>JADLZL010002469.1:90000-142205 GCA_015844335.1 Chrysopogon serrulatus | reverse complement strand
ATGAAAGGAAAGATGATGGAAAGTTACGACATCCGGTAGATGCAAAGCAATGGCAAGAATTCGATAGGAAATATCCGGACTTTGCCGAGGATCCACGAAATGTAAGGTTTGCTCGAGTACTAATGGAATGAATCCATTTACCGAGAGGAGCAAAGACACGCAACACATGGCCATGATCCTCGACAATATACAACCTTCCATCATGGTTGTGTCAAAAAAAAAATATCTTTTGCAAACCATTCTTATTTCCGGACCTACACAACCTTGGAGTTGATATGGATGTATTTCTAGAGCCCTTAATGCAAGACATGCAAACACTATGGGAAGTGGGTGTGGACATGATCGATGCTTTCCGCAAAGAGACATTCACACTGAGAGCAATTATTATTGTCACAATTAATTATTACCCTGATCTCTTCTCATTATCAGGCCAGTTCAAGGGAAAGATTGGTTGTGTAGAGTGCATAGATGGAACATGGCACGTGTCTCTTCCTCCATCTAACAAGATAGTGTACATGAGACATAGGAGGTGGCTACCGGCAGGCTATAAGTACCGCTTACAAAAGATGAATAAGTACTTTGACAATATGGACAAATCAAAATCTACTGCTCCATCAGGTTATAGTAAAGGGCATAGAGTGTACAAGATAGTTGAGAATGTGAAGTTTGTTTTTGGAAAGAAGACCAAAGATAAGAAACCAAGAAAGGTTGTGAAGGCAAATGAAGGGGACACATTCAAGAAGTCTATTTTTTTAAGTACTTATCGTACTGGAAAGACTTGGACGTACGACATGCGATCGATGGTATGCATGTTCGAGAAGAATGTGTTTGACAAACGTAATTGGAACTTTGCTAGACATAAAGAGAGCAAGACAAAGGAAGGTCTCAATTCACGTTTGGACATGCAACATTTAAAGATCGAGAAAAGAACTTCACCCTGTACTCCTAGAGAATGGGAAGTTGTTGACACTCGTTAGCGTCAACTTTTACTAGGGCTTTTTACCCGAATGAAAACAAGAAAACACACTAGTCTAGGGCTTTATCTGATAAATTCCACGAGTTTTGCATATTCTGTATTTTCTAGGGTGATTTTCAGAAAAGCTGAAAAAGAGGGATTCTAGTGCAAAATAAGCACGAAAACTTATCCGCCACGGAAATATCACGATTGGGCTCAGGAACCATCTAGAAGACACCCGAAACAACGGGACCCCGAGAGGAGGAAAAGTGGGGCCGCCCGCCCCACCTTGGTCTGGCCCGGCCCCCCCCGCTAGGGGTTTCGGCCCCCCCTGGAAGCTTCCTCCACCGCCTCGAGGAGTCATCTTGGCCCTTGGTTACGTCGGTTTGATCTGCGGGCGCACGTCGATCCCAGGGCTATAAATAAAGGGGTAGACCCCCTCCCTAAAAGCATCAAGTCATTTGGAGATCCAGCCATCAAGAGCCTTCTCTAGTTCATCAGAGCCTCTCTAGTTGGGTGTTGTCATAGTTGAGCATTAAAGCTGAGTGGTCCTCATAGAGGAGCTCATACTTATAAGAGCAAGTGTTGCTAGGAATACTTCAATCTCATCACCTAAGAAGTTACTTTCTTCACACAGAGGTCAGTTGTGTGTCGGAGAGATGTGCTTCAAGTGATGCAGATGAAGATTCCTAGGTGAGCTGGCTCTTGGAGTCATCCTGCAGAAAGCTCTCACAAAACACCAAAACTTGTGGAATAGTATTAGGATAAAGAGTTAGTGGTCAGCCATTTTAGAGGGTTGGGTGTTGTGGAGGTTTCAAAGTAGTTTTATGATAACAAGATTGCAACAGGGATGCTTAATTAATATTTTTAGATTTTATGGGTTTATATGCATAAAGTGCAACCGCATGATATATATATTTTTATTTTGTAGGCCACCACAATGAGAACCTTACAACTTTTACACTATAAGAATTTCACATGAGGCTTAAAGTTTTTTTTTTTAAGATGCATGAATGCAACCTAATGCATAGCTATTTATTTTTGTTATTTCCTATATACAATACTAATGCAGAAAAGTAAACATACTTAAGAGAAAATAAAACATGCAATGTTCAAAGTAAATATGAATAACTACCGATGTTACCTCACGGTGAGGGTTCAATGTTTTGAGTCCTCCGAACTGGACTCCTTCTTGCAGTAGTTCATTGATCGAGTACTTCGGTTTGCTTCTAAGGATGAGGATTGAGGTGGTGTCTCCACTAGTGGCGTTTCCAATGGTGGTGCCACCTTCTTCCTTTCTTTTTGTTAGCATCTCAAAGCCAATCTTATGTGCATCCTTGTTACTAGTTTAGAACTCCCACTTAGAATTTAGGGAATCTCCCCACACTTTGCTTGAAGTGGGTTCTACTCATAAAGACAAGGTAGAGATCAAGTGCACGGGCTTTATTGGTGGAAAAACACCAATAGAACTAAAAAAAATTTCATTCTCTAACCTTAGGCACAATAAGATTGATGTCTTTTCACATTGTTAATTTACATCTTGGGTGAGAATATCAAAAGTATAAATATAACATTTAAGCTTATGAGATAAAAGAGTGGAGTTACTTAACCAATGGAAGGATTGTTCATCTTCCAAAATAAGATATATCATATTTGAGCTCATTTGGTTAAGATTAAAATCAAGAGAATAGTGCTATGATGTATACTCCAAGATCAAGAGAAAATGATGACCACTTACCTTTAATATGTTACCTTTACTACTGGAGCATGATAACACCATGTGGTAGAAGGTAGATAAATTTCAATGGTCTTTTCCTTCCTTGCATTTTGAGTTGATCATTAGCATCTTGTCTCCTATGTTACACTTCTTTCTCACTCCTTTAGACTTTTGCTTCTCTCATTATTTCTTCTCTGCAAGGGATTAGTAGACAACCCATACCGAAGGAATATACTATTTATTTAAAGTATGGATAGTGTTTGCCAAGTAGTTAAAGATTAATTTGTAGCCCATATTTAAATGATTCACCATTATTTCAAATTTTCCAAATAAGGTTAAGGAGAAGATATAATTTTAAAGAATACTTCTAACCTTGATTTGATTCTATGAAGTCTCCTTACTACTGGAGCATGATAACACCATGTGGTAGAAGGTAGATGAATTTCAATGGTCTTTTCCTTCCTTGCATTTTGAGTTGATCATTAGCATCTTGTCTCCTATGTTACACTTCTTTCTCACTCCTTTAGACTTTTGCTTCTCTCATTATTTCTTCCCTGCAAGGGATTAGTAGACTACCCATACCCGAAGGAATATACTATTTATTTAAAGTATGGATAGTGTTTGCCAAGTAGTTAAAGATTAATTTGTAGCCCATATTTAAATGATTCACCATTATTTCAAATTTTCCAAATAAGGTTAAGGAGAAGATATAATTTTAAAGAATACTTCTAACCTTGATTTGATTCTATGAAGTCTCCTAATATGATTTGAACATTTTTATACAGGAGGCGGATAGTCTATATATACAACCACATTCTTATACAAATATGCTTTGATGTTATAGTGCTTAAGTAATATTCTAAAGCATACTTATAATAGATTAAGGAAGTTCAAAAGACTAGAGATAGAACCAAAAATATGTAGGTGAAACAAAAAGTATTTTATTTATTTTAAGTTTTAGCAAATTAAGCATGACATAAGGTATAGATAACCAAGACAATTAGCAATATGGTATAAGATGTTGAATGTAGTTTAAAGTTGCATGAGGCTTGGATAAACATACCTTATATCTTGCAGGGTGATTGGTCCACTATCATGGCGAAGTGTACGAGGTATTGAAGTGTTTTTCATCTTTTTCTTTTCATCTTGGTCCTTTCTATACACTTGTCCTCCTTTCTTTTCATTTTAAACCATGATCAGACATTTATTCTTTCTTCCCTGCATAAATATTAGTGGACACATACCCGAAGAATTACAACAAGTTTGGCATATGGGTTCTAGTCCATAATTTTATGTGGATTTCTTCTACGCTAATAAAAGGATGGGCTTTTAGGATTACTTTAGCATAGATTTCTTTTAACAAATTTTGTTGGTAGCTGTCTTGTTTAAAGTAACTTACAACAAAGGATTAAATGTATAAACTTTGATACTTACAGTTCTTCCTTTTGTGCAAAGTTATTGAACTTCATCATATGCCTTGATTCATCTTTGATGTGAGTTCATCTCTTGACTTACCCGAATTAAATTTGAGAGTTTTCTATAAGGGTTAGTCCAACAAAATATCCAATATCTACTATAATAATTTTAAGTTCAATAACCAAACCAAACTCCATGTCTAGTTTGATTAAGGTAGGCTATTTAACCTAAGCACCACGCTTAATTTAAAGGCCTATAAAAATATGTGCAGTACTTCCAAACCAAAGCATACTATAGTAAACAAAGATAGCATGAAAGCACTTAGAGGTTTACTTAAATAGAGATAAAAGCATGATCATGTATGGTGAGAATATATATTTTTTTTCTATTTTAAATAGAGATGAAAGTGATATGCATATGTGCAAGGAACTGAACATGCTGTGGATTTGATATGAGATGCGGTAGATGCATGGATTATTCAAAGTAAACATGCAGTGAAATACAACAGGATAACTACTCATCAAATTTAAAGCCTATAAGCAAGACTTTCTCACCATTCTTAATCATAACTACCATGACTCACAGTGAGTTGTGCAGCGTCTTCATTCGTCACATATGATGAACTTTGACGTCTTGTGACGATAATTTTTTCTCCAATCTACACATGGTTAGTGAAATATATATAAACGTTTATACATACCTGTGAGATGGCAGTGCTTCATTGTTAATGGATCATGTATGTTTAGGCACCCTGAGTTCTTCAGTATCTCCTATGTCTTGTTCTTGTGGAATTTCGCCAGAAGATTGAAACAGTTGATATTCTGCTTATTCCACAACTCAACAAAAGAGAGGGTAATCCTACTAAAGCTAGCAACATACTAGATTAGCAGATATCAAGATCATTATCAAAATCTTTACGCCAATTGTTTCCCCGGCAACGGCGCCAAAAATGCTTGTTGGTATTTCTTATGCACAACTCAAATATGAAGGATTCCGCAAGCGCACAGAAAACCATTGTAGCATTTTACCGGGAGTATTCCAGGTATCATTATTTATATTTTACCACTGGGAAACAATGGATAAAGACATTGATAGTTCACCATCATGTATCTACTAACTTAGTACACCAACTAGACTAGAGTAGGGGTAAAGGGTAAAATGATAGGAGTTATGCATAATGACACACACGGGAGAATTCTATGATAAAAGAATAAATAGCTAAAGTGAGAGGACAACGGGAGAGTTCAAGGTTCCTAAATACTTCTCTATTACTTGGGTTCTATAACAACTGATTTATGGAAGGTAAAGCAATAACACAATAACACTTCGGGACATCGGAACATTAGTCACGGAAAGGGTGAGAAAGGGACTAGGAAGCTCGACTACGGTCCCTACAAACACCAACCCTAACATGGTGGAATACGTCGGCCGTCCGTGGCTGTCACCACACAGGGCTACCACAACTATATGTTGGACTGGGTGCAATCTCAGGTAACCTATAGCCTAGACTCCATGTCTACACTAACGATTACTACTCTAATCACATATAATAACTAGAGCACCTAATACAGGCGGAGATCCTATGCTAAAGTATAACAACTATACTAGCCAATTAAATGTAATGCATAAAAGTAAATAGAGAAGATAAACTATATTAAAGCATGTCTTACAAAGAATAAATACAAAGACATACCAAAACTCTGATGACTCCTCCGAAGACTCCTCTGGAACCCGGGCGTAGCACCGCTCACCCTAACTCTCAACTAGAACTAATCTACTACATTGGAAAGTCTAGCCCTAATTCTCTAGAGATGAGAGGTCATCCATTCGAGGGACACCTCTATATCTCCATAATAATGTGGTGCCCTTAGAGAGGGGGGTCTACCTCTTTATTTATAGTCTAGAAAAGCCTCCACCTCTTCTGGACAGGCGATGTGGGACTAATTCGACTTCGGCAACGGTGGAGATACAAACCCTAAGGCGGTAGGAGGCCCTCCATCAAAACGGGCCCCGAATGGGCTCTGTGGAGCGCCGGCCGGCCGGAGTGGGGGGCCGGGCGGCCCCACCCTCGTAGCAGTGGGCCCCACCTTCTTGCGTCATCTTCCGGTGCCTTCTAGAGTCTTCTAGTGTTGGTTTCGGTGTAGAATTGATATCTTTTGACTCCGAACTCCAAATATAGCAAATGATATGTTCGTTTCGATCGTCTCGACGAGCCCGTCGCAATGGTGCTGTCCAATTCCCTATTTAAGATACTTTTATTTGATGGAAAATTGCATACTCCTGCAACACAAGTGAGAACACCAAAACTCGTGGAACTTGTTAGAATCAAAACCTACAACTATGCTTTATGGTTGATATCATGTTATATTAATCAATAGTTGATGGTATAAAATAGGCATTAAGGACCATCAACACTCCGCCAGCCAAGAAGGACACAACACGGGAGAAGGAGGATGAGCAAACTCTCCCGGCACCACCAAAGCAGAAGGAAGATGAGCAAACTCCCCCACCACCACCAAAGCAGAAGGAAGATGAGCAAACTCCCCCACCAGCACCGGCCTCCAAGAAGGCGAAGAAATTTCTAATTCCAAAATTGATTTCTCCCTATGAGCCGAAAAAAGGGAAAGCAGCAGGAACAGCTCTCTTTATGAAAGGACTTAGAAAGCGGCCAGACGACACGACTCGTTGAGCTCGAACCGTCACGAGAAAAAAAGGAAACGCCGGCCAATCAACGAAAGCCGTGCCACCATCAACGGAAGCCCCAAGTGACGATGTACATGTCGAACAGCCATCAAGTACACCATTGACCCTAAAGGATATAAGAAAGCCAACGATCGATGATTATGTTAATGTCCCCAGTAACTATGTGCCTGGAAGGCCTATGCTGCAATGGACGATGCTTGAAAAGATTTAATGGCCGATAAAAAGGTTTCATGACTGGTACATGAGAGCAGTGAATGCTGGCCTCCATGCAATTAGTGTTGATATACCAGCAGACGTGTTTGCTACTGGCACGGAAAAAAGCAGGGCATTTGTTACCTTCGAGAACATGCACTTGTTGAACTATAGGCGGCTTGACGTCCAACTCATAACAATCTGGTGCCTGTAAGTATCACTCATGCACACACATTTGTTATTATTAAATATGTACTATGAAACTCTAATATGCGGATGTTGTCTGTAGTTTGCAAGATCACGAGCAGAGGTCATTAACTACCGGAGCGATGGTCGGTTATCTAAGCCCTATCAGGTTACAACCAAATATGCATAAATTTGTACTGACAAATGAAGATAGAGCCAAGATAGAGAAGGACAAAACACCAGAAGCAGCCGCAGAAGCTATAAAAGAGTTGCAAAGAAAATACGAGGATGATTATGCCCTCTATCTCGGTAGAGCAATGCTAAGATATAAGTACAGGGATTTCATATTGGCACCTTACAACTTAGGTAAGCGTGACTTCGTATACGTACTTCAAATTATCGTGTAAACCCTAAGTACATGTGTCGCTCACTCATTTATTCATGTAGTGACCATTGGATTGTTTTTTATATTTATCCCTTCCAAGGGAGGGTGCTTGTCCTAGACTCCTTACATTTTTCTCCCGAGTCGTATCAACCATTCTTGGTTCAATTAGAAAAGTGAGCCAACATGCAACCACATGCGTACTTATATGAATTAGAGTTTCAAAATAACTTTAGTGTTTTATATTCGATGTCTACAGGGCATGGCGGTTTTATAAGAAACAAAAAGGACCGGTAGACGCCGCACGCTCGAATCCTAGGGTGCCATTGACGATACAACACCATTATCCCGTAAGTTGTCCGAACACATATCATCATATAAATAATACACAAGGCATGACAATTTTAGAATAATTCATTTGCTCATTATATAGTGCCACAAGCAACCTCCTGGATCGACCCTATTGTGGATGCTATGTACGTGAGTTTATAAGGCGCGGGGGCGATACATCGGGGACAAAAATATGGTAAATAATATCTATGTATCAAGTTTTCTCATTAAAGTTGCAAATGTATATATTGGACATGTGTCAATGATGCTTTTAAACTTTGTTTCCAGCCGAGAAAGAAAGGAAATGATGTGCCCTTTACACCAACGACTATGGAAAATATAGTATCGGACTTGTGCGGTTTTTATTATGAGAGAAATAGTTCCAAGTGACGGAGCATATTTTTGATGAAGCGGGCGATTTAGCAAGTGATAAATTTAGAGCCGACAGACCTAAGCAGTCTAAATTTGAAACGAAATGATATGTAAACACTAAATGGTTGTGCGATAACATGCATTGACGTGTATATATGTAATTTTATGGTTAATGTTTAATTTTATGTGTACATATCTATAATATTAATATGTGTTGTATGTATGATGCAATTTTATGGTTCATGTTTGCATATCTTATATATATATATATATATATATATATATATATATATATATATATATATATATATATATATATATATATATAGAGGGATGCGCTAATTAGTCCCCCAGGTGCTTGAATAATATTCAATACCCGATCCCTCCGTCCATCCGCGCGCCGAGCCCGATTCTGCAACGCGAATTCCACCACGGGGCCGGTTTTTCTATCGTGTGCCTCCCACGATCTACCAGCTGTTTTTCCTTTTTTTTAAAAAAAAATTGACGTCGTCGTTATCCAGCCGGTTTTACGGTTTTTGATATTTCTATTTCTATAACGTGGTTGTTACTAGCTAGTTTTTCGTCTTTTTTTTATTTCTGACTAGATCGGGATTACTACTTTGGTTGTATTGTCGAGCCAATGTTAGGAACTTAGATATCCTATTATTTCTTATGAATTGAAATAAAATTTAATTTCCTCTGGAAAGAATGAATTTGGAGCTAGAAATATAGAATTTTATTGTTCAAAAGTGTTCAAAAATAAAGATTCGAGAAACAAATGTTTCGCATTGACAAGTATGACTACAGTTATTGTGGTTCAAGAAAGGTATATTATTTATTTGTTAGCATACACTGCTGTAGGGATAAGATGTTATTCTATGAATGGCACCATAAGATTTGTTAAATTATTTTGTCATACAGTAAGGGCGATAAAAACAAATTTTTGCCCATGTTTCGACATCAGCACGCACACACACACAGGCGGTGCACCGACACATACCCACCAGGTTCTATGAACATGCTCGGATGCTCCCAAACCTATTTACATTACTATAAACTATAAACAAGTTAGGAGTGCATGGCTAGTTGGCTACTTCAAGGTACAACAGCACTAAACAAGGCGTAAGCATTTGTGGTCCACTGGGCAGCGCATCTGTCGAGGCTTGCAGCTAAACAAGGCAAAGTTCAAGGCTTCTCTCGGTCGACCTTCGTCTGTTTAAGCAACAAGGAAAATGTGAGTGGTTTGCGGTTTGAAAGCACCACAGAATAGGTAAATTTGCATGGAAAACAAGACATACCAAGAGCATTTAGTTAAACATTGCATAATTCGAGTGATCTAATTTTTTATGGTTTGAAAGCACCACGTAATAGATAAATTTGCATGGAAAACAAGACATACCAAGAGCATTTAGTTAAACATTGCATAATTCGAGTGATCTAATTTTTTATGGTTTGATAGCACCACAGAATAGCTAAATTTGCATGGAAAACAAGACATACCAAGAGCATTTAGTTAAAAATGCATAATTCGGGTGATCTAATTTTGCATGATTAAAAAAGACAGACTAGATCCGGTGCCTACTCTGTTTCCAAACCTATTACGTGATGTTGGAGTTTGAGACTAGAGGAGACAAATTGGACAGTGATTGGTGAGAGGGTGACGTCCCATTGTACTCACTACTACTAATCTGGAATCAAAGATAGTAAATATGAAACAAATATTAAGAAACTGAACCCAAAAAACATAGAAATTCAGAAGGTTAACGAGTGTGCATAGGCTAACTGCATCAAAGAAACAATAGTAGGATATGGAGCAGAGTATGCACCATCTGCCGCCCAATGGCCAGCATCCCAACTAGCTGCACCTCCAACAAAACTCGTAGGATTCCAATAAAAAATAATTCTGTGTCAAGTAAGAAAGCTAAGTTAACTACTGCACATATAATTCATTGTAAGATAGGGTGAGAATTTGAATTAAAAAGGTATTGGCTTGTTTCATGGTCACAAATGGTGATAGGTATGATCCCAAAAAATTTAGTTCTTATAAAAAATAGTTCCATGTGTGAACTTCAAAATACAAATTTTCCACTTTACATGATGATATTTGTGAAACAAGCTATATAAATCATAAAACGATATGGAGATATTTCCTGGTTGCAAATATTGATTTTCGGGGGTCGGCCTAGTCTGGTGGGGTTTATGAATGCGTGCGTGGATGTTGGCCTTCATATGGAATAATTAATTTAGGCACATCTTGCTTGTGAGATCTTATTGAATGAATCCCATGAAATGAAAAAATAAATAAAGCTAACTACCATAACAATAACGAGGGCCTAATTTCGACAAAGCGAGATGCTTGAAACAAAAATTCAGTTTGATATGGTGGCTTACACAATGGGGTTGCGTCATAGGTCATGATGAGCTACTTGGAACGATGCCGGTCATAGGCTTCACCACATCTTGGTGTAGCTGCATTAGTGATGGAACTCCATGAATCATTGAATCCTACTACTGTATCCCATGCACTGCTCATGCCGCCACAACCAACGGCCTTGCTCTGATGTCCTCCATGGATCCCGGGGAACCTGTCTATTTGAGAACAAAGAAATCAAGTAATGAGCGAAAGCATCAAAACCAGCATATTGAATCGGTGCATGGGGTTGTGTTGCCAAAGGAAGATGTATGTGTTCATATGGCGGAGGGTGATTTAGATAGGGGAATCACTGAGAATTCAAGGTATGGCAGGGGCCATGCCATACTTGAAAGCTCCACCCCGACAGGGGCAGCCATGCATATTTGTTTTAAATCGACATTTCATTGTTTCACTTCTGGGTCAACCATAACTTCAATTCATTAGGTACCGCAAGAGGCACGGAAAAAGATTTATATTTCAGTTTAAACATTTGTTAATTGGAATCTTAGTACATCAAACATTTTTGACATGGAATTAATCTAAGTTAAAGGGCTCATAAGATCATGACTTGCAAGAAAACATCTTGAATCAGTGAGAAATAATGTTGAGTGCCCATTGGCTCGGAAGTGAAGCAAGCAATTCACCTACGGTTGCCACAAACCTTCAGAAGAGTAGAGGCTCTATATACATTATAGATCGGTGTACAATGGATAGCCAACAAATAAGACCTCCAGAGCATCTACTAGACTGCCATTACAGAACTTCAGGATGCTAAATATCCATTTTTGTAAGTGGCATTAAATATACTATACAAGCTAAAGGCAATAAAGATTTTCAGCACACCAACTAACAAGAGCAAATTAGATCACGATTTAAGACGAAAGTTTGGATTATCAACACAGGACAAAAAAAAGGTGATAATATAGTGGGGGTGCAAGAACAGGGTTGACCGCCACTATAAATTTTATTGAAGTAAAACAAAGGGTTGCATAAAAAAAGGAAGGCCAAAGAAAGGAGGCCCAGCCAAGGCCAAGAAGAAAACCTAGAATCCTACTCTCTTGTAGATTAGCATACTGATGGGCTGCAGAAAAATCATCGAGATCAAGATGGATTGTGACTACATACTAGTTTGGTGTGCCTACTACTATCGAGAAGCTTCAGAAATAATTCCTCAAATAATCGGGAACATAAAAACATAGGATTATGAAGAGCTCGATAACAAATATCCTTGCCAAAAAAGAATATTTCCGAATATTTCTTCAACAACAGCAAGTTCAGGGAAATAAATGAAGGTGATGTTTGCATTATTTATATGCGATAATCCTAATTAAAATGCATATATATTCTACAGGACCAAAGCCGATGAATATTTCAATGAACTTTGGGCTGCATCTAGAAACACATAATATTCTTATTAACACTACTAGTTGGGAGTTGCAGGAAAAAGGTTAGCACTAACTAGGGCAATTAGAACAATGCAAGATGTGTATTCAAGTAGCATAAATACAATTCCGTCTATGTCACTTTGCGCTTGGTAGCAGTGATTTGACAAAGGGCATCGCTGCATAGATGGGGTGGGTCGCTTGGGATTTCAAGGACTTGAGTTTGTACTTCTACTGTTAGATGGACTTACGGTGTAGCCCTGGTTTTTAGTCCATGGAAAGAAACTAAGAGTGAAACTGGGTGCATTTACAAATCCTATGGGAAGTATGAGATAGAAGGCATGAGTTGATGGCGATTACTTGAGGAAATCTGGGCCATAGCATAAAACCAGTTGAAGGTCAACAGTGCTTCGGGAACTGATTTTGGGTTGTTTTTTGAATAGCTTATGGAAAGGTATTGTGTCTCTTTCAATATGAATTTGAAAATAACTGCATATTCTGCTAGAGTTCTCGAATGGAGTCTAGTTCCAAGACTGCATCATGGGTGTGAATCACTCGTTGACCACTGATTTAGAATGGCAATAAATTTAATCCAAAGATGTTTAGAAGGCATCTTGATTAGATGGGTGTGTTAACAGAACCCTGGTAGCTAAAGAGACAAATGGGCAAATTAGGAGAGCACGTATCGAGGATAGTGCTGCTACATTTGAGAATCTACATATCCAATATGTAAGATACCAGCAAGCCCAATACAATCAGGAAAGAAAATGTGGGAAAAAACACAAATAAAGCCGCATAGATGAATACATTAAGTAAAGCACTATAAATCAAAGAATCAACCGAGCTGATAGGTGGGAAATGAATTGCCTATATGCAGTTAAATGGATTGAGATTTGTGTAAGAGAGGGCAAAGCTAAAAAAGAGAACACCTCAGTAAAGAACTTTTCTGAATTATTTGTTACATCCATAATGCAAGGTACTTTTTAAAAATATAAAAAGAACATCCAGAAAGAACATGTAATGTGGAGAATAGCATTCTGAATTGTTGTTACACTATAATGAAAGGTACCTTTTGGAAATATAATAAAAACATCCAGATCACATGTGGAGAATAGCAGCATTCATAGAACCAAGCCAGTAGACATTCCCAACAGACTATTTTTTTTTTCTTAAGCTAACCTATGATTTTCAGAATTTCTGAAAGCGCTATGGTGCCAAACTCGAATGAATTACCAATTGACCTCAATTTTTAAGAATGCCAGTAACTCAATTAAGATAAGGGCTGCAAGTAATGGCAAATAAGCTGAGTAAACAGGCACACTTGAAACTGTATCAAGAAAGTAGCTCAAGGCGACAAACTGCATTCACACAAACTTGAAACCAACTCAGGGGACATAGGCTGCAGAAACACTCACTTTAAAAGGTACTGCTATATTGCTATCGAAGGATTATGACCCAGCTGTATCTGCTAAGATCGTTTTTGCGGCTGTCTTATGAATAAGTGATTCCAAAACCTGAAATTGAGGAAATGCAGTTACTGAATGATGAACCATGTTTTTTCCCAATGGAATCTGCATTCTGAATAATCGAAGTATAGATAAAACAGGTTAGATTGAGGGATGAGGACAACTTGTTTTAATCTAGCTAATCTTATCCAGCACCATCATCAATAAAAGCTAATATGTAAGACGGCTGGTGTTTATCCTCTTCCTATGCTGGCTAGGCAAGGAATTAGCCATATAACATCCAAGAACTTATTTAGTTTCAAGCCTTGGTTTGTAGCACCTGTAAAAATATCGGTGCTTGTACACATTTGATGGGTTTGGGTCAGAAAACTACCAGGCAATATCCCATAGGTACCCATGATCCATCAAAGGAAGGCCACCTGTGATCAATTTATTTAGACATGACAATAAGATGTCATCTAAAACAAAAGAAACATAAGAATTCGAGAAATGATTCTCACTTTATAATAGAAACGGCAAATATGTCTACGAAACTGATCTGAGAATATGTTGAAATGGTAAATTGTTAGCATCGACCATCACGTTCATAATAATAGGAGTAACTTACACAGTTGACACTTCGAGTTCCTCGTGGAGCATGTTTTTAGCTCAACTGTTAACCTGATAAGCAGCAAGTTCAATTAAACGAAGAAGCTCCAATTTCAATCTGTCAGGACAACTTAAAAAAAAAAAGAAGCAATTTTACTATTTGTTCATGTAAAGCACACCGAATCGAAACAAAATAAGCTAGGACATCATATTTACATAATCAACTGTGGTTGGATCGCAAGACCTCACGAACCTGACACTCGACCGGCAGGTGGAATTTCGAGCGGCGTCGCTGTGCACGATGCGCCGCTCGCGCCGGAGGCCGGGGCAAAAGCGGTGGCACTGACGACCCATAGGTTAGCACCGCGGCCGCGCGCAGGGCGGCGCTGGCGGTCAGGCCTCCCGCGTGCTGGCCTGTCCGTGTCGGGGCTGCCGTGGCCGGGCTTTCCTACGATGGTGTGCCGTCGCGTGAGGCCATCCGAGGCGAGACTGGGGCCCTCGCCGCAGCCGAGCGGGGACCGCTAGGGCGCCTGTGCTAGGGCTGCCGCGCCGGGGCCGCCCGTGCCTCCGAGCGGGCGAGTACTCGGCGATAGGGACGGGCGAGCTGCGCCAAACCGGGCGCGATCAAAGGCTGCGGAGGCCGCGGATCCCGCTTTGAGGCTGCAGCGGCATCGGCGAGCTGAGCTAGTGAGGCGGGGGCGGCGCGAGCTGGGCTCCTCCGGGCGAAGGGGGCGGCGAGCTGGGCGCGTGCGGCGGAGGGGGCGGCGCGTGGGCTCGTGGCGACGGAGGCGGCGGCCAGGCGAGCGAAACCGGCACCTCGGCTCCTCCACCCACGATCTGGATTCGAGATTATATATTAAATTAAATTAAACTAAAGGAAAAAAAAAAAGGAGCGAAAAAAATGAGGAGGAAAGACGGATGTGTGCGGGGGCAAGCCGCCCGCCGCGGGTTGGCTCGATTCGGCTCGTGACCAGGGGGTCGGTAATACGATTATTATTCTATACCTAGGTACAAAGATAGAATAACTATATATATATATATATATATATATATATATATATATCTATATATATATATATATATATATATGACAGATATAGCACAGTGTGGAGGCAAAAATTAAAATTTGAAATAAAAATAAAAATTATTTACACAGGCGACACGGTGTGAGCCGCTGTGAAAATTGGGTTTTCACAGGCGGCTAAATTTGTCAACCGCCTTGTGAAAATAACTATTTACACAGGCAAAATGAAAGTGAGCCGCCTGTGAAAACCCAATTTTCACAAAGGCTCACATCCCGCCGCCTGCATCAGGCCGATTAGTATCGACCCCTGAGTACGGCGGTGGGCTTGGCCGCTTGTGTAAATGGGTCTACCACCGCCTATATAAAGGATTTCATGTACCGAAGGCAAGAGGCTATTTCATTCTATTATTTAATTCACAATTCACTTAACAGAAATATTCGAGTTTCCAGTAGTGGAAAAGCCACTAGAAGATCTATCAGGCTTTGGGTTGGTGGAAGACATCGGTTTTCTTTAAAAAAAAAATACCTTAATTTTATATTATATCTAAAATGATAATTAAAAAAACGGTAATTTCTAGTGCAGTATCCTTATTTTTATAATCCTCTTGAAAGTGTCTTAGCCAACGCATAGTCAACCTACTAATGCACCAAGTTTTCTTTCCTATGTCCACCTTAAAAAACGTCCCCCACTGAGGAGCTCCTCTACACCCACACACCAAAACGTACCCAGGAATCCCACACCGTTAAAACCAAGCGTCACGATCTGTTCTAATCATTCTCTCTCCTTACTCACCCACGCACGAACGGCCTAGATCGAATGTATGGTCCTCCTCATCCACAGCCCGCAACCCTCATCCGCGGCATCCGTGATTGATGATGATCGAGTAATCAATCAAATTCTATTTCACAGCCGCCACCACACAACCTGTCCTCCACCTTCGTCGTCGCGTGTGGATTCCTAGCGCTTGCCGACGCCGCCGTCATCATCGTCTCCCGCGATCTGGTCGGCCCTCATCCAGACCCCGCCGCCGCACGACGGTCGACGAGGCGCTGGCGGCCGGACGACGCACCATCGCGGCTCCGCATCTGGAGGCCGGTGCAGGTGGTGTTCGTCACGCGCCCCACCATGGAGTCGACGAGCACGTGTGGCTCGTCAGGCGGCGTCCACGTGTGGCTCGTCAAGTTTCCAGTCAGTAGGACACAGAAGATTGCTTGACTTCCGTGAGCTTCATTCAGTACGTTTCCAATACTGAACAATTATATTTGAGCTCATCAGTCATCATCACTGTTCATCCTGTGTATTATCTTGTGCCTGCGACGGGGCTATAGTAATGTATTAGCTTGTGCCTGCTACTTTATATGGCCAATAGTTATGTCTGATCAATCTTATGTTTCAATAGAGGCCACCGGGCTACTATATTTGGAGGGTACCTATATGATTCTGAATGCACAAGGTGTCTGAGTTTCAGTTGATTTAATAAGAGAGATGCTTCAATTTCTTTCCTCTTGATTTTAGTTCCGTGAGCTGCTACTTGTATATATATGTCCAATATCAAAATATGTCTGAAGTTATTTCTGATCAAAGTTTTCTGAGTTTCAGTTCATTTATTAAGAGATTCAATTTCTTTCCTCTCAATTTTTTCTAGATGCCCAGCTTCTCGAATTTAATCATTGTCTTACTGAGTTTTGCAAAAAATATGTATGAATGCTGGCAGTTATAATTTCAGTGTTTTTATTTTGATCCCTATCTTTTTACTAACCCAGTTCCTTACGGGGACGCCGTCAGACGAACTCAGTGATATAATAAACATCCAAGTACCAGGTACAAGCATATACATAAAAATTGGCAGTTTGGCACAACATATATACAATTGTGTGCCAGTTCAACTATGAAAAAATAATCCATCATTTCGTTGTTTAATATGCTTCTCTAAAATCAAACCGTTGCGTTAGCACGGGCATTATACTAGTAATGTTAGTAGATACAGATTATACAACTTTTTCTTTTCTTTTGTTTGTGTTGTCCTATATTATAGGTATAAAAGACTTCATGAGTTATAGATGATTCATTCTTCCTTTTTTTTCTAAGAAGAATTAAATTAGTCTGGTGACACACCACCAACCGAAAGGTCCTGGTTAATTGGCTCAAATTTGTTTGAATGTCACATATGTACGTACCATGCAGGTACAGGACTCCCAGTACGTACATTTGACAAATTTCCACGGCAAATGATCACTTTGACAAATTTCCACGGCAAATAATCACTCCCTGCACAAATTAAATTACTACTGTATTTAACTCGTTGGAATCTGTCTACTGTCGCATGATCAATTCCTCTACAGTCGACTGTATACATCAGTACATTTGTCACTGGAAGGCAAAGTCTGATGAGCATAAAATTAACCTAGCTACATGTACGTTTAGATACTGAAAAGGCAGAAAATGTACACCCGCACATATATTAACCACAGAATAATCACCACTTCATTTCCTGTTCACGTACTGCATGATGCTGCTTTCATGGTGTGATCCAAAGTCCTCGATCCCTGCCGACCTGCACCTGAAAGTCCTCGATCCCTGCCGACCTGCACCTGAAAGTCTAGATGCACGTCGTTTTGGCGCACCGGGCGCCGCCGCCGGCCCGGACATACATGCTTGCTTGGCCGTTGTAGTCTTCATTTTATATATATCTCCATTCTCCAAAACAAACCCTCTCGCAGCTGCAGCAGCTAGCTTAGTCTCTCTTGTTCCAAGGGCCGGGCAGGAGAAAACAAGATGTTCAGAGCCCTGCAACCCATTCTTCTCAGAGACAAGGGCAGAGTTCTCCGCCCAGCCTTCTCTTGGGGCTTCGTCAATGGCTTCTGCTCAGCTCCATACTCCCCGAGGTTCGATTTCGGTTCGGTTCGGTTCGGTTCGATTCTCACTTTCTCTTCGCGTGCACAATTACTACTTGCTAATTAAGTACATATGTGAGTATGCATACTTCCTCGGTCTTCTCTAAAATGATACTCACATTTCATATGAGAAAAAGTCAATATATATATAAACTTTTGTTAACAATTATTCAAATTATATATTTAGGATATAAAAAATTGTATCAGTAGACTTTATTCAAAGTGCCTATGTGATGATATTGATTTTCTATCAAATAATGATAATGTATAGTATACAAAAAACTTAATTATGATTAAAACCTATTACGATTAATTGACTTCTTCTCATGACCAAAATGTGGAGGGAGTATAGTAGTAGTAGCTAGCCTAGTAGTGGTAGCTATGTGACGTATGCTGAGCCATACTGTAGTGCTGTATTATCTTTGCTTTGGCGTGATTGGGAATGCATGGAGTTGGGTTGTAGGTTGACCGGAATGGTGGCAGTGATCACCGGCGGTGCGAGCGGCATCGGGAAGGCCACGGCCATCGAGTTCGTCAGGAACGGGGCGAGGGTCATCATCGCCGACGTCCAGGACGACCTCGGCCACGCCGTCGCGGCGGAGCTGGGCGCCGACGCGGCGCGCTACGCCCGCTGCGACGTCACGGACGAGGCGCAGGTCGCGGCGGCCGTCGACCTCGCCGTCCAGCTCCACGGCCGGCTCGACGTGATGTTCAATAACGCCGGCATCAGCGGCGACATGGTGCCGCCTCCGCTGGGCGCCATGGACCTAGGTGACTTCGACCGCGTCATGGCCGTCAACGCCCGGGGCGTGCTGGCCGGGGTGAAGCACGCCGCGCGCGTCATGGTCCCGCGCCGCGCCGGCAGCATCATCTGCACCGGCAGCACCTCCGGCGTGCTGGGCAGCGTGGCACCGCCCGCGTACAGCGTCTCCAAGGCGGCGGTCCTCGGCCTGGTGCGCGCTGCGGCCGCGGAGGTGGCGCGCTCGGGGGTGCGCGTCAACGCCATCTCCCCGCACGCCATCCCGACGCCGCTGGCGATGGCTGTGGCGGCGCAGTGGTTCCCCGAGAGGAGCGTCGAGGAGCACCGGCGGATCTTCGAGAGGGAGATGAACGAGATGGTGGGGCCCGTGCTGGAGGCGGCGGACGTCGCCAGGGCGGCGCTCTATCTGGCGTCCGACGAGGCCAAGTACGTGAACGGGCACAATCTGGTCGTCGACGGTGGGTACACAGTGAACAAAGCGAGGCCAAGGCGTTGACTGTTTCGTGCATCAGTTGACTGCCTACTACCAATAATGAAGTGCCTATGGATCTGTGCAGATCATACGAGATCCTCTACAGTTGTGTGATTTTTTTTTTTCCTTTTTAGCAAAGCTCTGCATTTGTGTGATATCAACTGCAGATCAGGGATACGGAAGTCATACCTTCAGGATTCCACCAATTACGACGTGACCAATAGAGATGAGGACCCACCCTGTCGGACATACTATCCTAACTCTATGGTGTTTGTGTTCAACTCAAAAACATACTTTTGAGTGTGGAGTTTGTGTCCAACTCAAAAACATAGTACTCTTATGCCATGTATTTGCACATCATATATACTACCACTCATGAAAGCAAGTATTCAACTTGCTTGTTTCAACTTCCTCCAAATCTCAACTTGTTTGACCAGCCATAACATTTATTCAATACGAAAGATGTGGAACATGAAATGGACTGAACAAACACCATAATCTCAAGTCTCAACACTACTGCTCAGTGTCCAAGTGGCGGCATGTTGGGCACCTTCCCCACGGTGAAGCCGCCGTCAACGACGAGGTTGTGGCCATTCACATACTTGGACTCATCGGACGCCAGGTACAGCGCCGCCCTCGCCACGTCCTCCGCCTCGAGCACCGGGCCGTCCATCTCGTTCATCTCCTTCTCCACGATCCGCCTGCGCTCCTCGACGGCGACCCCGGGGAACCACTCGGCCATGGCGCCCATGACGAGCGGCGTGGCGATGTAGTTGGGCGAGATGGCGTTGACCCGGACGCCGGAGCGCGCGAGCTCCCCGGCGACGGCGCGCACGAGGCCTAACACGGTGGCCTTGGAGACGCTGTAGGGCGGGAACGCAACGCCGCCCAGCACGGCGGCGGTGCTGGCGGTGCAGATGACGCTCCCGGCGCGGAGGGGCACCATGACGCGCGCGGCGTGCTTGACGCCGGCCACCGTCGCGCGGGCGTTGACCGCCATGACGCGGTCGAAGTCGGCCAGGTCCAGCGCGGCCACGGGGACGGGCGCCAGGCTGCCGCTGACCCCGGCGTTGCTGAACATCACGTCGAGGCGGCCGTGGAGCGCCACGGCCAGGTCCACCGCCGCCGCGACCTGCGCCTCGTCCGCCACGTCGCAGCGGGTGTAGTGGACTTCCGGGACGTCCGGGCCGGCGCCCAGGCTCAGGTCCGCGGCGACGGCGCGGCCCAGGTCGTCCTGGATGTCCGCGAGGATGACCTTGGCGCCGTGCCGGACGAACTCCGCCGCCGTCGCCCTGCCGATGCCGCTCGCGCCGCCGGTGATGAGCGCCACCTTTCCAGCCAGCCTAGGGAGCAGCGACGGACGAAGAAATCGAAGACGAGCGTGCGATGCGATGGATCAGACGAAGGATATATATATTCCAGTTCCATGAAGTGGATGGCTACTGCTAGTGCGATCGAGGTCAGTGAGATGGAGAACTAGCTACCTCTGTCTCTGTGGCAGTGGCGGTGGCGGCGCGGAGAAGAAGCGAGTGAGGAAGAAGAAGGCGGCGGGCGTTGCGGCTGGGTCGGCTCGTGTCCTCCCGCTGGGCCTGACAAGACGACGCTGCACGGCTCGGAACATGCTGCAACAGCGCCCTGGCCCCTGGGTCGTCGGAGTAGCTACCTCTGCTCTGCTAGCGCCTACAGTAGCTGTGGAGTCCTGAGCTTGCCCAACGTAACGGCCACCACGCACACGCAGCAGCATTCAAGGCGATCGCAAGGCACTGCACGCCGCGGACGTGTCATTGGGTCATTGGGTGGGTGGGGGGGGGGTTGGGTGGGGGCGAGACAAGTCAACCCGCTCCAGATCCCTGCTATCGGCTATCTCCTCTGTTTCATTACCATGTCTATGACGAAAGCGCTTTATAGTACTACTGTATATGTAGTAGAGATGGACTATGTCAACACTAATCTTAAATCAAATTCTTTTTCCACTAGTAGGTAGGAGTACAAAGTAGTACCGGGGGGGGGGACAACTTTGGTATATAAAGATCATGTCAACATCGTGTTTGTTTGAAAAGTTTAGAAAATCGAATTTTAAATCTGGTAGCTTGGAATGAATATATTTTTTGACCCACTAAAATGACCTAAAGTCAATTGTTGACAACTATAATGTTGCAGGCGTCATCAAATTATACAAATTTTGATATAATTTGTTATCTTCAACCAACTATATATTATATATACAAAGGGCCTTAATTTTACACTGTCACTATTTACATAGGATTATAACCTTTCCATATATAATCTTGATGTGCCACAACCAATACTAGGAGTGGTTTGGTGTTAACAAAACTGGAACCAAATATTGCTACATGATTGCTTGCACAAGGATGAATTCTCATCCTTTGTACACGTAGCTTGCTTGAATTGCATATACTCCGTATAATTTTTTTTTTTTTTCCGAAACACATTATAACACAGTGTACTCACCACTATGAACACACATGCCCCCCGGCCCTACCTATTAGCGACTCCTAATACCTGAGCCAAAGCAGGTCTCAAGATTATCGAAAAAATTCACTATAAGCGTCTTTTCATTGACGAACACATTACCATGAACAAATAACAGCATTGTCCCAAGCTGAGGATTTAAACCTAGGAGAACAGTTTAATCAACCAAGCTAACACTAAGTTGGTAAGTGTTCTTTTTTTTGATTGACAAATAATAACATGTAGATGTAGCTCAAAATTTTCATTTAGAGGACCCCACGTGCTATAAAGAAAGATGCAAGTATGTGGAAAATGTAAAACGGCATGACGCATTGCTTTCTTTTATTAATCCATTATCAACAAAAAAATCTCAAAAAGCAAAAACTGCTCGGGTATTTTTTTTACATTTTCTTCTCCGTTTGGACTGGCCGTAACCTATACGAATACACGATGATTTCCTCTTTCGAACGACACTAGCCAAAATCTAATGAATACACGTAAAGTGCTTGCAGTTAATGAGTCTTTTTTTTATCACATTTGAGCCTAACTACAACCATTGAAAGACGATTGAAACACAACCGAGAGGATATACGTGTACAAAAGAACATAAACACAACTATATATATATATATATATAATTTGTTTTAAAGAACACAATGTTATTCAGGCCTAACTCGATGATGATAGTACTAGATAGCGAGCGAGTGAAGAACCAGTTCATTGAAGGCATGAATAGGGACCAAACTGTAATAAGACCACTAAAAAGCCTGCAAGCCTGAAGGACCTATTTGTAACCATCCAAGGTCCAGGAAGACGTATCTGTAAGCAGCAGGGACGGGTCCGCAAAACTCAAGGGTCTGTTTGCAACACATCGAAAGACCAGGAGGACCTATCAGTAAGCAGCCAGGGACCGGTGCGCAAAATCTCAAAAAAATTTGGACCATTTCTCGATTTGTGCGTGTCATCCTTGCGCAGGGGCCATGCTAATCTTCTCTGTATCGTTCCAATTTTATCGGATGTCTCCGAAGAGACGAAGCGGCTGCTGCGCTCGCGACTATAAGCTGGTTTCTTCGTTGCTGCGCTTCCGAGGTGGTGCTAAACAACTAACAGCGTCCGGGCTCCGGCTCCGCGCCGCGCCCTCTCGCATCACAGGCGTCCGTGGGCTGAATTGTTCCAAAGCGGCCCGCTCAGTAGATCCACATGGGCCTCTTTGTTCTTCTGCCTTGCCTCGTGTTTGGGGTTTTCATTTTATTTTGTGACCTTGCAACGCAATAGGAGTACGCACGTATATATACGAGTCAGTGCACGCGCCCGCCTGATTTTGACCGTACAGTCGCTGTTGCTACAACTATTTGCCTCAATTCAGCCGAGGTGGTGACTTGAAGCAAATCCCCAATCGGGAAGAGATGAAATCACTCAGAAAAATGTGCTCTGATGTTCCAATTTTGGCAAGGTGCACACGAGACTCCTGCTTCAGTTTTTTCTTCACGCTGTGCGCACACGTGGCGGACCATGTGCTTCATGTGTCGCACGTATGGCACCATGAGGCCACACGTGACCATATCCTCCCACGTCATATGCTATGATGTACTAGGCGGCAGGGTCCTATGCAACATAACTCTAAAAGTTGATTTATTGCAATTTGGAGTGACTATCCATTTTATATGAAATTGTGTTATTTTGTGGCTGGAGTTTTTCATGGGTAACTATTGTCATTGGTATAATAACTTGTACAACAATTATTTCTCTTAGGGGACCCTAAACAACATCAAGTTGCTATTCATTGAAAATTGCCTCCCTCCTTGCTAGAAATGAAACGAATAAACTAGTAGTATGATGGATCCCCTGAGAAAGCTAGTTGGAGACTAACTGCATGCATGGATCATTAGTACCTTTTCTTGTCTCTCTTATCTCAAGCGCTTGTAATGACGAAAGAAAAGACATCATGCATGACAAAAGTGTAAATTCGTAGTCCGGTGGGATTAATTAATTGGAAGATAGTTTAAGCAACAAATGGTGTGATATGGAGATTCAATTGAAATGCTGAAGAAACGATCGAGAGAATGGCGAAAGCTTGCTGCTGGGTTTTTGTTCCGGTACGAAACATAACATACGCAAGGGACAGCCTTATTCAATTTTTTGTGTGTGTTCACGAAAAGAAGACGCCAGTGAAGGAAGCCACTGCCCAGTGCGCTCACTGCTGCGCAGGTGGCGGCATGTTGGGCACTTTCCCCACCGTGTACCCGCCGTCGACGACGAGGTTGTGGCCGTTGACGTACTTGGACTCATCGGAGGCCAGGTACAGCGCCGCCCTGGCGATGTCCCCCGGCTCGAGCACCACGCCCTCCATCTCGTTGATGCTCTTCTCCACGATGACCCTGTGCTCGTCGGCGGTGCGCTCCGGGTACCACTCCTGGAGGATACGCATGACGAGCGGCGTGGCGATGTAGTTGGGCGAGATGGCGTTGACGCGCACGCCGGGAGCGCGCGAGCTCCCCGGCGACGGCGCGCACGAGGCCCACCACGGCCGCCTTGGAGACGCTGTACGGGTGGGGCGTGACGGAGCCGAGCACGCCGGCGACGCTGGCGGTGCAGATGATGCTTCCCCGGCGGCGCGGCGCCATGACCCTCGCGGCGTGCTTGACGCCCGCCACCACGCCACGCGCGTTCACCGCCATGACGCGGTCGAAGTCGGCGAGGTCCAGCGCGGCCAGCGCCGGGCGGTCCAGGGACCCCACGATCCCGGCGTTCCAGAAGGCGACGTCGAGCGCGCCGTGCCGCGCCACGGCCAGGTCCACGGCGGCGGACACCTGGGCCTCGTCCGTGACGTCGCAGCGGGTGTAGCAGGCTGCGGAGGCGCCCAGCTCGGCGGCCAGCGCGTGGCCCTGGTCGTCCTGGACGTCCGCTAGGACCAGCTTGGCGCCGTGGCGGACGAACTCCCGCGCCGTCGCCGCGCCGATGCCGCTCGCGGCGCCCGTGATGAGCGCCACCTTCCCGGCCAGCCTTTGCGACGAGTCATCTGCTGCGGCCGTGGAGAATAAGCGGCCGGCGGCGGTGCCGACGGCGGGAAGCAGGGCCGCCGCCGCCCCAGCTCGGCTATGTCCCTGCCTGCGATAGATAAAATCCACACACACCGCTGTTATTATTTATTAAGTGAGTCGCAACGAACTGAAATAATCCAATGTAAACAAGAGCAAACAATACAGAGGTTGAGGTCGATCAGACTCGCTCATATATATGCATAAATATACCTGAGGGCGAGCTGCACTGCTCTGAAGAACATCTTCTCTTCAGATAAAAGCAGCTAGCTAGCTAGCTCCGCCGCCGTGCTACTCGATCCGATCGATCACCTGATCGACCGATGAACAGCTAGCTAGCTTTTATAAAGTACTAGTAGTGATGGAGATCCAGTTGCGGCGGCTACCGGCGAGCAGGGCGTCGGCCGGCTTTTAAAGTAGTGGTGCGCCTCCGATCCCTCTCGGCCTCCCTGCCACTGCCAGCCGGATCTGCTAGCTGCCACACGATCGAGGTGTACAGTGCCGCAGGCGTGCCGTGTGTTTACATGTGGCTATAGCCTAGCTGGGCGGCGCCGGCAGAGGGCAGACTACTCATCAGACACCGACGCGACGCCACATATATCCTGGGCGACCCCACCAGCTCGTCGATCATGCATTCATGCATATGGCCACTTGCATTGCATTCCATTATTGATTGCCTGGGCAGTTCATGCACAGTTGCACACTCCAGCGCCGCGCAAGGCGAAAAACGAACCCGGCCAAGCACACAGGCATACTACTGTGTATGCATGTCGGCCGGCCGGCTCTGCTTGCTTGAGCTCGTCTGGCGTTCGTCTCCGGCGGCGGCGCCCGGCTGGCAGTGGCAGGCCGGCGGCCGCCCGGTGCCATGATCAGTACGCCACGCTCCACACCGATTCTCCGGCGCCGCGCCGCGCCGGTCCCAACTCACTAGCGGCCGGCTGACTTTCTCAGTGCATTTGCTCGCGATGCGCGCCTGGCTATTTATTATATATAACACAAATATATAAATGTAATAAAAAATAAAAACTAAAGATGCTACTACTGTACACATGCATGTTACATCAAATCAAAACTTCAAAAGTCGTGGCCTCTGGATCGCCGCAACAGTATACTATATAGAGAGCGAATCTTAGCGTATCGTTCGGATTAATATCAATTTTTTTTATGGTAAAATACAGACTAGTCGGATTATCATTTCGATTGCGCTTCATTATCGTGTGTTCTCGATCGCTGCATGCTCTACCCGCTTCAAATCTGTTGCAGAGGGAAATATGATGTAAGCTTGGCAAGTCAAAATTCAGGCTAGAGGGGGAAAAAACAAAGGATCAAATTTAGACCAAAATTGCAAAGTTTAGATAAAACCTGTCCAGTCCAGAACGGTTTGTGCCGGTGACTATGCGGCAATATGAAAAACCGGCCTAGCCAAAACGGTTTCAGCTAGGTGCCCGTGGGCGGATGCAGAAACTAGCCTAAGCTGAAGATCAAGCGATAACTGTTGTGTGATCAAAATCTGCTTCAACAAAATCACAGGTCTTTTAAATTATGAAGTTTTGTTAAAGAATATATTAACATCTATACTATCTAAAAACACAATATCAAGAGAATAATTCATTGTGTAGCTAATAAGCAGTTGCATCGTGTTTAATGTGGCGGACGTTTGTGCATTTTGGTGGCGCTGGCTCGTAGTACGCGCAAGCCACAACGAGAATACTGTATTTGCTCAAAGTGTTCTGGTGTGAATTTCCCCCAGCAGCTAGCAATAACAAATTAAAAATTAAACTAGAGAAAATCTATTGGAAATGGGTGGATGTGAACCTTGTAATAAACTAACTGAGAGCGTTTTTTAAGCTGTCATCATCCATCTGAAGATATCTCCACTGTTGACGACAGGTCCTGGCCGCGTCCTGCATCGGATTTTTTTTATTTTTATTCCTTTTTTTTTAAGTAATTGCACCAATATTCACAATGGAAAAGTATTTCCGGGGGTACTCCCTTTGGTCGCGCCACCCGCTGGCGTGACCAAAATACTGTGTCACGCCGCCTCCGTGGCGTGACAGGGCGGCGCCACGCCGGGCGGGCGGCACGCCGCATGCCGGCGATGGAACGGCCCCCGTCGCGCCGCATGCATGGGCGTGACACAGCCGTCACGCCCGGGCGGGCTGGCGCGACGGCCGCTAGGGTTTCGTGGCGGCCGGAGGCCCATGTCCACGGCCCGTCACGCCCGCCCGCTTTGGCGCGACGAGCGGATTTAGGGCACCGAACGGTTTCTTTTTCCTTTCTTCTTCCTCATTCTTTTTTCTTCCCAGCCGGCTTGCCCGACCGCCGCGCCGCCGCTTGCCTTCGCCCGCCCGCCTCCCGCCCCTTCCCTGCTCCTACCGCCGCCGCCCCCCACATTCCGCCGCGAGGGAGTTGAGCGGCGGCCCCGGCGGCTCTCTCCTAGGGCCAGAGCGGCCCCCCCTCGGGAGTGCACGAGCAGGAGGCTCGTGTGCCTCGCCCGCCGGCCCCCCCCCGCCCCCCACCTCGCCGGAGGTGCTTCTCCGACTCTTCCTCTCCTCCGATTCGTCCTCTAGACCAAAGGTATAGCCTTATACCCATGATTTTATGGTTTATTGGGATTGATTGTCTATTTTAGGATGATTGAAAAAAAGTGCTTGATGTGGAGTTGTGTGTCGCCGATTATTATAACTTTGTACGTAAATTCGATGTATCATATGCTATGCTCGTGGATTTGACGTTTAGAAGTTGTTGCATGGACGTGAGTTTAGTTTACATGGGGGTTTTGCATAGGAGTAGTTTTATGTTGCAAACGATAGGTGTGGTTGAATTCTCGTTGATTTGTGATTTGATTAGTCGCTTGGTATTTTGTAGATGGACCGGTTAGTGAGATTGTTTGATGGTGGCAAGGTGAAATTGAATGGGGAGTTTGAAAGCATGCATGAACAAGTTGAATTCTTTAGTGCTACACCTAGCTTTGATGAATTGGTTAGCAAATGCCGCGAGAAATTTGGGTGGCCACTCAATTTGAGGGGTAGATTTGACTATGGTGAGGAAAGAGCTCATTATGTGTTGATGCCGTTGACATGTGCGGATGAATGGAAGAACTACGAGATGTAGTGAAGAGTAGTAGTGTTAGTTGTTTGGAAGTTGTTGTGGAGAAGGGTTGCAATCCAATAAACTTGCCTGTGGATATTGAGTTGGATGTAGATGCGGTAGATGACGGAACTCAAGACGAAGCACTAGACCGGGTAGTTGGTAGTCAAGTGGTGAGATCAATGAATTTTGGTCTCTTGAATGATGAATTTGATGTAGATGCCATGTTAGAAGATTTGGAGGAAGGTGACATGGAAGATGAGTTAAGTGATTTAGATGACGATTAGGTCGGGGGCAAGTTCTTCCGAGGATATTTTGGAGGATGAGTATAGGTCCGAGGATAGTAGCTTCGATGACAAATGACTATGGTGGGGCATCTTTGATGGAGTCCTATGGAGTTGCTGGTGATGGGTCTTTGAGAATGGAGTACAATGACCATGAACTTAGGCAATTGAAGATGGTACATGTGGAGGTACCTTCTGTACCTAACTTCATGGACATTTCTATGGTCGATGAGGCAATATGTGACACAGGGTTGACATCTTTGGCCGAGGCAGTGCCTGAGAGTGAGGATGTTGAGATAAAGAAAGGTTTGATGTTTGATACCTTAGAGCATCTCCAAAGATTTTTTTTTGATGGACTATGCGATTAGGTATCACAGGGCCATATTACGTGACCCGGTCGATAGGAACAAGAGGTATACCGTGTTATGCAAGCAAGGCTGCCATTGGGGGTATGGGCACGGAAACGTAAAAATGGAAAATGGAAGATTCGCAACGTTAGGCAACCTCATAAATGCCGAAGTTCCAAGCCGAAGGGTGTACATGCCCAAAGCAACGCTAAATATCTTGGGCGCCGTCTTGTTGGTCTCGTTAGGGCCGATAGTGACACATCGGTTTCTTCAATTATCGAGACCATATTTGGTTTTACAGATATAGAGTTAAGTACTCCAAGGCTTGGAGGGCAAAGCAATATGCTATTGAGTTGTTATGGGGCGATTGGAAAGAAGCGTATAACCAAGTTCCTAGGATTCTAAGTGCAATGAAACATTTTAATCACGGGATGAGGTGGTTTCCTTGCTCCGGTCGCATTGTGACCGACGTGGATGGGTTTCCAAAACATGTTTTGCAAAGGTTTTATTGGTCTTTCCCTCAGTCGGCGGAGGCATTCAAGTATTGTCGGCCCATAGTACTTGTTGACGGCACCTTCTTGACAGGGAAATATAGGGGTGTGTTGATGATTGCTGTTGGGGTTGACCCGGACAATCAACTAGTCCCTTTAGCATTTGCGATAGGCGAGGGTGAGAATGATGACAAATGGTGTTGGTTCATGAAGTTAGTGAGACAATTTGTCCTCCCTCATTATACCAAGATATGCATGATTTCAGATCGACACCATGGGCTGCTAAAAGCTGCCCAAGAGCAAATAGGTGAACGGTCACCTCTTGAGCATCGATGGTGCATGAGGCACTTTGCAGCCAATATATGGAGAAGACAGAAGAAAAAGGAGGTCGTGCAGAAACTTAAGTCTCTTTGTGGATGTCGGACGAAGGAAAAGTTTGATGAAACACTTGCGGAGTTACACAAGGTGCTCAATGGTAGTGCAAGAAGGTGGTTAGACGATCAAATGCCTCAGAGAGAGAAGTGGGCTCTTGCATTTGATGTAGGAGGTATGCGGTACGGTGTCATGACTACCAATGCTTCGGAGTCGTTCAACAAAGTGTTCAAGGGTATCCGTGCCGTGCCCGTGTCTGGCATTGTGGAGTACACGTTTAGGAAGTGCAACGAATATTTTGTGAATCGTTGGAACATAGCAAATGCCTCCAAAGAGAAATGGGGGAAAGCCGGTAGAGAGCACTTAGCTCTTTCGGAGACTATAGCTTCCAACCAAGTTGGTGAAGCTTACGGACCCACAAGGCTAGTGTACAACATAAGATCTGCAGGAGGAACCAATCCAGGAGGGGAGAAGTACGGAGGTCAAAACTATAGGGTTGACGTTGACAAAGGAGAATGCTCCCCGCAACATTCCACAAGCGTTCCATGTCCCTTGCTCTCATGTCATAACAGACTTGTAAGTATAGAGGCTTAGATCACGAGAGTGCAAAGTTTATGTCTCCTTTGTACCTCAAGTCAAACACCCTAAAAGTTTGGGAATCAAGTTTCGAGCCATACCTAGATCCTAGCCAATGGCCAGAGTATTGTGGCTTGGAATATGTTCCCCGATCCGGAGCTTTTAAAGACAAAGAAGGCTAGACGGAAGAAAAAAAAGGTTGCGTGGGGTTATGGATGCATCAAATGGTTACGGTGTTGATATGTATGGTACTTGGAGATTTCGATGAGGCACCGGGGCAACTTCGTTGCTCGAAATGCCACAAAACCCAGGACACCACGGCCGCCACTCATAAGAAACATAAGAAGAGCAAAACATGAGGATAGTTCACACCAATAACTTCTATTCTTTAACATTGCAAGGTAGATATGGTAGAACTTAGTATATGGTTATTTATTTTGATTCTTATTACATGTTGTTATTCCAAATTGAATCCACTAACGTTGTTTTCATGTTCGAATACTTGCGGATGGCGCACGCACCCCCAATACTCTCTTCTTGACACCCACTACGACAAGGACCACCGAGCTCACCTCATCGTGGATGAGCGTAGGGTGAGTGCCTCTTACTTGTGTTATTGTAAAGTTTGTAACTTTGCCCATTGTAATTGTACTCACCGAGCCCTTGTGTTTTTTTGCAGGACTTGCCCCCTCTTCGTCCTCGTACTCACCAACCCCTTAGGTGGGACGAGCACTACGCTCCCTTCCTTGCAAGGGCAGGTTTCTGACGGCTCGGGCTATCAATGCCGGGCTCCCTACCTTGGATGCTCCAGCGATGACAAAGCACTAGTGGATAGGTGGCGTCTGAAACGCATACCTTTCATCTTCCTTGCGGGGGAGATGACGGTGTCTCTTCGAGGATGCCGCCTATATTGCAGGACTCCCGTTGACGGACGGGGGTGACGAGGGTGACGCATACCTGAACTGGAAGGACTTGGTGGAGGGGGTTACCGGGATTAGGCAGTGATCCCGAACAAGGAAGAAAGGAGAAGAAGACCTCGGTGTAAGTTCTGCCTTGGTTGCGTCGAAGACTTCGACTTCCTCGCCCGCCCAATGCGGAGGCCGCGTCGTAGAGAGGCATGCTCGTGTGTGGATGTGGCACATGGTTGCTAGTTTCTTGTTGCCGGATGCCTCTGGGGAACACGGTGTCATGGATGGTGCTTTGCCTCGCCTATCGGAGCCATGGGAGAATATTGCACAAGATACCGGGCGTCCCGCCACACTTGCATGGTTGTATCGGCAGCTATGTGAAGCGTGCAGGCGTGCTGATGAAAGCTCAAACTTGACTGGCTGCACTTATCTGCTGCAAGTCTGGATTTGGGAGCGACTTCCCATTGGTAGGGTTCATCGCAAGGAAGTGCCAGTAAGTAGATGGTTCATTTAGTAAATATTCTCCCATTAAGTAGTGCCTGTCGTTTGTTTTTACTAACAATTGTTATTTGCAGGCGTGGAATCATGATGATTGTGGACCCCCCGTTTGCTATCTATGGAGAGACGTGGTCTCCGTCCGTGGCCTCCGAAACGCCGCTACATCCAAGATACTCAATGATTTGGATGTCATCACACCAAATCGGGTATGTCATGACATTGAAACTATAGTCGTTGTATTTGTTATTATGGACCCACATAATGGCATACTCACTATGTTATCCATGTTCTCTCCATGAATAGGTTGAGTGGTGTCCGTATCTGAGGGCGGAGGTAGTGAACTTTCCAATGGACCCCATTTGTACGCGGGATAGCGAGCTATGGCGCTGTGATGTCCCCTTGATCCTCTACTATGTCGTGGAGTGGCACTTACCTTGTCGTGTGATGAGGCAGTTTGGAAGGAGGCAAGATTTTCCTGTGGAACACCAAAACACTAGCCGACAATTGCACAGGTTAGTACACTAGCATAGCATATTCAATTTTAGTGTACATGTCATTTAGTCTCACCTACTAACGTTGTGAAATTGCAGTGTCTCTAGGAAGAAGAGATTTTCCGGTAACGATTGGCGTAATATGCATGCCGTCCCCGCTCCACTTGTGGGAAGGAAGACAGGCAGGCGCATTACCAAGATGGACCATGTTGGACTCCATCCCAATACCGTGAGTACTTGGTATGGCTCCATAGGAACACAAGGATTAGTGTCGTCCCCCAATGAGCAACATTCCAATAGATGAAGGCGATAGTGATGATGATGACCCCTACGACGAGATCACTAGGGTCGGAGTGCAGCCGAGAGAGGGCTCCCCTCGAAAACTACGTGGTATGGCCGCCATTCTATACTACATTTCAATTACTCCTCAATACATAATGTCATAACTAAATAATATGCTTTGTAGTCAACCCAAATAGCCTATCTATCAAATGAGGCTGGAGTATATCTTGGGCGTGTTGGGGGAATGGACGATACATTACTAGAGGGATTGGCAAAGGTATTCCTGAACTTTGACACCCCAATTTCACTTTGACTAACATTACATTACTTCAACTATTGTATATGTCGATTTCTCGCAGAAAAGGTCATTAAAACTTGCAAGCGCATTGCTCGCAAAGTTCAGCCGTGTCCAAGCCGAAGATGTCATGTTGCCACCTCCGCCACGGGAGCAGTTCTCGGCGTGCCTCACTGGTACGCTTGCTATGGACACTCGAAAAGCTCCCGTGCAAAGGCGAGAGGGGCGACGAGGACGATGACGATGACGATGATGATGATGCGATGACCAAGATCCAACCTTTGGGCGGGGCGAGTTGGCCGCTCTCACGGCTACACGAAGCTCCACGGCCGACCACGGAACCGCAGTGCGTGATGAACTACTTTGTTTGAATCTTTAAGGCTTCAATATGAGGTCCACATTGTAACTTTCGCTATGTCACTACCAAAACGGGCGGCGAGCAACGCCAAGCACGAGAAGAACGCCGAGCACGTCATGCTCGAGACCGCTCCGATGTCGGCACCCCAAATGTGCTTCCCACAAATCCAGGAAGACAACGTCGCCGTCTAACCCGTTTCACCCCTAATCCATGAATTGTTGTCATCTACTTGCACTTGAACTTTAATTAGGAACTACTTTGTGAACTTGGCATGTAATATCTTGGGCGTTACGACTTGGTTGTGAACTTGGCTTGTATTTGAATATTGAACTTGGTTTGATGACCTTCGTGTTTGTGTGGGCCAGCTTCAAAGTGAACTTGGTTTGTGTGTGAAATTAGTGTTTATTAAATATTTTGAAATATGACTGCCAAACTGTATTTACTGTGAGCTTGAAAGGGTTGCTGCCAAGACAGCTAACAGTATGTCACGCCAGCGGCGGCTTTGGCGTGGCGGCCACTTGGGCGATTGGCGTCGGCCGCCACGCCCGGCCCTCCCGGCGTGACGGCCATTCCAACACCATGAGCGAGGGCTGTCACGCCGGCCCGCTGGCGTGACTGAGGCGTCGCGCCCGATCCGCTGGCGGGACCAAATGTAAAAATCCGGCCCCGGCGGTCTTGGTTTCGGCCAAGGGCTGGCGCGACTAGTCACGCCCCCGGCTTGGCGCGACATTTATCACGCCCGGCCCCGTGACGCCATGCCACGCCCCGGCGGCGGCCGGCGTGACTAGTCGCGCCAGCTCTTGGCCGAAACCAGTACCGCCCGGCTGTTTTTACATTTGGTCCCGCCCGACGGATCGGCGCGGCGTCCGTCACGCCGAGGGATGGCGTGACAGCCTACACCCACAAAAACACCGTTACTTTGGAGTTTTGTATGTCAAATCTCTTTTTTTTTTATTTGTTTCATCAAGCAAGGTAAAATTTTGAACAGACCCATAACTTATGTGTGCGTACATACTTGAATAAAGTGGCAAACATCACGACTTTAAAAGTTCGTACATACCAAGTACTTGAATAAATAGTTAGTACAACCAAAGTCATGTTTGCCATCCATAACTTATGTGTGCGTCCTAGTTCATGCATACTTCCAAAAGAGGGCCATCATATACTACATAAAAAAGCGGTTCAATGCCAATTAGGGCAACCCATTTCCACTAGCCGACAACTACTAGTCGAAGTAACCATAGTCTTATTTGGTCCACTCAAAGCGCATGGGTCATAGTCAAAGTCTGGAGGTGCGTTGTAATCGTTGTCGTCGTTATCCTCGTCCTTAGGGGCCGGAAGATGTGGCAGAACCTTCCAAATTATATGGCCCACAAGCACCGACATTGTCCCTAAGACCTCTATCACCGTACTTATGTACCACATAACTTAAAAAGTTACTCTGCCGGGTGAAACCCCGATGACACCACGATCCTCCGTGTTCCACTTCTTACAAAGAACTTGCAGTATTACAACCATTCATACAAACATAACAGAGTAGCGGAAGATTTACAAAAAGAAGATTACAACACTTGATCGAGTTTGATTAAACAAAACTTAACCGGGTTTGCGGAAGCGAGAAAAGAACTTTGTAGACGGAAGATATTCGATCATGCCAAGCCCACCGGTATGATCAAAGTCGGCAACACTAGTCAACACCGCAACAGGGGGTCAAACAAACCCCAGTACAAAAGTACTCCGCAAGACTTACCCGACGGAAAAGAGGGGAGCAGACTCAGGAATGCTGGTTGATAGAAATCAAGGTAAGGCTTTAGCAAGAATCAATGACACCTTTGCGGAAAAGCGACTAATGTTGATCCTTACTATTCATTCTTATCTTGATATTTTTTATTAAGCATTAAGCTATTCATCTAGGTTATCCTAGTCTAGAGCAAACACTTGTCAACCATGTAACGAATTCAAAACTTTCCAGTCTCACAACTTCCATCATTACTACGATGCCGGGACTCGGATCAAGTCTCCCATATCGTGGAGCACCGACGATTCGAATCGCTTTATATACCCGGCCGGGGCTTCCTAGCCACACGATGTATGCAGGACCGAACATCTCACATACATCAACTCACGCTTGCATTTCTCCAGACCAGAATGGGTCCTAGCCACGAGAGCACAGTACACCATCTCCCTACGCCGTCAGTCACAACCGTCGACGGTGCGCTCGTAGTGTGGGTACACGCTACTTCCCGTCCCGGTGTCCGTTCTCGTATGGATCGTACAAGGGAGCTTACCGCCATTAGCATGCGACTAGTACTATCCAATAACCTCATGATCCCAGCGCCAAACAACGGACGGTCCTTAACCGACACAAGTGGACGACACTACACCAGGGCACTAGCCCTTCCTGATGCAAGTCACTCCATCGGCGTCTCAATTTACTCATCATCATGTTCTTATTGAGTATCCTTGACCCGATCGAAGTAAAGGATAAACAATAAGCAACATCAGGTTTTCGTAAATGCCCTCAACGGGGATATTGTTATCACATCTTTAAAAACATTTCATAAAGTCTTTGCTTTCTGCAGGGCTAAGCATACACTAGCATTTTCGAAATCAAAACAGGTATCCAGGGTTTATATCAAGGTACGGTAAATGCATCAAATAAGGATATCACACAACTCCATTACCTAATGCATCACATCATCAACATACGATATAAAAGATTTTCGAAATACAAGGAAGGGTCTGAATGCATCCAGGGCTTGCCTGCATTGCAGAGAAGGTTAGTTGTTAATCTTTGATATCAACATCTTCGTGGATTCATCTCGTCAGGGTTGGATCACCGTGAATCTTCTCTCAAGCTTGATCATCATGATCCTTCGCTCTCACGTAAACTATACGTAAATAAATGATGCATTCTAAGTATAATGGAATGCATGACATGATGCATGATGAGAGACTTAACAAGTGCATAACAACACTTAAATAAAGTCAAGAAAGTTGAGTACAACTTTCCTTCATATGGTCAATTTCTTAATTACTTCACAAAGCAAGTTTTAGTGATTATTAAACATATGGATAAAGATCACTTTAAGCTTAACATGTCATTGCCATGGGCATTAGGGGTTGGAATGCCACATGGTCTGCAATCAAATCCTAAAAGCACACAATGCTAATAAACCTCCTCATTTAGCTAATTAATTATTTATTACTCATGTGACTAAAATCATCAGCAAACAAAACATGACAAATCATTGATCAGCAGCTATGCCATGCTCTAAGGTTTTCATGCAATAAGTCTAAAAACATACAACTCTTAATCAACTACTCACTTTTTATTAATTAAAAGATGTAATTTTTAACTCATGCAAAAACTGATTAACATGGCAAACACATATCTTTCCATGAAACTACTCATCATAAGGAACACAAATAAAGTTATCTTGAATTTTTCTCGAGCTCTCATTATTTAATTATGAATTAAACAAGAATCAGTCAATTTTGAATATTTTTAAAAAAAAACAAAAGGCAAAAAGCCTTTCTTCTACCTTCAGCCGGTGGAGCAGGGAGGTGACCAAAGGAGACTGGGGCTGGCCGGCGGTGACAGATGGGCGACCGGCAATGGCCAAGGCTGGCTAGGAGAGGCACCGGCGCGAGGCGAACTTCGCCGGTGCCCTCGGTTTGGCTGGAGGGGGCTTGTGGTGCCCCCCCCCACGGCGAGGTGAGCTTCGGCGGCGGAGAAGAAACGCGCACCGGCGATGCGACGGCTTGGAAACGATGGCGAGGTCGCGTTTCGGCGAGACGGAGGCGGTGTAGCTCAAGAAGCCGGGTCTAGGAGCACCGGGCGCCGAGACGAAGCTGGTGGTGGTGTTGGTTCAGTGAGAGTCGCTCCAAAGCGCCCGGCGCGGATGAGCAACCTCGACGGGACTCCTGCCGGCCACGAAGAAGAAACCGATGGCACGGCTGATTTTGGTGGGGATAAGTCGCGAGGGAAGGCTCTGGCGAAGCGCGAGGAGGTTTCGGAGCTGCTGGCAAGGGGGCACGGACGGTGGGGCAGGGAGCTGCGCCATTTGTGCCGGCGGGTGGAGCTCTGCCGACGGCGGTGAAGAAAGAACGAAGAAGAAGAAAAATGACGACGGCACGGCACGAGGCGAGCTAAGGATGAACGGGAGTGTGTCCACGACTGCAGGCAGCTTGCCACGCAATGCAAAGACGTGCCTCACGGGAAGAGATGGAGAAACTGGGCACGGCGGTGATCGGCGGCAAGCAGCTCGGTGGCAGCCTGGAAGACGCGAGACGCGGCCCTGCTGCTGTTCTCTGATTGGCCCGGTTTACTGTAGCACGCCCCCTTTTGCTGTTTTCCTCAAATTTCTCTCAAATTCATATAGCAACTTGAAAAACTCCCAAAATAAAAGTTGCTCAGAATTTTGAGATCTACAACTTTGCTTTTGGGACCAACTCTAAAATCTGCTTAGATTTTGAAATTTAGAAAAGGGACAAAAAGGGCTTGAATTAAGGTTTTTAAATCAAAATCAAATTTTGAATTTTTAACTCTGATTTTGAAACCTCATCTTTCCAACTCCATTTTGAAACTTCACCAATCCAATTTCATGATTAAAACATAATTGCATAATTTGAGCTCAGAGATTAGAGTCTTTAGGCTAGATTAATTAGCAAGCATAACAAGCTTAATTACCATTATTAGGCTACACTCATAATTATTAAAACATATCATGGAACACTTAAAGCAAGGTAAATTACATGATTAGCACTCCAAAACATAGTTTAATGTTAGCCAAATTTTAAATCCTAATTATGCTTATGTTAATTAAGAGATGAGCAACAACACATAACCATATAAGATAAAGAGCTTAAGCATTTGATCAAACCACAAGATGAGTTTTAGGGTTTAACCTCTTTTAGAAAATCCTAATTATTTTCTAAGTAGCTTAACACATGAAGCAAAATATGTTTAACAAAAGCACTCATCTTAAGCTACCAAGGCAACATCATTAGATGTACTTAGCATAATTAACATGGAAAAGCTTAACCACTGAAAGAAACCTTCTAGTACCATCTTGTTAATTATTAAGGCAAAAATACAGGGGTATTTAACATGATTAAACATTACAGAGTTCAAACATTTTATTAAGTCAGGTCAAACACACTCAAACATCAAGATTGCTTTAGGTGATGAACATCACACCACACTAATCATAGCTCAAAGGTAAATAAACCAGGTCACGAACATTGACAAAACATTTTCTTATGAGAGATGCATATCACAAACATGGCTCAAATTGACCTAATGAAGCTTAACTAAATCATTATTGTATTATTATTGAATTAATAAACATGATGCTTAATGCATAATATGATGACATGGTGGGTTTATGGTGGGTTCAGGTTAACGTAACACCAGGGGTGTTACAGAAGATGTCCGTCGTTCGGTGGGGAATCGGGAACTGCAAATAAGAAAAAATTATTAAGACCCCTACAAACATGATGCAAGAGTTTGGATAATTAGATTGACACCAAATACTCACAAAGCTCACGACACATATTCTTAGGTTTCTGCCATGTTGCACACGCGCCAACGGTCCTCGCTCTTCATTCTCTGACGATGATAAAAATCCATCTCCCTCTTGCGCTCGAGATCCATGAAGTCGTAGCGCTCCTTGTTTGTGCGCCAAAATCTAATGAGCTCCTCACTGTCATGCGGTCTGCCATGTTTCTTGAACTTGTAGTTGGTGGCTCTGTCAAAGTCATCACCAAGCATATTCCATGTCTCTATGGATGGGTGAAAGCCCTAGTTTGGTTTTGGATAATTGATGAAACCTAAGTGAACTAACCCTTTGCTCTAAGTGATATATGAGATATGTTGGTTCACACCAAGATTGAGCAAGGATGGCACACATGATGATGGTGATGGCCAAAAGAGATGATCAAGTGCTCAATTTAGAAAATAAGAAAGAGAAAAACGAAATCCTATGGGCTCAAGGCAAAGGTATAAAATAGGATATTTGTTTTTGCCGGTCAAGACGCAATAGAGTGCGTGATCGGATTTAGGATAGATAACCGTACTATAAAGAGGGGAAGTCTTTAATTGCATCGGTTATCTAGTGCCACTAAGTGTAAGTCTCATTTGCATATAAGTAATGCTTAGTGATGTGCATGGAAAAACCTGAGAAAATTATTTGTGAAAATGCTAACCTTAGTGCTTAATTGATTTGACATGCTTTGGAAAGATTAGCACTTAAGAAGGGTATAAAAGAGAAGGAGATTTATGGTTGCCTGCTGAATTGCCGGCTAAAGTGCTCCAATTGCCGGCAAGACCTTCTCTGTTTTGGACACAACTTCGCGCGTGGACAGTGAGCAGTCCGCTAGAAATTTTTGTGCCCCTACCTAGAAATTCCAGTGATGAACAGTAAGCGCCCTGCATGTGTCAGAAAGTGAGTGTAAGAGAGAGAGCATGTCGTCCAGCTGCCTTGCTTTTGAAATAAAAAAAAAGGGACGCTGCTGCTGCTTGGATGCAATATGGAGAGAGAGTGGGAGAGCAGCGCGGGGTCCACTTTTGCATTGCTGCAGGGGAGCAGCTGCTCCACTCGTTGACTCCCAAGAGAGAGAGAAAGCCACCGCTGCTGCTGGTTTTTGTGCTGACCGCGTGAGAGGAGAGCTGCTGCTGCTCCGCGTGTGGCTGTGCCATGGGACCGCCAAAAGAAAAAAAAAAGTGGGCAGGCGCCGAAGCAACTTCCAGGAAGCTTCGTGCTGCTGCCGTTTCTTTTTGGTGCCACTCGACCGTTTGGACAGGAGAGAGCCTGTGGGGGCCGCGCGTCAGTGTGCTGGTGCACTAGTTCCTATGACCGTTGGGAGACCGTGCGGGCGCTGGATGCTGAGCCAGGCAGTGTGCGGTGGGGGGCTGGCTGGCTGGCATTTTACCTAGCGCCTCCCCCTTCTCTCGAACTGGCTTCCCATTCTTTGCAAAACAGTGAAGCTCCCCTCCTCTCTTGTTCTTCCCTCTTGGAAACCCTAGAACAAGAAAAGCTCTCATCTTCTCCTCTCTCACTCCCAAGCTTGTGTGCTTCAATCAAGTGAGAGAGCATGCTCTAGAGATCGATTTGAGAGCTCCAAGAGGATCTCCTCCCTTTCCTCTCCCTCTCCTAGCTTGTTGCTCATTTGAGAGAGGATTTGGGAAACCCTAGTGTTGTGCATTTGAGATTATATTTTGTGGCACTAGGTGGTGATTGAAATTGTTGATTTCTTATTACTCTTGGTGATTGCCATCACCTAGACGGTTGGTGGTGTGGTGATTGGTGAGGGATTTGGTGATTGTGTCCACCCCCAATCAAGGATTATTATTGTGAGGGTTCTTGACCTTTCCCCGCGGAGATTGCAAAAGGTACTCTAGTGAAATGCTCGTGACTTGTGTTGCCCTCATCTTGTGGTGATTCTTGCGGTGCCCGTTGGAGGCTTGGTGTTGTGCCAATTAGCCGCCGAATCCCAAGTGAGTGAGCCGTCACAACGAGGACGTAGCGTGTTGGCAAGCACGTGAACCTCGGTAAAAACTCCGGTGTTCATTTGGGATTGATCCATCGAGATCATATTTGGATTTCATTTGATTGATTGGATCATCACCTTGTTTTCTCATTGTTAATCAAGAAGGTGATTGGCACGACATCCCGAAGGCTCGGTTTGCATTCCTCGGTTCCTCTTCTCGCAATTATATTTGTGCAAAGTAGTGTATTAGGTTGTGTAGCCTAGTTGAATTGCTAAGGACCATATTCTTAGTGTGCCTAGTATATTAGGTTTGCTAGAATTGGTTAGGTTGGCTTGCAACACCCATTAGGCTAAGCGCAACACTTGCTTCGCCATTTGTTATACTAACCGGTTTGTTTAGTGTTTTTGTAGAATTTTAATTAGGCTATTCACCCCCCCTCTAGCCATTTAGGACCTTTCAAGTGGTATCAGAGCCGAGGTCACCGTTGATTAGGGCTTAACATCCTTCGGTGTTAAAATGGCTCAGGTCAACCATATCAACCATGTGGGGAAGCCACCGCACTTTGATGGTACCGGTTATGATCATTGGAAGCGGAAGATGTGTGCTTACTTGAAATCATTAAATAGAAAGGTTTGGGAGGTTGTGGACAAAGACTTTGCCGTGATTGATCCAACCGACCCAACTTCAAGAGAAGAAGAGAAGCTCCAATTCAATGACATTGCAATCAACACATTCTATGAAGCATTGGAGTCAAAGGTATTTGAGCAAATCAAGGATTTAGAGAGAGCTCATGATGTGTGGACTAGGTTGGAGGAGACCTATGAAGGGACACAAGCCGTGAAGAGTGCCAAGCTATACATCCTCAAAGACAAGCTCTCAAGTTTCAAAATGCAAGATGATGAGAGTGTGCCGGAGATGTACCACCGCCTCCAAGTGATTGTAAATGACTTGAAGAGTTTGGGTGAGAAGGTGGAGAATGCGGATTTCTCTCACAAGTTCCTAAGAAGCTTACCATCAAGATTTGAGTTCTTGGTCACAATGTTGGTGAGAGAAGGATTAGACACTAAGACCCCTAACCAAGTACTAGGTGAGGTGGTCACACATGACACCTACCGTGTGGAACGGGAAGGGGGCTCTCAAAAGGATGAGAAGAAAGAAAGACAAAGAGAAGAAAAAAGGACAAGGAAGTGGTTGCTTTCAAAGCTACTTCATCAAGAGGCAAAAAGAAGCAAGAATCAAGTGATGAAGCTAGCACAAGCTCAAGTGAGGTGGATGATGAAGCAATGGCTCTTCTTGTGCGTAAATTTGGCAAGTTCATGAAGAAAAAGGGCTATGGTTCTAGAAAGAGAAGAGATGCAATCAAGACCAAGCGATGTTTTCGGTGCAAGAGTAAAGATCACTTCATTGCCGATTGTCCTCTCTCTAGTGATGATGATAGTGATGAGGATAAGAAGAAGAAGAAGAAAGACAAGAAAGAGAGAAAGGACAAGAAGGAAAAGAAGGAGAAGAAACTTGACTTCAAGAAGAAGAAGAAGGGGCAATCTTATTGTGTCACATGGGATAGTGATGCCTCAAGTGATAGCGATGATGAGAATGAAGATGACAAGAAGTCAAGAAAGAAGGCACTTGCTAGTCTTGCCATCTCCAACAAGCCTTCACTCTTTGATGCTCCATCGACATGCCTAATGGCTAAGCCATCCAAGGTACAATCCGATGATGAGAGCGATAGCGAGAGTGATGATGATGAGGAGTACTCAAAGGAGGACCTCATTAGCATGCTACGAGATGCTCACTCTTATATTGAGGAAAAGAGGAAGGAATGCAAAGAGTTGCGCAAGAGCAAGAAAGTTCTTGAGCAATCCTTTGATGAGCTCAATGCTACTCATGAGAGGCTAATGGAAGCCCATGAGAAGCTTGAGAAAGCTCACATCAAGCTTGAGAAGGCTCACTCCTCCCTCCTTGATCAAGCTAAGATTGAGGATGTCGTAGACACATGCAACATAGGAATTACTTGTGATATTCTTAATGAATCATTCTATACTCCTATTGTTGTTGGTCCCACTAATCCCTCTTGTAGCTCAAGCAATGCCACTTCTACTATTAGTGATGGTTTCACTTATGATGCCTCACTCATGGTGGAGAATGAGACACTCAAGAGAGAGGTGAATGAGCTCACTTATGCCCTAGGCAAGGCCTATGGTGGAGATGCCCGCTTGCTAAAGTGCTTGGGTAGCCAAAGGTTCTCCCTAAATAAAGAGGGATTGGGCTATACCCCCAAGAATGGCAAGGCGGCCTTTGTTCCTCACAAGACTAGTTTTGTGAAGGGTAATGGTCGGTTTTGCTCTAGTTGCAAGCAAGTGGGACATGTAGAGCAATATTGCAAGAACAAGAAGAATGCTAATATATCCTATATTTGTTATGATTCTTGTTATTTGCTTACCAAGGGTACTAATGGTGTGAAGGCTAAGTTCATTGGTGCTCCTATTGTTGGCCCAAAGAAGAAGGCAATTTGGGTGCCCAAAAGCTTAGTGACTAACTTTGGAGGACCCAAGCAAGTTTGGGTACCTAAGAAAAATTGATTTGTTTTTGTAGGTCAATTACAAAGCCGGAGGAAGGCATTGGGTGCTTGATAGTGGGTGCACTCAACATATGACCGGAGATTCTAGAATGTTCAAATCAATCTCATCAAGTGGCAATGGTGTTGATAGTATAACTTTTTGGTGACAATGGCAAAGGCAAGGTCAAAGGCTTAGGAAAGATTGCAATTACAAATGATATGTCCATCTCCAATGTGTTGCTAGTGGAATCTCTCAACTTCAATCTCTTGTCCGTGGCTCAATTGTGTGATCTTGGATTCAAATGCATATTTGGTGTTGATGATGTTGAGATAGTGAGTGTTGATGGAAGCAACTTGATATTCAAAGGCTTTAGATATGAAAATCTCTACCTTGTAGACTTTAATGCTAGTGAAGCTCAATTGACAACATGTTTGATCTCCAAATCAAGTATGGGTTGGCTATGGCATAGAAGACTTGGACATGTTGGCATGAAACAACTCAACCGGCTAATCAAGCATGATCTAGTTAGGGGGTTGAAGGATGTGGTGTTTGAGAAAGACAAGCTATGTAGTTCATGTCAAATGGGCAAACAAGTTGGCAACACTCATCCCAACAAGAGCATGATGAGCACAAGTAAGCCATTTGAGTTATTGCACATGGATCTATTTGGCCCAACCAAGTATGAGAGCATTGGTGGAAATAAATATGGATTTGTGATAGTTGATGACTACACAAGATATACTTGGGTGTTCTTTCTTGTTGACAAAAGTGAAGTATTCGATACATTCAAGACATTTATCAAGAGAAGCCAAAATGAGTTTGAAACATCAATCAAGAAAGTGAGAAGTGACAACGGAAGTGAGTTCAAGAACACAAGAATTGAAGAGCTATGTGATGAATTTGGAATCAAGCATCAATTCTCGGCCAAGTATACACCTCAATCCAATGGGCTAGTTGAAAGGAAGAATAGGACTTTGATTGACATGGCAAGATCAATGTTGAGTGAATACAATGTGGATGATTCATTTTGGGCCGAAGCAATCAATACCGCCAACTATTGCTCAAATAGACTCTATTGTCATAGGCTATTGGAGAAGACACCATATGAGTTGTTAAATGGTAGAAAGCCCAACATTGCATACTTCAGAGTGTTTGGATGCAAATGCTACATTCTCAAGAAGGGCACTCGATTGAGTAAGTTTGAGAAGAAATGTGATGAAGGATTTCTACTCGGTTACTCCACTACAAGCAAAGCATATAGAGTTTGGAATCTCACTCATGGCATAGTTGAGGAAGTGCATGATGTTGAATTTGATGAAACAAAAGGCTCACAAGATGAAGAGGAGAATCTTGATGATGTGAGAGGAACACAATTGATACAAGCCATGAAGGAAATGGATGTTGGAGACATTAGGCCAACTCAAGTGATGGATGTTGAAGATGACAAAGATCAAGTGATTACATCTCCAAATGTGCAAGCTAGTGGTTCTCAAGTTCAAACTCAAGCTAGTGGTTCTCAATTGCAAGATCAAGTGGCTAGTACATCATCTCAACCAAGTGATCAACCAAGCTCAAGTGCTCAACCTCATGTTCTCCAACCAACTCATATTGCAAGGGATCATCCTCTAGATCAAGTGGTTGGTGACATTAGAAGTGGTGTACAAACAAGATCAAGATTAGCATCATTTTGTGAACACTACTCATTTGTCTCATCCATAGAGCCGAAGAAGATAGATGAAGCTTTGATGGATTGTGATTGGGTCAATGCCATGCATGAAGAGCTCAACAACTTTGAAAGAAATCAAGTTTGGGAATTAGTTGAGCGCCCAAAGAACTACAATGTCATTGGCACCAAGTGGGTATTCCGGAACAAGCAAGATCAAGATGGCATAGTTGTGAGAAACAAAGCAAGATTAGTAGCACAAGGATACACTCAAGTTGAAGGTCTTGACTTTGGAGAAACCTATGCACCGGTTGCAAGATTGGAGGCAATTAGAATCTTATTAGCCTATGCTTGCGCCCACAACATCAAGCTATATCAAATGGATGTGAAAAGTGCTTTCTTGAATGGATTTATCAATGAGCTAGTGTATGTTGAGCAACCCCAGGATTTGAAGATGTCAAGAAGCCCAACCATGTCTATAAGTTGAAGAAGGCTCTCTATGGTTTGAAGCAAGCTCCAAGGGCATGGTATGAGAGATTGAGAGATTTCTTGCTCACTAAAGGGTTCAAAATAGGGAAGGTTGATAACACTCTCTTCACCAAGAAGATTGGAAATGACTTGTTTGTGTTACAAATTTATGTTGATGACATTATCTTTGGATCAACCAACCAAGACTTTTGTGAAGAGTTTGGAGAAATGATGGCAAAAGAGTTTGAGATGTCTATGATTGGAGAGCTTAGCTACTTTCTTAGTCTACAAATCAAGCAATTGAAGAAAGGCACATTCGTAAGTCAAAGCAAGTACATCAAGGATATGTTGAAGAAGTTTGGAATGGAAGAAGCCAAGTCAATTGGGACTCCAATGGGAACAAATGGTCATCTTGACTTGGATAAAAGTGGCAACATGGTAGATCAAAAGTTGTATCGGTCCATGATTGGAAGCTTACTCTATGTGACCGCTTCTAGGCCGGATGTCATGTTTAGTGTATGCATGTGTGCAAGGTTTCAAGCTTCACTAAGAGAAAGTCACTTGAAGGCAACCAAAAGGATATTGAGATATCTTAAGCACACACCAAATATTGGATTATGGTATCCCAAGGGGTCAAACTTTGAGTTAATTGGATATTCGGACTCCGACTATGCAGGATGCAAGGTGGATAGAAAGAGCACTAGTGGTACATGCCAATTGCTAGGAAGGTCACTTGTCTCATGGTCATCCAAGAAACAAAATAGTGTTGCACTCTCTACCGCCGAAGCCGAATACATTAGTGCGGGGAGTTGTTGTGCTCAATTACTATGGATGAAGGCCACATTGAAGGACTTTGGATTTAAATTTGGACAAGTGCCATTGCTATGTGACAATGAAAGTGCCGTGAAGATCGCCACCAATCCAGTTCAACATTCAAGAACAAAGCACATTGACATAAGGCATCACTTCATTAGAGATCACCAAGCTAAAGGGGATATTTCTATTGAAAGTGTTGGCACCGATGATCAACTTGCCGATATCTTTACCAAGCCACTTGATGAGAAGAGATTTTGCACATTGAGAAATGAATTGAACATTCTTGACTTCTCCAACATGAGATGAATGCACCCCAACTATATGACATGCCTCTCCTTCGACTAAAGCAAGGTAAAAGTTGATTGACATGGCATTCATACTTGCTAAGGATATGTTTAGTGCATCTAGTCATTCCACATATTTTATAGGCTCATTCATAAAAATTAAATGAATTTAATGCCTATATGATACCACTATTGTTTTGGTGCTTGATATGATCTAGTGGTGGCATATGACATGTTTATGGGCTTGCAATCCTAGTGTTGAATCTAGAAAATGAGCTTCAAGTGTTTAACTCAACATAGACAAGATAACCATTGCAAGATGTGTGAAGAAGCTTGTCTTTGGTTCAAACCGAGTTAAATATCTTTTGGCAAGTGATCTAGATTGAACCAAAGTGATAAAATGATCCTCACCCTAAAATTGATTTCAAGATGACTAACTCAACTTATCTAAAATCGGCATACCTTTTGTGTTAATTAATGACAAAGGGGAGAGATAATCACAAAGATCAAAAGAAGGGGATCAATTAAATTTTTAAAGCACACAAGTAGGGGGGGAGCAAGCTCATGAACCTATTGTTGCATTTGAATGTGCATTCACATATGAGTTGTTGCATTGCAAGTTAAATTCAATATCCATGCTTGTGTGGTGTATGCTAGAAATAAGAATTGATTGGTGATTTTAAATACTAGCTTACATAGGAGGTAGCTAGACTTATGTTCCTTCAAATTGGTATCTAGAAATTATACTTTTATGTTGATCTCACGGGGTTTCTAGTATTTACTTGTCTAGCTAACTTGGCGCTAAGGATGGTTGAATTGCGCACTCTGACGGTATCACGCTTCAAAGGTCCATTCTTTAAACCTTAGCATCAAATTCGGTAGTAGTATCTCTCCCACAACTATAATCCAACATGTGTGCAAAGCTATCAAATCCAAACTCTTAGCACACATGTAGGGGGAGCTAGTACTACCAAATCGGGTTTGTATAACTTGTCCAATCTTTGCAAATGATCAAAATTGCTTGGACAAGTGGTTCAAATCTAAAATCAATTATATTTCATATCTTTATGAAGGTTGTCATCAATTACCAAAAAGGGGGAGATTGAAAGCCCTAGTTTGGTTTTGGATAATTGATGAAACCTAAGTGAACTAACCATTTGCTCTAAGTGATATATGAGATATGTTGGTTCACACCAAGATTGAGCAAGGATGGCACACATGATGATGGTGATGGCCAAAAGAGATGATCAAGTGCTCAATTTAGAAAATAAGAAAGAGAAAAAAACGAAATCCTATGGGCTCAAGGCAAAGGTATAAATTAGGATATTTGTTTTTGCCGGTCAAGACGCAATAGAGTGCGTGATCGGATTTAGGATAGATAACCGTACTATAAAGAGGGGAAGTCTTTAATTGCATCGGTTATCTAGTGCCACTAAGTGTAAGTCTCATTTGCATATAAGTAATGCTTAGTGATGTGCATGGAAAAACCTGAGAAAATTATTTGTGAAAATGCTAACCTTAGTGCTTAATTGATTTGACATGCTTTGGAAAGATTAGCACTTAAGAAGGGTATAAAAGAGAAGGAGATTTATGGTTGCTGCTGAATTGCCGGCTAAAGTGCTCCAATTGCCGGCAAGACCTTCTCTGCTTTTGGACACAACTTCGGCGTGGGCGATGGAGCAGTCCGCTAGAAATTTTTGTGCCCCTACCTAGAAATTCCAAAGGATGAACAGTAAGCGCCCGCATGTGTCGAAAAGTGAGTGTGAGAGAGAGAGCATGTCGTCCAGCTGCCTTGCTTTTGAAATAAAAAAAAAGGGACGCTGCTGCTGCTTGGATGCAATATGGAGAGAGAGTGGGAGAGCAGCGCGGGGTCCACTTTTGCATTGCTGCAGGGGAGCAGCTGCTCCACTCGTTGACTCCCAAGAGAGAGAGAAAGCCACCGCTGCTGCTGGTTTTTGTGCTGACCGCGTGAGAGGAGAGAGCTGCTGCTCTCAGCGTGTGGCTGTGCCATGGGACCGCCAAAAGAAAAAAAAAGGTGGGCAGGCGCCGAAGCAACTTCCAGGAAGCTTCGTGCTGCTGCCGTTTCTTTTTGGTGCCACTCGACCGTTTGGACAGGAGAGAGCCTTGGGGGCCGCGCGTCAGTGTGCTGGTGCACTAGTTCCTGTGACCGTTGGGAGACCGTGCGGGCGCTGGATCTTTGAGCCAGCAAGCGGTGTGCGGTGGGGGGGGGGCCGGGCGGCATTTTACCCGCGCCTCCCCCCCCTCTCGAACTGGCTTCCCATTCTTTGCAAAACAGTGAAGCTCCCCTCCTCTCTTGTTCTTCCCTCTTGGAAACCCTAGAACAAGAAAAGCTCTCATCTTCTCCTCTCTCACTCCCAAGCTTGTGTGCTTCAATCAAGTGAGAGAGCATGCTCTAGAGATCGATTTGAGAGCTCCAAGAGGATCTCCTCCCTTTCCTCTCCCTCTCCTAGCTTGTTGCTCATTTGAGAGAGGATTTGGGAAACCCTAGTGTTGTGCATTTGAGATTATATTTTGTGGCACTAGGTGGTGATTGAAATTGTTGATTTCTTATTACTCTTGGTGATTGCCATCACCTAGACGGTTGGTGGTGTGGTGATTGGTGAGGGGATTTGGTGATTGTGTCCACCCCCAATCAAGGATTATTATTGTGAGGGGTTCTTGACCTTTCCCCGCGGAGATTGCAAAAGGTACTCTAGTGAAATGCTCGTGACTTGTGTTGCCCTCATCTTGTGGTGATTCTTGCGGTGCCCGTTGGAGGCTTGGTGTTGTGCCAATTAGCCGCCGAATCCCAAGTGAGTGAGCCGTCACAACGAGGGGCGTAGCGTGTTGGCAAGCACGTGAACCTCGGTAAAAACTCCGGTGTTCATTTGGGATTGATCCATCGAGATCATATTTGGATTTCATTTGATTGATTGGATCATCACCTTGTTTTCTCATTGTTAATCAAGAAGGTGATTGGCACGACATCCCGAAGGCTCGATTTGCATTCCTCGGTTCCTCTTCTCGCAATTATATTTGTGCAAAGTAGTGTATTAGGTTGTGTAGCCTAGTTGAATTGCTAAGGACCATATTCTTAGTGTGCCTAGTATATTAGGTTTGCTAGAATTGGTTAGGTTGGCTTGCAACCCCATTAGGCTAGCGCAACACTTGCTTCGCCATTTGTTATACTAACCGGTTTGTTTAGTGTTTTTGTAGAATTTTAATTAGGCTATTCACCCCCCCCCCCTCTAGCCATTTAGGACCTTTCAATGGGCCTCTGACATCTGTACTTCATGCGGCACGTTTGCACGGCATTGTGCAGCTTAATCCTCTGCCTTTTATTCATATAAGGCGAACGCACTTTCTTCTCGTACACTTGCGCCCACACCACTTTTACGCCCGGGAAATCCTCCCACACATGTCTTCCCCTCCTAAGCAAAACAAGATCACAAAGCAAAACAAATGCTTCACACCATGTAATAACAAATAGGACCAGGACATAACTAAGTGCACTCACGAATAACTCATTTGGATTTGCCGAAAGCATTCCCACAAAGAGTGGCCCCACCCAAGCTCCGAAGGAACTACTCCTTCATGCGAGCCTTAATGCCACATTTGCACTTACGGTCCGGCAACTTTAAGCATGGCCATGTCTTCGAAAATGTAAACTCTTTAACCTCCTCTTCGGAAGGCCAATGTGATCTGGGCCCATAGACGCACTCGTCAAAGTCGCAAGTCGGAAATCCACGCCGAAATGGATAATATTTGCATTCATTGTGTTATACTTTCAACAAGCGCATATGACATCAACGACAACAATAATCAAAACAACACTTACATTGTCACGTTGACCACAGCGAAAAACGGAGTGAACATTCCATCCTTACTTGGTTCTTGGAGAAAAGCAACCTTCCCACGGTGGCGGTGAGGAGGATTGTTCACCAGCCGCTCACTTCGTGCAAAACACCGCTCAATCCCACTCATAGGAGGAGGATTCGAGGGGGAGGCACCCACCTCTTAAACTCGGGATATGGATAACTCTTCCGGGGTTGTAAGGAAAGAACATGATGCGTCTGTCTAACATTTCATCTCCATCCAACCACTGGTAGAAGTCGCATCTATTGATACCTCCAACCGTTGGGGGTGTTGTCGAAACTGGCAACAGAAAAAAGCACGCCCTGAAGACCTTGGATGCCTCGACTGCTTCACAGAGGCCGGTGCACCACAAAAGCACTTGGGCACCGGATCACCATCAACGAATGGAACATCTATGTTGTCGTGGACGGGTGGATGGTGCACGAAACAATCATCATCGCCAACCTCCATCAAACCTATTATTTAGTTATATATACAAACATTACTATCTTTTAAGTATATAAACTAAAGGCACCAACACAAAACATAATTAGACCTAGTTTTAAATAAGCCACCTACTTCAAATGCAAATAATTCATACCATGAGTAACACAAGATCATGTGCAAATATTGTACCACTACAAATCACACATACATTCAAACCCTAGAAAACATTCTACATATCCATCTACAACCCTAACCCTAACAATTTTGAAAAAGACAGAGCCATCAAAGCAAATAATGATAAACTAATGTCGGTACATGTGTAAAAACACAGCTATCAAAACCACAGCCAGTCAAAAACCACAAAGAGTCCACACAACAAAGCAATGTAAACCAAAGCAAAGGTGTAAACCAAAACAAAACCAAAATATGATTCAATAGGCTTACCTCAAAGACCAAATGTTACCAACCAAAAGTGCTTAATCAATTTTGACCTCTAAATGGACAAAAAAGGGAGAAAAGGAGGAGAGAAGGCAGCAAGAACTGCTGCTGCTCACGAGTGAAGCCGGAGGCCCGCTACACCAAATGAAGAAAGGGGGGAGAGAGAGTGTGGAAAAAGTGGCTTTTCAGCCGGAGGCCGCCTCGTCGCGCCCCAAAGGGCTGGCGTGGCGGGCGTCTTGCGCAAGGGCCTCCGGCCGCACGAAAAACCTAGCGGCCGTCGCGCCCGGCCCGACCGGCGTGGCGCCTGTCACGCCCGTGCATGCGGCGCGACGGAGGCGTTCCACGCCCGCATGCGCTGCGTCGCCTCCCGCCAACGCGCGCCCCCGCCACGCCACATGCACTGGCGTGACACGGTGCTTTGGTCACGCCAGCGGGGCTGGCGCGACCAAAGGGAGCACCCCGTGCAAATACTTTTCCATTGTGAATATTGGTGCAATTACTTTAAAAAAAGGAATAAAAATAAATAAAAAAAATCCTCCTGCATCATGTGATGGGGATCTGTCGACGATGCGGACATTAATCTGTGAGTTTGGCATCTGTCGATTTCTTATCCCCATACTGTAGACGCTTTGAAGAAGTATGAACATACAGCCGCGCGCCGTGCCATTAGTAGCCTCTGATGATTGTATGATTTCACCACGCGCGGCAAGCGTGGTTAACCATCAAACTATGCGAATGATTGCCGTCCCTTGTTTCTCCTTTCCCTGCAGGTTTGTCTCTACTTGCTTCTTGTCTCTTTCTCGAACGACGATACTCTACACTTATCCAACAGAGAAGGCCAGGTTTATCTCTACAATCCGTAAGTACACAGCGTGTCTGATATCTATGACAACCGGCGGACACATCGGATCCATCTCTTAGTCATAGCGAGAGCGAAATGAACGACTATGACTGACAAAGTTGAAGTAGTCTACAGACGTCAGGACGTGGAAGAAAAGCGGCCGGCCCCGGCCCCAATAGGCCAATATATAGTGTCATGTGTGGTAGCTGGGGCGGCTATAAAGATAGCACTGTCTTAACCAGCGTCACCTTGCCCCCGATTATATACTCCCTCCGTCTCTAATTTTATATAATCTTAGAATTGAGCACGGAAAACAATATAAGACACAAAATTACCAAAATGCCACTATCTCTATAGTCTCTGCTGGTATTAGTACTAGTTTACTGCACGGACACGTGGACAAGAATGTACCACGTGTGTACATAAGCCTTGCATCCAATTTTTTTTAATCCACATGTGGTGGAGCCTGGAGGCTTCGCGTCTGATGGATGGGGTATACAGCTAATCTCCAACTCTCAATTTCATGTTTTGTGAGACAATTTTTGAATCTCTGGATTTCATATTTTTGAGATGGAGGGAGTAGGA
>JADLZL010002469.1:0-85000 GCA_015844335.1 Chrysopogon serrulatus | reverse complement strand
GACATTTGATCTTTAAACAATGTTTTTGAAAAAAAAAAGTCCTTTGAATTTATGGGATTTCACAAATATTTTGAATACAAGTTTTTATATATATATACTCTTTCTATCCCTAAATAAGTGTCGCTTCGATTTCGAGAAATAAATGCCGATAATTTTAATAAATAATAAATAATATCAATTAATATCATAATTGGTATCATCGGAAAGATCTTTAGATCTAGTTTTTTAACAAAATTATTTGGAGATATAAATATTGCACGTATTTTCTACAAATCAAGTCAAACTCGTGACATGTATCTCACGATGATACTTATTTAGAGACGGAGGGAGTAGATCACACATACTTTCAAGCTAAATAATTTAATTTTTATTGATGTTTGTAGTTTTTAAATTCTGACTAAACCTTGTCCGAGTAAACACGTACTACTACAGTACCATTGAATTCTGTAAAGATAGAGAGCTATCACTTCCACACGATTATTATTTCTTTACTTTTTATTTGGAGCTTTGGATGGCGTGGGACGACTGATGCCACTTTCACCCAACGTAATAACATACCGCGTGACTGACCTTTTGCAACAAAATCGAGCTAGTCAAACTACCGTTTCTAGAACACATAGAATAGAATCATTCTCAGCACCACATCGCATCCATGTGTTTCAGTCGTTTTAGAGAGGTCGTGCGTATGTCGTAGTCTGCACGCCGACCGACGATCCTCACCTCACATGAAAACTTCCGAGGCTAGGTGAGCGTGTTTCTTGCTGTGAATAGTACTGCCCCTGTCAATAAAAAAAAAAATGATCTGTGCTAGTTAATATTTTTATAATTATTGATCAATAAAAATAATAACAAATATTTACATTTCAAAATAAGTTTATTATAAAAATTGTAGTCAACGATTCATCTGGTAATGGTAATTATGTACCATAAATATTAATATTATATATTTAATTAAAAATAAAAATATGTAATAACTTCTTAAAAGGCGAGAATAATACTCTTTAGGGATTTTCTTTTATCTTTGAAACTTCTCCTGAATTAATGCTCCTCTACTGAGTAGGCCTACTCCAGCTATATACTGTAGGTGGTTTATTTGATTATTTGGCGTATTTATTTAGGCAAGTGAGCAGTTGAGTGGCGATTTCTTTTTTCTTTTCAAAACACAGTGGTACAGATGCTGAACGCAGGCGAAAAAACATACTTTTGTAAGATTGATTATATATGACTTCACCGTGATTCAGTTGTCTTGTTGCCAAAATTACAAACACACGTGGTGGCAAAGTCGACCGGCGGGTTTTACCACTAGAAACCTAACCAATAAATAACTCATATAATTGAATCATGGTGAATTCATATATAATCAATGGTGAGTATTTGAGCAAACAAGTTGTGTTATTAGGACCAATAATTGTCAGTTTCGCCGTTCGATTAGTTTATTTATGACAAGGTGAGATAGATATCAATAGGGAAATCATAATATATTTGAGCGTTTTGGCAAAGTTCCTGCAAAGCATCTTTTCTTTTTATTAAAGGAAGGAAAAATGGTACTAGTAGGACGACCATATTTTAATTTGCAGTCGTCGTCCGCTTGGCGAGAATTCGGCGCGTGGTCAGCTATAAATAGCTGGCGGTGTCTGTCCATGTCAGTCTCGCCACGGCCACCGCTCCGCACCGCAGCCCGCGCCCGCCGCCTGCCATGGCTTCCGCCGTGCACCCGCCGTTGGCGCTGCTCCCGAGGCCCCGCGTCGACGCCGTGGCCGACGACGACGACATGGAGTACAGCGACAGCGAGAGCGTCGCGGAGTCGTGCCCGCACCCGCACCCGCACCCGCGCGCGCACGGCGCGGGCGCGGCGGCGACCGACTCCTCCTCCTCATCCTCCTCCTTCTCTTGCGGCAGCAGTGCGTGCTGCCACGAAGACGATGGGGAGGAGATGGACGACGACGACGACGACGACGGGTGCAGCAGCTGCGTAGAGGGTGGGCAATACAGCAGCTACCAAGAACAAGACGAGGCTGCCGGCGACGAGGAGGAGGGGAGGGACAAGGCGGGGAGCCGGAGCGGCGCCTGGTGGGAGCAGATGGCGGTGGCCGGGGCCCGCGGCAGCGTGATCACGGTGCTTCCTCTCCCACCGGCGCCGGAGGCCGCCGAGGATCCGAAGCGCGCGGCGGAGCGGCAGGAGGAGGACCGCAAGTTCTGGGAGGACTGCCTCGCCACCGGGTACCCATGAACCCACCCACCACGCACTCCCTTGGTCGAGTTCATCGCAATCCCATGCTCACAAATTACAAGATACACGACGACGGCAAAAGGCAGAATCATTGCCGTGCCGACGACACACACACGGATGTAATAGTATGTATTTTTTACCCCCTTGGTCTTCCTTGTACAGCCATTTCACGAATATTTTAGAAATTGTTGGGCTCCTGTAACGTTGACCGGCAGCATGATGATGATATGAAATTCTAATGAAACTGATGGTTTAGTTGGTGAGGTAGGATGCTTACTTTGCTCTTAATTCAACCTACACCATGAGAATTGCGGCATTCATTATTATATTCCAGAATCTAGAACGTGATCATGCTCGATCTTAGTGAATGAGTGAATATCAGAAAAAAGGTTAACCACGTCTTCTTTTTGAGGAAAAGCAGTGGATGCGAGCATCAACTGCCTCTAGAAAGACACGAGAGAGAGAGAGAGAGAGAGAGAGAGAGGTGGCAGACAAGAGGAACTCGCTTTCCTCCTCGTCCAACTCCAAATTCAGTGGTGGTGTTGGCACCGAATTTTATTTGGAAACCCTGAAAGACAGATCAAACAAGCCGGTGCTTTTTATTGGATGAGCAGTGGTGGTGCTGACTGAATGGCATGATCTTTGTTTTCAGTTACTGTGCTTTCAGTCAGTATCTACTGAATTTCGTCTTTGCGGTTCGGTTACTGCGGTCCAAGACTCCAAGGTCGGTGCTATCAGTGTCAGATGACTCTATCTGCTCGAAGAAACAGTACAGCAAAAAAAAAGGAGGTGGAAATTGTAACCACTAATTAAGTGATTATATTATATTACAGTGGGTTTGGTGTTGTAAAGCGACGTCGTTAAAGCAGGCAAAGCACACTAGGTGTGTTTTATAAACTTTTTTGCAGTTGCATCTGAGAAATTTCGGCGAGGTAATCAGCTGCCCAGGCCTTTTCGGAGCTTTTCAGGACAGCATTACACATGTGCTGCATCGTACCACCACGAGACTTCATGGAGGTTGCAAGAGTACAGATTAGTACTGATTGCGAATGGCACGTTCCAGTCTGTCCCTTCAATTCCCATTCAGCTTCAAATATCTCTGCTTTCTGTCCCTTCAATTCCCATTCAACTTCAAATATCTCTGCTTTAGACTTGTGGCCGAAAGAAAAATAAAAATTAAGACTTCCATTCCCATCTCTAAAAGGGAAAAAAAAATCTTTAGACTTCTTGCCGGGGAAAACAAACTCTTTAAAACTTCTCGATTCTAGAAGAAGAGTGGCCTGAAATGCCAGGGAGCTGCTGGTCAAGCCCATTTGTTCAGTTGCTTGCCCTTTTCAATCATTCAATGCTAGCTAGGGCAAAGGGGCATACTAATTGCAGAGGCGAGAAACAGAGTTGTCCTTTCAGATGACAGTGTCCAACCACAGTTGGAAATCATGGAAGAAACCTTCACACCCACAGGACACAGCATCAATTAAAGGGGTTGCTGCTAATAATGTGTTTATGAATTGGCATTTGGTGTAACCAACACTTTGATTTTTGGGCCATCACATCAATACCAAGGAAAACCTAATGTTCTTGTGAATTGGCATTTGGCTAAATAAACAAGCTCCAAAAGTAGAGGCTACGAGGGAAAGCAGTTGGAGTGACCTTTTCCTTTGTTTAGTACTAGTAGTACCAAAATAAATGGAACTGTCCCCACTACGAGTTCCAGTTCTAGTGTAACACAAATCTAGAACAGAGGCCCTGTTCGCTTGTCTAATCAGCCGGACTCATCAGCCATTCAAACAGTATTTTTCTCTTACACAAACCAGCCGACTTGTCTTATCAGCCGGCTTATTCCACCAGCCGAACACCCCTAGAATCTATTCTCAAAGACAGATAAAATTAAATAACTGAAAGAGCTAGTAGCATTTATTCACACGCGACGCACCACCGATTTTGGTTGATTAGGACAACACAAACTGCAGAAGAGGCCATTTCAATGGCTTCAATCAGGCTCAAGCAGAAATTTGCCAGCAAGAAATAACTGGGTTGTCAAAGAAAATTTAAGAATGAGAACAGACACGGGATGAATAATTTCACTCGCTACCTTGATACTTCTTATTTCCAGAGTTCAAAGAACTTCACGGGGGTACGAATTTCCTAGCAGCAACATCACCCGCATCGACATGGTAATGCAATCTGTCACCTTATTCTATTTACTTGTAGCTGCGGTCGCTTTCAGCTGTTCTTGCAAGCCATTCCTAAGCTTTACCATTCAACTGCACCTTAGATAGCTTCTCTCCGCTTTCGTCGGCACCTTCCACCTTCTTTCCAGGGAAGGACCTCCCACTACTTGTAACAAGGTCCTTGATGGTTGCTTGGATGTCCTTGTCATCCAACAGAGACTCCAACGTCACATGGACACCTGAAAATGTCGGGGAGAAGTTAGATCTAAGGAAAAGAATTGCCTTTTCTGGATAAGTTCACAGAAGGAGTGCAAATTCACACGTGGAGCTTGAGAGATACCACTTTAGCTTAGAAAGCTATGCCAATGGCCCATATGAGAATGATGGTATCCTAAAAGTTTGGTGTTGTTTATTCAATCATTCAAATTTGACAGGCTAGCATTACATAATGCTCCAAATATTAAATTCAGCTACTGTGCCACCACTATTGATGATCCTAGATCAAATGGTTAAGTAGATAGTAGCAAACGCATATGCTGAACTGTTTAAGTTTCAGGCAGCAGGTACATCATGCAACTCATCTATCATCATGACTTCATGAGTACCAAACCATGTAACAATCAAAATATGGCAAAATGGGAGGCTTTTCCTAAAAAGAAAGCTACATTTCAAGAGTAACCTTAAAATAATTTTCTTATTGAAACGCCTTGACTTACGGAATCTCCAATAGTGCTTTGGGTTAGTGGGGTCATTGATTGTTTCCTCTGGTGTTGGTCTTGTGGTGTACTTGTCTTTCAGTGCAAGAAGGTCCTGAAAAATGGCAAACCCAAAGTAGACTCATCAGCTTATTTTAGACAAGAAATCCTTCATCTATGATTGAAGTTCAAGTTTCACACCTGAAGTGGAAAGATCGCCCACATTGACGGAGAGTCAAAATGCTGCTGAACAATGAAGTGCACTACTTCCGGGTGCAACGAGACGGGGCTCGTCATCACTGCCAACTACAGTCTTGTAGAAACGATTTCTTCTTCCTTCATCTTCTTCCCACCAGGCACGTAATGTAGAGCAATCATGACATGAGGGAGCACAAACCTGAAACATCAAAAAATTGATCATCATCAAATCAAGATAGCCTCTCTGAATCCCAGTGTCATTTTCAATCAGAACACTCTTTTCATTATACTTCCAATTTATCTGAGCGTAATACTGTAATAAATGGATTGGAACACACCGTCATATAGCTATACTGAGAAGGAATACCAAATTCCGTGTTTGGTTCACTAGGCATTCTTTGGATACGCAATCCAATCAACCCCAGTTCTTGCATGACCTGTATAGAAGTTTTCATTATTATTATTAACAGTGAGTAAAAACCAGTGGGTTGGTTAACAACTTTGCATGTCTGGAGAAGGGATCATACAGGGTGAACACAAGCAGGGATAAGGCCAAGGTCCTCTCCACATGCCAACATATCTGACGAGTTCAACAGGGCAGGCAAGGTCTTCAGTGCATTTTGACGCCAGAGATCTTCTTGGCGAGAAAAATAATAGTCATAGTACAATCTTCTGAGGACATTTTTGCTGTAAAATGATGTCCCATGAGAGGATGAAATATTCACGAACACAGATTCATTAGAAACACATTGCAAAGCCTAAAAGGTGGTGCACCCTAATTTTGTTTTCTTGAGAACAAATGCAAGGTACCAATACACTAGCTTCATTTTCTGGGTAGAAGGGTACCCAAAGAGATGTCGATAACAAAGTAAAATAGGCAAATGCCCTTACACTGCTACACAATGTTAATTTTTAGACTGAAGCAAATTTACAGATTTAATCACAAGTGGGTAGATCAAATCCCCTCAAACTTGAAATGGGGAATAGAAGAACTATAGTTTAGAACCATTAACATTACCTGTGTTCATCTAGGTCCCTAAAACTTGACGTATCTTCCAGGTTGAAACGGGGGATAAAATTTTGTGGAGTCCTCTGGATCTCTGATAAGGACAATATTCTGCACAAAAACAGTACTTAAACCAAATCAGAAAGGAGCTGGATATCTTAGAAGTCATAAAGTGGAGAATAGTGTGTCAGCAACAATGAAATTAAATCACAACCGAAGACCCAAATTACCTGTAGTAAATCAAAAAGGCCACGGCGGATACTGTCTTCTTTCTCTAGCCACAGTGACTTTTCAGCACTTGTTTTAATCTTTGAAATAATCTTTTTCTCTGTGTTGCAATCTTCTTTAAACTATGCAAGTGAAGCAAAGAAGAAAAAAATGTGTGAGATAAAGTAACTAGTCATATTTTAGAAACGAGATCGCATCAAGATATTTACATTGTAATTTGCATTTTACTCTTGAGTAGCTGATATGTTCTATGAAGAATATGACTCATTGCATTACCTCATAACACTGCTTCTGATACTCATTTAGAAAATTGGCTGCAATGACTGTCCAAAAGGATCCAAACGTCTCCTGAGGACAAAAGAAAAAAGGAATTTCACGATTGTGGCCTAAAATTTCAATGAAAAAGAATCTGAAACATGAGCATCATTATAAACACAGCAACCTCTAGAATTCCCTGACGAATGTATGGTTGGCTCATTCGATTAAAATCCCATAGACCTTCACTTAGAAGCTCCTCCTGAAAGTCAAGAACAAGTTCGATAAACTACTCCCAAAAGATTCCTCTGGCCCATTTCAGTTTGCTCAATAGATACAGAAACTAACCTGACTAAGAGGAATGGAAGGTCTAAACTTCCCAACTAAACCTGTTGCAGCATGATCTGAAGCTCCCATATCCTAAAGAAACCCAAGATGTGGTCTATCCTGTATGCTGTGAAGTACTTTGCCATCTGCAACATGCTAGTAGTATATGAATAATATAAAGAAAAGATGACTACAATGACTGTTGTGTTAAATAACCTGTGTCAGACGACCTCGCCACCACCCATAGTTATCCTTTGACATCTCCTCCCAGTTATATGTAGGAAAACCCCAGTTTTGTCCATTCTTGTCAAAATAATCAGGGGTGCTCCAGTAGCGGTATTCATGCGAAACAAGGTTGGGTATACCCAAGTATCAACACTATTCCTATCAACACCAATAGGTAAATCACCTTTCAGGATAACCTTTTTCTTTCTTGCATATGTTGCTGCCTCCGATAACTAAAAAGCAAATAAAAATAATGTCAAAAAAATATATACATGAGAGTAATACTATGAGCAGCTCAGAATGACAATACTTACTTGTATATATAGATGGTACTGAACATAGTAATGAAAACGTATAACATCATGGTGTAAAGTACCTTCAGAAATAAGTTTGTCAAGCTGAAACACATTACAGAAGGAAACCATCTTAGTGCTCATACTACACATGTGCTCTCATAAAAAATTAGACCAGCATATGTTCTTAGCAAGCTATAGCAACTGAGAAGATTCAAGTACCAAATCAGAATAATATTTTCAATACCTTCTCCTTGGAAAACTGAGAAAACCGACCCCATTGGCTGTGGTCAGATGTCTCAAAAAAGTCCCGCAAAAAGCAAAACGCCGCATATGGTTTCAACCATTCCTATTACAACACAGTGTGAAAAGCTTATCAAATACAGTTTGGAATAGAAAATCAATTACCATGATTACACAAGATAAACGAAATGGCAATGAATGTACCTCGTTTTCAGATAAGAACTGCTTGAAAGAACTGGAGTTTAACACTTTGTCCTTTTCTACATTGAATATTTTTCTAGCAATCGACAATTTTGTGGACAATGCTGCCTCGTAGTCGACATCCTAATTCAGAGGTCATTTTCAAGTAAGGGAAATAACCAAACATTAGATAATTAGTCAAACAGCTGCAAGAACCAACAACAATCTGCAACTGCAATAACCTTTTTATCCAATTGCTTCTTCGCCTGCTGAATTTCTTCCTGTAATAAATTTAAAATTGAGTACCAAATGAGGTGAGGAACAACTCAGTCAAACATTTACTGAAATAAAAATAACACAGCCAAGACATACAGTGAACGAATATGAAAGCATAACAAAGGTATACCTTAACATCTGCAGGAATTGCATCTGAAAGTGCTTGTACTCTCAAGTACAAGGGGTGCAGTGCAAACACAGAGAGGGAGCTGTAATTCACACATGAGAGGCATTGCTACTCTTTAGATAATGTGCTCACCGATTTCAAGAAAAAAAACACCATTATGAGCAGGAAACCTTTGGTATCGAATATTAGTCGTACCTGTATGGATAAGAATCCCACCACATCCCATGAACTGAAGTATCGTTGATTGGAAGGAGCTGAACAAGATGGAAGCCTGAATTGACTGCCCAGTCAACTAGAAGTTTAAGATCTAGGAATTCTCCAACGCCAAGGTCCTCATCTGATCTGATTGAAAATACGGGTACAGCAACACCTGCACCTCTCCATGGTGCATCCTGGTAAATGCAGATGAAGTATTAGTACACAATGTTGTGGCTGTGTATGATGCAAAATGATTCTCTGATTTGTTAGACGAAGTATGGAGTTCCATGTTTCTGTTATGTCAAGTACATGTTCATGTATAATGAATACTGTTAATTGCCTATAATGTATCATAGCATGGTCAATGGTTTCTAGTAAAAAAATGGTCAAGAATTTCCTAGAAAGTTCTCTTGCAGTAAACCTATGCATCTTTGCAGATAACACTATTGGATACATTACCCTGAGAGCACCATCAGATAACACAATATATCTGGATTGCTTGGGTGACGATAGATCAACATTAACCTCCCTATTTGGGCCAAGCTCCAATGAAGAGTGTCCTGCTTGACTGATTTGACAGTATTTGTATGTGGAAAAGATGTTAAGGACAATCATTCTCACAAAAAAAATCTAAGGACATGATATTAGCCAACAGCTAAAAGGATGGTATTGGGGAATACTGGCAAAAAATATTCATACGGTATGGCACATCCAATGAAAGATTAAGGGCATTTGCAAAAGGATATTTTACAGGGAACTCAGACTTCCGTAAAACACAACTTGCTTTCCACAAGGAATCTCCAACATAGCTCAGCTTAAGACCATCTTGGGTTTGCCATCTTCCTAACTGAGGGTTACTTCCAGTGACGACGACCTAAAGTTTGTTATCAGTGAAGCAGGTATAAATTAATTACATAAGTTACTGACTGATTAACTCAATTAAGCATAGTTTGTAAAAGACATCTTTAAAGTGTACTTACAGTATAGCCAGATACGAGCCGAGGGCAGCTAATTACGAACTGGACAACGATGTCTGCTCAGGCAAAGTATTATATAAGACAAAAAAAAAACTGATAACTTCATGTTGTGCACCAAAAATAGAAATTCATTCTTTTTTTTTCTTATTTTCCCTTTTACATGTTATTAAAAATACATGTAACCTGCATATTTTCAAAAGAAAAATTCAATTCTTTTTTCAAGCCCCAACCCCAAGGATAATCTTATCTGGGAACTTGCTTATAAAATACCTAAAAGCACACATAAATCATCTGAGAGAGACCGCTCTAGACATCTAGAGTAGGAAGAACTTCATTTGATAGATTTAATATGTGAAGACATGACACCATACCAATTCTTTTTCAGTCAATACATTCATCATGTAATCTCAAATATTTGCATGTTTAACACTCTGGTCCTGCTCACTCAATTGATTTTTAGTATAAATGATACCTTCAGGATCCAAACTTTTGTTGAGGGACACCGACTGCGATTCCTTTTTAACACCTTCAGTAGCATTGAAAATGACATTCTTGAATGCGCTTCTAAAGAATAGAGCTTCAGAAGCATCCTGAATGCAAACAAGACCATTAGTAAGCGTAGCACAAAGAAACTTGTTTGGTGTGAACCTGGCAATAAGCAATGCCCCATAACCAGCCTTCTAATATAGCAGGGACACTAATGATATATACAACAACCCACATCTTATCCAGAAGAGCGATAGATACAGCCCATTTCAGCTAAAATTGTAAGATCATATCATATATTCATGCTACTTCACTGCATAGTGCTAACTGTAGAGAACATAAATACACACTAGTGATAAAAATGATCAGTACCTGCCACCAGTCACGGATTTCAATTACGTCCCCATCCTTAACGCCCTCCGGCAGGACTAGTTTCCTTTTCTCCCCAGCCTCCCATCTCAAAACATTCTTATGGTCATCCACCACATAGTATTTGTACTCAGAGGTGAAGCCAGTAGCAACAGACACGGTCCCACACCAGATCAGCTCACTGTCCTGATGGACTGGACTCAGGGACACTCCTTGCTTGACATTCCATGACCCGAGTGCTGGTTCCGACCCGGCAATCAGGAGACTCTGCCCCCAATGCGTGTAATACGGCAATTTGAACAGCAGGGTCACCGAACTCAGAGATTTCTTTCCCGACGTCGCCATGTCCTTCAAATCAATAAGAAGAGAGAAATCAGGAGGCTGAATGTGTTGATGATGTACGTGGCGTACAAAAGATGTAAGACTTGCACGACTGAAGTCTGAAGAATGAATCCCATAGCTTCAGCTACAAACTACAGTGGGCTCACATCAATCAATTCTCGCCCCCAAAGATCAATCAAGGTTCTATGAAATGAGTGGTTCCATTCCACCATACAAGATCCCACATATACGTTCTTCCTGTATTTTTTTTTTTCCGTTTCTCCAGTAATTTATACAAGGCGCACAAGATTCAGGAATCGGATTCCTTTGCAAAAAAGTTGGCTTCATCCAGATTCGTGGAACCAAGAGTTTGCCCACACGCCTATGCCACTACGGCTTCCCATGGCCAAGGTGGATCCACTCATCCAGAATGAGCAGCCAGCCAGTGGAGCGCGGAGCCCGTGGAAACAGATCAATTCAAGCACAGCAAGGAGAAAAAGAAAGCGAACAGAGAAGAGCGCTGACGGTACGTACCTTGACACGGCACGACCCGCGGCAATGGCGACAAACGGACGGGCAGGGGATCAGCGACGGGGAAGATAGATGTAAGAAGAGAGCGAGCAAGAGAGCGGCAAGGGCCCTCCCCCAAAGATAGAAGGGAGGTGTGTGTGGAGTGGAGACGAAGGCGACGTCTACGACGGTGGGAGAGCCTGGGAAAGCGTCACCTGCAAATGCAGTGACAGCATAAAAAAGGAGCCTTTTCTTGCCCCCTCCTCTGATCCTCTCCTCCCTTCGTGGATCCGACTCCTAATTTTGAGACGGCGAAGAATAGCAAAGCAATCTGCTCGGCTCGTCCGGTTGTGTGGCTGGGAGCGGCGGTGGCTCGAGGTGACACCGCGACACGTGAAGTGAGAACGACGGGAGCACTGCCGGGGTCCGTCAGCCTCTCCGGAACTCTACCGCACCATGCACGGACTGCGGCACGAGCGCTCTCTCTCTACTGCTGCAACTTGCAGATCTCACTATTGAAAGGAGAGATTTTTCTTTTTTATCTCCCCTTGGCCTTGGGAGTCCCCTGGCTGAATATCTCTCTCTCTCGACCTGTTTCAGTTTTGTCGCGTCTGAGAAGCTCGGCTATTCAGGGAAAGCGACGGGCAAGGATGGCATCCGGAAGATCTCTGAGGAAGCAAATCTGGATCTGTCACTCACCACTCATGTTGCACTGCACTGCTAGCGTACTGTATTATACTAGTACTTGTTTAATTAAAATTGCGAGCAGAGCAGGAACCCTGCCTGGATTTGCAGCAGGGTGGGATTTGCAGATCAGGTAGTGCGTAGTACTAGTTGTTGCCATAAACGGCAAAAGATGAGAGATGGAGCATGCAGATTCAGAAAAGCGGATTATTAGTTAATTAATTAGCGTTACTGAAAAATGCTGTCGGAGGTGTATGTTGACAGTTCTTGCAGGAGCACACTAACAAGGGCGTCCACATCCATCTCTTCATGAATAAAAGGTCCCCGAGATCTCAGAGCGTGCGGCGAGAGGATCACCGCTGAGCGCCTCCCTGTCGAGCGTTGCTTTGCTCCTCATCTCATCTAGATCATCATCCATCCAGTGGTGATGAGTTCGACCTCTCAGAAATACGCTGTACTCCCAAGCATCTCCAGAGCCAGGCAGAAGAGATGGCAGCGATATATTCTCCCTCTCTTTTTTTTTTCTCTTTCGAATACGCTCACAAGGGCGAGGCAAGGATCTGAAATGGGCTCTCCTCCCCTAAGCCAACAATTCGAAACCTATTTATTACTCCGGAACTAATGTTTGTGGTGTTCAGTAAATATATAGACAGGACAATGAAATATAATTTTATAAAAAAATGCTTTAATAAAGATACAAATGTTTATAGAACTTTTATAAATTTAGTTTAAATTTAGAAGGTTTGACTCAGTTTAATCGTTGAAACCTAAGATAACTAGCAAAAGGAGTACAAATGCTTGTAGAAATCTTGGAGCAGTGATTGCCTTTGGCCAGTAGCAACTCTGGACTCGGACCTCGCTCCATGCCTTTGAACAGTCTCGGAGAAGAGAAGAGGCCAGACCCTACAGCTACAGTAGGAGTATCTGCTAGCCTATTTGGCTACCTACGTGGCGTCTTGCCGTAACGTGTAACGTCCCTTGCCGACGACGTAGAATTCTGCGTATGGGCGCCGTTCCAGAATGACACGGCCGCCCATCACGCATCACGCATCACGCCAAGCACGCCGTCACCTGTGCCCCTTGCGTTTCTCGCGTCGGTCAGGGACTACTATTTGTTGATATGCCACGCCTCACTGTCAAAAACTATGTCACATCATGCTTTTTTAGAATCCTATATCATTAATATACTTGCTACTTTCTAAACTTTGTTGTAAATATAGCTTATAATATATTCATCATCAGTTTGTAAATATAGCTTATAATCTATTATTTAAGTACCAACCAAACATTATCCTAAAATCACCTGCGCATTCGGCAAAAGGCGCTTGAATTGCTATGAGAGCATGTCGATTTACAGCTGACAACAATGAACAATCCTCACTCGATGCAAGGATTTTACTAATTTGTCCGCCCTAACTCTAGTCTTTACCATTTCGCCAACGTAGACATAGGTAGCTTTGGGTACAAATGTATCCTTGCAAAAGTTATAATCTAAATTTTAACGGTGTATAAAATATCATCATCCACCTCAACCCTCCTAATCCCTCAAATCAAACAAGAAATTCAAAACCGCTCTAACCCTCAAGCCAACATCAAGCCAAACACGAGGCGTAGAAACCGAATAGATTCAACGGTAATGCTACACCTAAGACGCGTCGGTCTCGGAGTGTCGCGGGACGGACGCCGCCCTCCCTCCCCGCCCGACGACGCCTCCTCCCTCCCCTCCCTCCCCCCCCCCCGGCGACGGCACTCCTCCCCGCCCGGCCCGAAGCTCAAGGCTCCCTCCCCCCCCCCCCCCCCCCCGACGGCGACGGCGAAGCCCCCCGTGCCCCCACCCGCCCGAAGCTCATACGCCATGGCGGCCCCCCTCCTCCGCAGCTGGCCCTCCTCCTCCTCGGCCCCTCCCTCCCTCCTCCTCCTCCTCCTCCTCCTCTCCAACCCGACGAGCTCCCAAGGAGTTCAACCTTCCCTCCGGTAGATTCCGGCCGGCCGCTCGCAGTCGCCGACACGCGGTGGTGGCGGGTTGGCCGGGCGGTGACGAGGGACGGCAGGGGCTTGCCGAGCCGGGCGGCCGATGGGCGGTGGTATGGGTAAGCGGCGGGGGCGAACGCCGGCGACGAGGGGAGGAAAGAAAGCGACCGCCGCGGGCACTAGGGTTCGCGGGCTCCCGGCGAGCTGGCCCTAGCTCGCCGGAGTTCCGCAACCTCGCCCATGGCGCGCGTGGCCCGGCCGCGGCGAAGGCGAGGCGCGAGGAAGAAGGAGGCGCTGGGCCGGCGTAGCGGGGAGGACGCCGTCCGGGCCGGCGCGCGTCCGACGCCCGGGCGGACGCATTACCTAGATGCAACCCACCTCAAGTCCTTCCGAAACGAAACACACTCTTGCATCACTTTGAGAGCGTATTGTCGAGGGCCTAAAGTGCCCATAGGTGCGAACGAGCCTGTGGCTCGGTGGTAAGCCTCTCGGTTGGAGGGCTGCCCACCCGGGTTCGATCCCCAGCGGGGACGGTCCGTGTGTCGCACCCGGGATTTATTCCCAAAATAAATTTGCAGGTCCTGGACATACGCGTGGAGCCACAATGGTAGTGTGACGTGCCCGTCGCTTGCGGAGCCCATAGGACTTCATCGATATCCAGAAGGACGCGTGGTGTGTGTATAGTTTGTAGATCTAGCGTGCGCTCTAGGGGTGTGTGTTGTGTGCGTGTGGGGTGTGTATGGGTGTGTTTGAGCGTGCGTTCAGATACTACAGCTGTACCATAGGAGTCCAGGCTCAAAAAAATAAAAAATAAAATAAAGTCCCCATAGGTGTCCGCTTTGGGCCACTAATCTGGCCCAACAAGGCCGTGCGCGTCGTGGCATCCATCTCTTTTTCGTTTGGTCTCCGAGAGTCTCTCAGGAGATAAAACTCGCTGATCTTCCACGGCCGCCGCCCCAACCGTTCGTTCGGTCGCGTCTGGATCAAAGAAACCATGGAGGGCGGCGGCGGCGGCGTACCCAGGCCGGGAGTTGAGCGGCGGGAGCAGCACCAGAAGCCCTTTCTCCCACTTGACATCGTGCTCGAGATCGCGGCGCGCTCCGACCCGGCGACGCTCGTCCGCTGCGCCGCCACGTGCCGGGACGCGCGCCGCCGGGTCGCGGGCGACCAGTCCTTCCACCGCCGCCTCCGGCTCCGGTACGCCGCCGACGGCCGTTTCGTCCCCTCTCTCCTGCGCGGCCACGTGGTGGCGTTCGGGAGGCACAACAACGTCAACTGCCTCACCGGGTTCGAGGTGCACCTGGTGGACGCCACCGCCGCGCCGGGCACCGGAGCGAGGTCGAGGCTGCTCTCCGCCGCCGAGGGCTTCCCTCCTCACCCTGATGGCGGCAAGTCCATCATTTGGCACATGCCCCTGGCGTGGCGCGACGGCCTTTTCCTTGTCCGCACGACTGACGTTCCTCGCCGGCGCGACGAGCTCCGCGTGTGCGACCCGGCCACCGGCCACAGCCGGACCCTCCCTCCCGAGCCGACGTTCCCTGGCGACGCAGAGAAGCGTTGGCAACACCCGTGGGCGGCTAGGGATTCAGAGAAGCGTTGGCAACCGTATGTCTTGCTCGGCGGCGCTGGCGGCGGCGACGATGGTGAGGTCGGTGGCGGCGCCAGCGGCGGCATCATCCGGCCGTTCCAGGTGCTCAAGGCGAACCTGGTGATGTCCGAGCACCACCGTTACCTGGAGACCCAGACCTTCTCATCGGAGCGTGGCACGTGGGGCACGTACGCCAAGCTCCGCGCCCCTCACTTCCATGGCAGCACGTTGCTACAGACAGGAGGAGGAAGGCCGCTGGTGGCCGGCGGCGCGGTGCACTGGCTGTGCCTCACCGACGCCGCGAGCTACGTCCTCAGGCTCGACGTCAGGACGCCGGCGGCACATGTTACCACCACGACGCTACCGGCGAGCTTTCCTCGCCCCAATAACAAAAACTGGATGATGTGGACAGATTACCTTCTGGCGACGGCGACGGCCGGCGGGAGCCTGATGGTGCTCGTCGCCGACAGAGAGAAGATCTCCGTCTGGGCGCAGACGGCGACGAATAAGCCGACGACGGCCAAGTGGAAGCCGCGGCCAGAGGTGGTGGTGGAGTACGAGGCGTTCCTGCAGTTCAGGAACATTGCCTGGTCGGGGAGTTTCAGTGTCCGGCTGCTCTGGTTCGCCGAGAGGAGTGGCTTCCTGCTCGTCTATGCTGGTGTTTTATACGGTTTCTTCCTGCTGGACCTCCGATCCAAGAAAATAGTGCGGTGGTTCTCCGATCGTCGTATCAGGTCACCATTTCACACCGTTTTTGTTCCATACGAGATGGATCTGTCATCTTGGGTTCCAACATTTACTAGTCCAGTTTGATCGCTTCAGTTCTTCTAGCTAATTAAGCTAGCGTTCTTTTCTTTCAGTTCTAGTATTTATCACTACGACTTTGTGTCCATGTCTCAATCATAGTTTCATATTATTAATAGGTTTGTTTGAAAGACTATTGGAGATGCTCTAATAATACTAGCACTTTGTGTCCATATCTCAACATATCATCAGGTTCATTTAAAAGACTCTTGGAGATGCTCTAATAATACTAGTCCTCTGTGTTCATGTCTCAATCCTAGTTTCATGTTATTAGGTTCATTTAAAGGACTATTGAAGATGCTGTAATAAGACTATTAAATTTTGTATATACAATCGGCCGCTGGTCGTCGGCGGCGCCGCGGTGCACTGGCTGTGCCTCACCGACGCCGCGAGCTATGTCCCCAAACTCCACATCAGGACGACGCCCGCACAGGTGACCGTGACGACGCTCCCGGCGAGCTTCCCTCGTCCCAACAATGAAGTGTGGATAGATTACCTTCTGGCAACGGCAACGGCAACGGCCGGCGGGAGCCTGATGGTGCTCGTCGCCGACAGCGAGAAGAGGAACCCTGAATGGCCGGGGAGTTTCCATGTCCGGCTGCATTGGTTCGCCGAGAGGAGTGGCTTTATATGCTTAAAAAAATTAATTAATATGTTCAAAAAAGAGGAGTGGCTTCGTGCTCGTCTACGGCGGTTTTACATACGGTTACTTCTGGCTGGACCTCCAATCCAAGAAGATAGTACGGTGCTTCTCCGATCCTCGTCTCACCGCATCAGCTGGCACCATTTTTGTTCCGTACGAGACGGAGCTATCATTTGGGTTCCAAAATTTACTACCGCATCAGCTGGCACCATTTTTGTTCCGTACGAGACGGAGCTATCATCTTGGGTTCCAAAATTTACTAGTCCAATTTGATTGCTTTAGTTAGTTCTAGCTAAGCTAGCGCTCTTTCCTTTCAATGAATTGACAATGACATGAATTCAAGTAATTCTTCACAATGAAAATGAACTACGAGACGTTAGGTAAAATCGTGATAATTCGGTAACGTAACTACAGCCTACAGCAGTCCGGCAGAGGCAGATTGGTGCGTAGTTTTTTCTGCAACGGAGACGCGGCCCAAATTAACTAGTTATCCTATCCTCCTACTAATCGGTCTGGCCCAACTTGAGCGTGACGGCATCGCTTGGCCCAAACCACGATCATATTGGCACGCAAACCCGAGACCTTCCTCATATTCCACGAAACCATCCAGATCCAACCCATGGCGGGCGGCGGCGACGTCGTCCCCCCGTATCTCCGCGTCGCGCAGAGCAGCCAAGCAGAGGAGGGCAGCGGGGACACCGTCAGAAAGCGGCGTGGCTCCCGCTCGACGTCATCGCGGAGATCGCGGCGCGCTCCGACCCGGCCACCCTGGTGCGGTGCGCGGCCACGTGCAGGGACGCCCGCCGCCGCATCGCCGAGGACCCCAGCCTCCTCGGCCGCCTCCGCCTCCGCGCCACGGAGCGCTTCGTCCTCCCTCTCCTGCGCGGCCACATAACCTACACCGGCGCGGAGAAGACCGACGTGTACATGCTGGATACCACCACCGCGGCGGACGCCACCCGCCGTCTCGTCAGGACCACCTTCTTCGCTGAGGCCGACGAGAGGCTGAGCAACGTCGTGCCCGTGGACTCGCGCGGCGGCCTCGTCCTCGTTCGCGCCACGACGACGGCGGCGGCTCAGGATCAGCGAAAGCTGCTCGTGTGCAACCTGGCTACCGGTCGCTGCCAGGCCCTCCCGGCGGAACCGGCGTTCCCGGATGACGTCGGGAGCACGGGCTTACAGTATGTTCTGCTCGTCGGCAACAGAGACGACGAGGGAGCCGGAAGTGACGCCGTCGGCCGGCCTTTCCAAGTGCTCAAGTCCAGGCTAGTGCTGTCAGAGTACCGTTCTTACCGTCGCCTGGCGGTGCACACCTTCTCGTCGGAGCACGGCGCATGGTCCCCGCTCACGGTGATCCCGACCCCTAACCTACTCGGGAGCGGCAAACGGTGCAAAAGGCCGCTGGTCGTCGGCGACGCCGTTCACTGGCTGTGCCTGACCAAAAGCGGGAGCTACATGCTCATACTCCACGTGGGAACGGCGCGGGTGAACGTGACGTCTCTCCCGGCGGGCTTCCCCCGCGACGACGGCAAGAACAGCCATGCCTACGACGTCGACGAGGGACACAAGTACCTCCTCGCGACGGCGACGGCGGGCGGGAACCCCGTCGTGCTCGTCGCCGACACGGACAGGATATCCGCCTGGGAGCAGTCCAAGCACACCAAGTTGTGGAAGCCGCGGCCGCCGCAGGTGGTGATAGAGAGGGAGGCCGTGGTGCGGTTCAACGACGAGGTGGCCACGGCGGTGGAGAGGGTCGAGAGGGAAGAACGATGGAGGTGGACGACGAAGCATGTCTATGTCCCTGAGCTATTGTGGTTTGGGGAGAGGAGCGGCGTCGTGCTCCTCCGGACTCATGGCTGCTGTTTGCTCTGGCTGGATCTCCACTCCAAGAAGATCGTCAGGTGCTTCTGCTCGGATCGTCGGATGCAAGGCGGTGCACAAGTTCCCTACGAGGTGGACCTTTCGTCTTGGGTGCCAACCTTCGGTAGTGCTGTTACCCTTTGATGCATCCGACCATGTTTGCCTGATTTTGAATTCAAATGTCTCAGCTGCTTGCATTGGCAAAACATTTTAGCTAGCATATAATTTCTAGAGTATTTGCTATTTTTCAATCAACTCTGCTTGTATTGGCAAAAATCAGAAAATGAACTATTTCCCGTATCGCGGCTATGGAGGTATGGATAGGAGAAATCGGGAAATGAACTACACCGCTGATTTCCCATGTCACTATTATGGAGCCGTGGTGCAAGTAAAAATAATGAACTGGCAAAAACGCGAAGGATCATCCGATTGAAATCGGGCGAGCCATCCGAGAAATTCCGCATGTTTCCTTTCTCAGGAAAAAAAAAATAGTTCTCTCGTATATCTTTTTCGGCTGATCCATCCCTCGCTCACCTCCGTGGGCCGTGCGTTCCTGCGAAAATGGAACCTATGTTATGTCACTACTAGCGTAAGCCTAAAAAACAAAAATATTTATTTTAAATTATTATAACTTCTGAACGATGCATCCATTAATTCTATCTGTATCGTGTTTTCTGTGTAACAAGATGATTAAAACTAGACCCCACCTATATATATTTCAATAAAATTTATTTTAGTAGTAAACTACGTATATTAACTTAAAGCGTATAACGTATAACATATAACTTACATATACCTTATAACTTATGACAAAACTTACCTTATAACTTATGACAAAACTTAGAACACAAAAGGTATGAAACACAACGAATGAGTCATTGAATACAAAGGAATGAATTACCTTATAACTTGTTCTAAAACTTAGAAACACAAAAGTTATCAACACAGAAAGAACAAATTAAACTTATAGCTTATACCAAAACAAAGAAACACAAAAATTATGAAACAACTTATATATAAAAAGTTACCAAACACAACTTGTATACAAAATTTAATCTACATAACTTGTTTGTATATGTTATTCTGTACAACATATATAGATATACAAATTAATAGCATAACATATTAGCAGATATGAAAGAAAACGATAGACTACTATCAAAGGCAAAAGAAGAAAAAAGGGAAAAATAAAAATGCAATGTAATGCATTACTAATTAAATAATACAAAAGACGTTCACGTATGATCCGCAACTAGAAATGCTAGAAAATAAAAGGGAAATAAAAAGTCATTCGAAGGGGACGACGACGCATCGGGAAATTAGAAGGGAGTGAATCCCACCATGTAGATTAGTGTTTTTTTTTTTTTTTGAGCATGGACATTCCGGCCCGGAAAAGGATTAGTTCCTTTTTGAGGAGACGCGGCCCAGTGACGGAAAAGGATTACGCAGCCCAACTTGGGCGTGACGGAATCGCCTTCGTTATATCACGCGGCTGCGAGCGGCGAGCCCAAACCACCTTCATATTCCACGAGACCATCCAGATCCAAAACCCATGGCGGGCGGCGGCGGCGGCGACGTCGTCCCCGTCTCGCCGCGTGGCGTAGAGCAGCCAAGCAGAGGAGGGGCGGCGGGGACACCGCCAGAAAGCGGCGTGGCTCCCCCTCGACGTCATCGCGGAGATCGCGGCGCGCTCCGACCCGACCACCCTCGTGCGGTGCGCGGCCACGTGCAGGGACGCGCGCCGCCGCATCGCCGAGGACCCCAGCCTCCTTGGCCGCCTCCGCCTCCGCGCCACGGAGCGGTTCGTCCTCCCTCTCCTCCGCAGCCACTTGACGGGGATCACGACCTACACCGGCCGCCGGGAGAAGACCAACGTGTACATGGTGGATACCACGGCGGCGGCGGACGCCACCCGTCTCGTCAAGGCCACCTTCGGTAAGGCCGACGAGACGCAGCAGAGGGACGTCGTGCCCGTGGACTCGCGCGGCGGCCTCATCCTCCTTTGTGCCACGACGACGGCTCAGGATAATTTCACGCAGCAGCGACAGCTGCTCGTGTGCAACCCGGCTACCCGTCGCTGCCAGGCCCTCCCGCCGGAACCGGCGTTCCCGGCTGCCGTCCCGAGTACGGAAATACAGTATGTGTCGTCCTCGGATGGTGTCCGGATTACAAGCGTGCGGTCTGTGTTGCTCGTAGGCGGCAGCGACGGCGAGGGAGGCGCCGGCGCCGATGCTGCCGTCGGCCGGCCTTTCCAAGTGCTCAGGGCGAAGCTAGTGCTGTCTGCCAAGTACCGGTGCTACCGTCGTCTGCTAGTCCAGACGTTCTCGTCGGAGCACGGCGCATGGTCCCCGTGCACGGAGATCCCGACCCATAACCTACTCGGAATCAACAGCTCGCTAAGCAGGTCGCTGGTCGTCGGCGACGTCGTGCACTGGCTGTGCTTGACCGACGCCGGGAGCTACATGCTGATGCTCCACGTGGGAGCGGCGCGGCTGAACGTGACGTCTCTCCCGGAGAGCTTCCCCCGCGACGGCAGGAACACCCAGTACGACCACAGACTTCGCTACCTCTTGGCCACGGCTTCGGCGGGCGGCAACCCCATCGTGCTCGTCGCCGACACCGACAGGATATCCGCCTGGGAGCAGTCAAAGCACACCAAGATGTGGAAGCCGCGGCCGCAGGTGGTGATAGAGAACGAGGCGATCCTTGGGTTCAAGGACGATGGCCTGGCGGAGCTGGTCGCCAAGGAATGGCGGTGGAGGAGCACTTCGCGGAAGCAAGTCGCTAACCTATTGTTTTTTGGAGAGAGGAGCGGCGCCGTGCTCCTCCGGACTCATGGCTGCTGTTTGCTCTGGCTGGATCTTCACTCCAAGAAGATCGTCAGGTGCTTCGCCTCGGATCGTCGGATGTCACACGCACCAGTGTATTGTCCGTATGAGGTCGATCTTTCGACTTGGGTGCCAACCTTCAGTAGTGCTGTTACCCTTTGATTCATTTGTCGATTTTTGCCTGCTTTTCAATTCAATTGTCTCAACTGCTTGCATTGGCAAAACAATTTAGCTAGCATATAATTTCTATAGTTTCAATTCATTCAAGTACGTATTTGCTATGTTTCATTCAACTTTAATTTGCTCTCCCAAGTGAGTGTTGAGGATCCATCCATATAGTTCAGTCGTCGTTTAAGGTTACATCAAAATACATAAAGCATCCATCTTTCCTCATTTTTGTAACGAAATGATGGGTGTCGAGTAGATCTTTTGGTGTTAATCGCTGACACATCTGCCTTATATGGTTTCTTCGAAGGGGGTACGCGAATGGCTATGGATTCTGTGTTCAGTGTCTTTATCTAGTCAGAGTTAATGGTTATGTTCTTTAGACCTCACTTGTTCGTTTTTCTTTATCTGCCTTACTTATTTGGACTAGGTGGACTCTGAGCAGCGGGAATGCCTCGTCTCCCTCCTCTCTAGCGGTTAGAGATTTTGGGTTTTCAGGTTTACTCTCCATGCTCGGGGCCTTATAACCGGGGAGGGCCCGGCACAGCGGTGAAGAAAGGTAGTGAGGAGTGAGGTGGCAAAAGTGCTATCGAACAAGACATTTATGAAAGGTGGTGAGGAGTGAGGCGGCAAAAGTGCCATCGAACAAGCAGACATTTAGTTCGTCGAAACCGACCAGAGGCGGAACCAGGGGGCCAGGCCCCCCCCCCAATAAATGTTTTTATACCATGGGAAAAAATTAAATTTTTCATCAAAAACCAGTAAAATTTGATTTTTCATCTAAAAATTCAGTAGAAATCTATTTTTTTTTCAAAAAATCAATGGTACATCACAAAAGTTTCTCTTTTCATCTATTTATGATGTATCATCTATTACTCGATCCCTTTTATTCTTACTGGTAAAATATGCCCGTGCGTTGCTACGGGTGAGCAATATTTTTTTTCCCTCTCCATCATTGTTCATTTCTTTTCTATCTTGGTTTAATAATATTCGACTTCAGAAGTCTTGCAATAATAAATACATGAGCTATATATGAATTTTGTGTTATCAATTTTCAATTTGAATCATCATTTTTTTGATTAATAAATTTTCATGTTTCCATTTTATTTTTTTCCCATTAATTACTTTCCTTATTTTTGGTGTTGTTTTAGCGTTTCGTTGCTTGAAGTTGTTGTCGAGCAAGACTCAGCCCCGTCGCCAAAAACAAAGGAGCATAGACTTAGCCAAAAGGAGCGTAGACTCAGCCCATTGCACATCCGATTCCTTGGGCCTCCAGTTGTTGCACTTGAAAGCCGTTTCACATGCTGCAATTGCGCAAGGCCCAATAGCTGAGTTACTGCGTGACCGTGTCTCTGTGAGTCGCTCGTGACTGCTTCCTGAATCCTGATTCCCCAGTAGCTTTTGTCTGTTCTCGGCCACTCGTACGGACGCGGAGCCGGTCACCGGCGGCGCCGTTGCTCCCACTCCATGTCCGGCCGCTTGAGTGCCTGCGTCCTCCGCCAGTCCTACTGTTGCGGAGTCTTCCTTATCCCGCCGTCGTGATGCCCTGCCGCCCCATCCCCGCCGCGTCGTTCAGCATCGTCACTTACTGCTGCCTCTGTCGCCGGCCGGCCGCCTTCCGGCCATCTCCGTCTCAGGCCTTCGCCGACGAATGAGGACAGAACCGCTTCTTGCACAGCTGTGGACCTCCGCCGCTTTGCGCGCTGCACCAATCCCAGGTATGGCGGCAGGCTGGGCGTGCAGCGACGCGCATGAGGCAGCGGCAATGTCGGAAGCGAACTCGGGCGCGGCACAGGTCCACACGCCGCCAAATCCACTAACCACCGCGCCACCGGCGGCCTCGGGCGCGACGACGAACTTCGTGTCCACGTTCATGCCGGCGTAGAAGGCGAAGCGATCCACGGACGCCCGCGACGGCAACGGCCTCGGGGCAGGCAGCCGACTGCGGCTTGACGGCGGTGGCCTCAGATGCGGTGCAGGTGCGATCGCGCCGCCGGATCCACCCACCGGAAGCCACCGGCAGCCACGGCGCGGCGTCGAGTAGTAGTCCGTAGAGGGCGAAACGATCCACGGACGCCCGCGATGGCAGCGGCCTCGGGGCAGCGACCAACTCCGGCTTGACGGCGGCGGCCTCGACGCGATGTAGGTGCGCTCGCGCCGCCGGATCCACCCACCCGAAGGCACCGGCGGCCACGACGCTGGGCGTCGAGTAGTAGTCCCGGCTCGGCGCCGAGCAACACCGTTTTCCTCTTTTTTTACGTACAGGGTATGGGATGGGATGAGAGCGTGGAGTCGGGAATTGGAGGCCATGGGCCCGACGACGTCCGTCTGGGTGATTGGGCTGAAACTAAACCCTAAACATTTTCTTGGACCGTGAATGGATCGAAAGGCAGCGAGTGGCAAAGACAGGTTGGACTAATTTAGAATGGGCCGACGAAAAAAAAAAAGACAGAAATTTTGCCTATTAAATAAACGCCAGCAGCTGCCAATGCTAGGGACCTACACGAACACCACGTCCTCATCAGAGTGGCCGGGAGGATACGCATGGACTGTGGTAGCCCGGTTAGATATGAAATCCTTCTTTCCGTGATGACATGCATGTTGTGAATGTGATTGACGTATTGTGTATCAGGGTGGTTCACTGCAAAGCATTTGCAATGTGACGCCGCTGTCCGGTTGACGTAGGCCTCAGGATTATTGGGCCGGCCTGAACGGAGACGCAGCCCAAATTAAACCTACTAATCAGTCAGGCCCAACTAGCGCGTGACGGCATCGCTTCGTTATAGTATACTAGGATCGTGCCCATGCGTTGCAACGGAAAAAAAATAACTGACTTAAAACCTGAATGCATTTTATACTTCTACATAATCATATCTATGCATTTTGTTATATCATCTTGACCGTATCTTATGGCCGAGATGCAAACTTATAACAGCTCTAGTTTCTCATACAGAGCAATTCAAACATGCATACGCTCTAGGTGCCAGATTCACCCTTCACCTTCTCATCACTGGATTCAGGTGCAACCATGGCCAGTGGGCTCGGAACCAAAGTATACATGAAAGACATACAATTCAGGTTAACCATACAAGCTGATAGTACAACAATCTCTGAAATCTAAACATTGACGAAGTCAAGCAAAACATTGACCACTCTTTCTTTTATTCTGTATGCTCATTTTCTTGATCATAAATATTGGGGGTTTGAGACGAAAATAAACATATTCATTCAAGACTTCCTTGCAAGCCATTGTGGTTACACATTGTATAAATGCACGAGTTATGACAACAAGCGTTATAGAGCTTGACATCACTGACAATCAAACAAACAAAATTTTAAAATAAACTCTAAATAAAATGCAAGCCCTTAAGGTCACCAAATTAGACGATAACCAAACTCCCTGAAGCTCAAGAATTGTCTCATTCTCACCACGACGCTGATACTATTTTCCACTACCACTATTACTATTACCTAATTTTCAACTTAACCAAAAAAAACATTCACATTAGCAGCTTCAGTTTGTCAAAGCTCCCAAACAATTAACTCTTGGCCCCTCATATGTAGAGGCGTCCCTGCAGAAATTCACAAATTTAAAGAAATAATACCAGATTATCAAGTGCCATCCATGTTTTAACAGCTTTCAATACATATAATTTCCATAGGTAACTAACCTCACCAACAAGAGTCACTATGCTTGTCAGGTAGCAAGTTCTTGTTCAAAAGCTCTTGCAGGAAGACAAAGACAGCATGCTTCTCCCTGACCTCATGCTTCAAAGATAAGTGAGACCATAGAATACATGTCCTTTTATTTTGCATAAAAAAAAAGTAGTATAGGTACATGCTTTTTGTTCTTGCATAAAGAGTACCTCGCTGCTGGTTAACTCCTCAGAAAATCATGAGGGATTGATATACCTAGTCCCATTTGAAGTAGCTTCAGGTAAAAAGAAAAAAAATGGCTTTATAGGTTTCTTGTGGTCTAGTTGTCCTATCAGTTTGCATGATTTTTCTTTGAAAATACAGGAATTTACAGAACGAATCAACATTATCAAATACATGTTGATCCATATCATTTGAGGGGTGAGGTAATCACTATCAAATATATGACAGCATGTGAATTTAGTTTCAGTCCTGAGAATATAGGTTAGCAAGCAATGATTCACCCAACTCGTAGTTCGAGGTTCAGGTTCCCAAACCAAATGCACGATTCAGAGTTCATGCTCTGCTCTTACAAACATGAGTTCAGAGATCATAGCAACTTATGATTGTTTTGGAGGAAAACTGAACAAAAAAACAGCGAGACCCTTATACTTCTGTGCTATCTGTTCCCTCGAAACCCACATTTTTCTAGCTTATAAGTTATGTCCTATTTGAACCCTGAAATTACAGATTAAATCATAGCAAGCAAGGTGAAAATACCAAACAAAAGGAATCCAAAAATCTAATGTCACCTGGTGCTTCTAATTTGTCACTGTCATTTTCTACCTTTGACTGGCATACAAACAAGTTAAGGATGAATACCAAGGTACTAATAGAGTATTAATTGCACCAGAAAAAAACTTGTGGCTTTTTATGCCAAGAAAATAGAAACAAATAGCATTGATGCACTTGCATTTTAGGCAAATTTAGTACTAATTGCACGAGAAAAAAAACTTGTGGTTTCTGACTCCAATAAAATAGTAACAGATAGCATTGATGCATTGCATTTTAGGCAAAAACATATGGTATCTGAGTTTGTTTAAGTAGAGCAATGGTGCAAGTAGATTGGCATGTATTCACTGGTTTCACAACGGATAATTACTCATTACAACTTTGTTACCTGGTTAAACTGGAGTGACATGAAATTACTTACGATGGAAGTAGCACCCACAGCTAAGGAATACAGATAAGTGAAAGCAAGCATCCGGTGTAATAAAGGCACACTGAACATTAGAAGCATGCAAGTTAATTTTAACATCTCGGAAGTTAATAAAGGCAGACTGAACATTAGAAGCATCTAGGAGTGATTTCCATATCTCAGAAGTTCAGATAGCGGGCAAGGTGAAGGAGAGAAAAACAACAGACTGAACCATGCAAATTAATTTCAAAAATTAAAATCAACAAAAGGCTGATGCCCCAGCAAGAAATAGGAGGACCCTATCCCGTATTGTATTTTCTAGAAATATATTTCAAAAATTAAAATCAACAAAAGGCTGAGGCCCCAGCAAGAGGACTCCCCCGCGCGGTGCGGGTGCGGCGAGCGCAGCGGGGAGGAGGCCGAGGCCGAGGTCGCCGCCGTCCCTCGCTGTGCAGACGATGGTGGCCGCCGACATCGTGGCCGGATAACGAAGGGTATGGTCGTTTGTAGAAAATACATGTATTTGGAACTTAGAAATGATTAAAAGAAACAAAATCATATGTATTACGGCGCAAACGTTTGAAGTCATATTTTAGCGAAGTCGATGTTAGGAGTCATAGAATAGCGAAGCCACACGATTAGAGTCATAGAATAACAATTTTCTCCATATTAAGATTTGCACACTTTGGATGATTGGCATCTCGCTGCAAAACGAAGAAACATGGGCACCTTTTCATCGGACATGAAGGTGAGCACACGGACCGGTTGTGCCGCCGGGGCGCCGCACTGCCTCCTCCCCGCCATTGGGACGCCGCTCGGTCGGGATGTCGCGCCTCCTCCGCCGCCGGGATGTCGCGTGCCTTCGCCGGACGCTGCGCCGCCGCCTGGCCGGGCCCGTCGGGGCGTCTGCCCTCCGCCGTGAGGAAGAGCCGCAGTGCGCCGCTTGCCGTTGCTGCCCGCACCGGCGCTCGGAGTCATGGGGCGTGGTTGGCCTTTGCTTGGATCTATTGCCGCTGCTCACCTCGCCTCGCCCGCTTGCCTCTCCTTGCCTCGCCTTCGCCTGGATCCCAAGGTCTGCTTGGATCCCATGTCGCCGCCTGCCTTTGCTTCGCCCCGCAACTTGTTCCGGCAAATGTCGGAGCGTCGATTCAGCGGCCGCGGAGCTCCAATCGACGGCGGCGGAGGAGGTCGATCCCGCGGTGGCCGAGCTCCAATCGACGGCAGCGGCGGTCGATCCCACGGTCACCGAAGCTCCAATCACCGGCGCGAAGCTCAAATGGATTCGCGAAGCGTCGACCCGGCGGCAGCAGGTCTCGAATCGGCAGCAGCAATGAACCCAAATCGATGGCGGCTTCGGTGTTGATGGTCCTTAATGCCTATTTTATACCATCAATTATTGCATACATTAACATGAAAAGAATCATAAAGTATAGTTGTAGGGTTTGATTCTAACGAGTTCCCACGAGTTGTGTTGTTCTCGATCATTTTGCGTGTATATCCAATTTTTGCATAGAATAGAAGTATCTCAAATGATAAATTGGACAACACCACTATGGCGGGCTCATCGAGACGATCGAAACGGATATATCATTTGCTATATTCGGAGTTCGGAGTTAAAAGATATCAATTCTACACCGAAACCAACGCTAGAAGACTCTAGAAGGCACCGAAGGCGACGTACCGAAGCCGGGGCCCACTGCTAGGGGGGGGCCGGCCGGCCCCACCCCCCGGGGCCGCCCGGCGCCCTCCGAGCCCAATCGGGGCCGCTTCGACGGGTGGCCTCCTACCACCTTAGGGTTCACAACTCCACCGTTGTCGAAGTCGGTTTGGCCCAACAAGCAAACGATAGAAGAATAGTCCAACATCGCCTGTTCGTAAGAGGTGGAAGGCTTTTCTAGGATATAAATAAAGAGGTAGACCCCCATAGTTTAGGGCACCATATTATGGAGATGTAGAGGTGTCCCTCGAATGGATAGACTCTCATCTCCAAAGCTCTTGTAAAGTAGAAAACAGGGAGAGAGAAGAGGAGACAAGAGATGAGGAGCCGGCTTGCGGATCTTCCTCAACTTTGTACCTCTACGGAGACGAATCTTCTTCAAGTTCTTCAGGTTGGTGACTCTTAAGTTTTCTATTTAATTAAGTTTTGTTCTTACTTTACTTAGTTTTACGAGATCTTAGCTCGTATTGAGTGCTCTAGTTATTGCGCATAGTTAGAGTAGTAATCGATAGCGTAGACGTGGTGTCTAGGCTTGAGTTTACTTGAGGTTGCGCCTAATTCTTACGGTTAGTTGTGGTAGCCTTCAGAGGTGACAGCTTTGTTGGTCTTCGTATTCCACCACGTCGGAGTTAGTGTTTCGTAGAGCTTTTGGCAGCCTTCCCCAGCTACTTTCTTCCCAGTCTTATTCGAGAGTTGGAAAGGTACTGTTGCTCCAAAGTAGACAAGTATCGTGAGTTTGATTCTTAGTTATTTAGATCATCTTAGATAGCCCCTCTCTACCCACCAAAAAATATTTATCTTTTCTATCATATTTATCTTTTTATTCCTTGGTCGCACTTGATTCGTTACTAGATCACTTCACGTTCCTCGTGGAAATTCGATACCTTGGAATACTCTTAGGTGAAAGCTACAACGGTATCCGTGGCGCTTTGCGGATTTATCTCTTGATCATTCTCAGGTGCGTTAAATATACCAACAAGCTTTCCGGCGCCGTTGTTGGGAACGGTAGTCGCTTTTGGGATCGAGCCAAGTTCGTCCGTGTATCTTTCATTTTTGTTTTCACCACCTTTACCCTTACCACATGGATTCCACGCCTATCTTTCAATTTTCGGCTCTAAAGGGCGAGTTGTTGGAGCCTCCACCATCATCACATCCTATACTCACTGATGGCTATGAGCTTCGCCCTGCTTTCATAGCCATGGTCCGGGAGCAATCCTTCTCTACGGATTAGAAGACGAAAATCCATATACCCATCTTAGAGAATTTGAGCAATTGTGTTCTTGCTTGAATATTGCTGGCATGACACAAGAGACCATTAAATGGAAATTGTTTCCGTTCTCCCTTTTAGGAAGAGTGAAACAAAGGGTATGCTCATATCTTGTAGGAGGAGTGAAAGGAAATTGGGATGAACTTCGAGACAAATTTTGTCTTGCTTTCTTCCCTCTTCCTCGGATCGCCGCTCTTCGAGTAGAAGTTCTTACCTTTAAACAAAAGGAGAAGGAGACATTAGGAGCAGCTTGGGCTAGGTTCTTAAATCTTATCAATACCGGTCCAACTCTTCACTTGCCTGACCACGTGCTTCTTTACCACTTCCATCTCGGTCTTAACAAGGAAGTCGCTCTGCATCTTGACTTATCTTCTAGAGGATCATTTTCGCACAATACCGTGAGTGAGGGAAAGCCATACTAGAGAAAATCCTTGAAAACACCCCCCTTACACCGGCATCTTTGATGAATTTCCTAAAGAAGAAGAAGAAGTCAAGCCAAGCCCCGACCAACAAGAGGAGACAGATACAATCAAATCTAAAATTCCTTTAAATCCTATAGATGATTTGGTTGTTAAAAAATCTCCAATTGAGGAAACAAAACACATTTTAGAAGATGATGAATCTCATCCTTCCACGTTCCCTTTTTGAAATCGAGGATGATCTTTTTTGAAGACTTTGGCAATGCCTCGAATTTACCAGTTCAAGTGAAGCCTCGACACACTCTATGTCATACGAGGATAATGATGGCCCAAATAATGATTCTCTCCTTATAGAACATATTAAAGGACTATCGGCCATCATGAGTCATGAGTGGTTGGCGTAAACGGAGTTATCCACCGAGGTAGCCCGAATCAATGCTCCCTCGGACATTATCACTTGCATTATTAAGGGGACCACTATAGAGGCTTACTATAGTCCAACCGTTGGGATGAATATTATTTCAAAGGCTTTAGCCGAACAACTTTTCCCCAACGAGTTCTTGATCCCATCTCATAAGCTTTTACGAATTCCTTCTAGAGATACTCTTGAAAGTTATGGGGTCATAAGGTCTATTCCATTGCGAATACAATGTTCGAGTATCGATTAAATTTTCATATCTTTGATATCTCGCACACATCCATCTTGATTGGCGTACCTTTTAGGACATTCTTTCAAGAAAGATCAAAAAACAGGGTCTCTTAGATATAAAACTAGGAAGTTCTCCTATCACCATCTCGCTTGCACGCTCAAATAATGCAATAGTAGAACCCAAGCCCCGAACTGCACCCTATTGAGGAAGTCTTAGTAGTATCTTTAGATGACATGGCCCAACCAACTCTCGATGATGAACACTTTATTCAAGAAGAGGAAGAGTTGGCGAGCCTATAAAGATAGAGGAAATAGAGGAACCATCACAACCCTCAATTGAGCTAAAACCCCTTCCTTCTGGTTTAAAATATGTCTTTCTCAATAATAACCGAGAAACTCCTGTCATTATAAGTGACAAGCTTTCCCAAGAAGAGACTTATAGACTTGTCACTATCTTAGAAAGACATAAATCAGCCATAGGCTACTCACTCCATGACCTCACAGGGATTAGTCCCGCTCTCTGCACTCATCGTATCCCTACCGATCCCTATTCATCGCCATCGAGGGAACCACAACGGAGGCTTAACAACGCAATGCGAGAGGTTGTTAAGAAAGAGGTCTTGAAACTTTTACACGCCGGGATTATTTATCCTGTGCCATATAGTGAGTGGGTAAGCCCTGTCCAAGTTGTGCCAAAGAAAGGAGGAATGACGGTCGTTAGGAATGAGAAGAATGAGCTCATCCCTCAACGAACTCCTTTGGGTGGCGTATGTGCATTGACTACCGGAAACTTAATAAGGCTACAAAGAAAGATCACTTCCCGTTACCCTTCATTGATGAAATGTTGGAACGGCTTGCAAATCACTCTTTCTTTTGTTTTCTTGATGGGTATTCCGATATCATCAAATCCCAATCCACCCAGATGACCAAAGTAAGACTACTTTCACATGCCCATATGGAACATATGCATATAGACGAATGTCGTTTGGGGCGTGTAATGCTCCAACTTCTTTTCAAAGGTGCATGATGTCTATTTTCTCCGATATGATCGAGAAAATCATGGAGGTTTTCATGGATGACTTCACTGCTATGGCAAAACCTTTGATGAATGTTTAGAGAATTTAGACATAGTCTTACAACGGTGTGAAGAAAAGCACTTAGTCCTAAATTGGGAAAAATGTCATTTTATGGTTCGGGAAGGAATAGTGCTAGGACACAAGGTGTCCGAATGTGGGATAGAAGTAGATAGAGCAAAGATTGAAGTTATTGAACAACTTCCACCTCCCACAAATGTGAAAGGCATTCGCAGACTTTCTAGGCCACGCAGGTTCTATAGGCGTTTTATCAAAAACTTTTCTCGATCGCTAGACCCCTAACTAGCCTCCTAGCCAAAGATGTACCTTTCATTTTTAACACCGAATGCCTTGAAGCTTTTGAAATTCTCAAAAGAGCACTCATCTCAGCTCAATTATTCAACCACCGACCGAGTCTACCCTTTGAGATCATGTGTGATGCTAGTGACTTTGCAAAGGGTGCCGTTTTTAGGACAAACCAAAGACAAGAAACATTACGCTATATCCTATGCTAGCAAAACCTTGTCCAGGCCACAACTTAATTATGCTACCACCGAAAAAAGAGATCTTTGGCAAAGGGTCTTTGCAATAGACAAGTTTAGATCTTACTTAGTGGGAGCGAAAGTAATAATATACACGTACCATGCTGCACTTAAATACCTCCTCACTAAGAAAGATGCTAAGCCTCGGTTAATCCGATGGATTCTTCTCGCTCCAAGAATTTGACATAGAGATAAGGGATAAAAAAGGAGTAGAAAATTCAGTAGCTGACCACTTATCTAGACTTCAAAATAAAGACACATATGAGCTACCTATTAATGACTATCTAAGGGATGACACGCCTCCTCGCAAAGAACGGACTCCGATCCTTGGTACGCAAATATTGTCAACTATATGGTTGCAGGTTATATTCCACCAGGAGGAGACAAGAGGAAGCTCCAAAGATGAGAGTCGTACCCATTTATGGGACGATCCATATCTTTACAGGATCTCGTGCCGATGGATTGCTACGGAGGTGTGTCCCGACAATTGAAGGCATGAAGATCATTGAGAGATGTCATTCATCACCCTATGGAGGACATTATGGAGCATTCCGTACACATGCCAAGATTTGGCAAAGCGGATTCTTCTCGCCAACGATGTATCAAGATACGAAAAGAGTTTGTCGAAGATGTCTCGAATGCCGAAAACATGGAAACATCAACACTCGGGATGCGATGCCACTCACGAACAACCTCCAAGTGGAATTATTTGATGTCCGGGGAATTGATTTCATGGGACCACTCCCAAAGTCGAGAGATGCAGAATATATCTTGGTAACGATCGACTACGTGTCCAAATGGGTAGAAGCATTACCATGTCGAGTTGCCGACTCCAAGCACTCCAAGAAGATGTTCAATGAAGTAATATTTCCCCGCTTTTGGAATGCCTAGATCGGGTCATAAGTGATGGAGGACCACATTTTATTGATAAAAGATTCCAGCAGTTCTTAGCGTAAAATGGAGTCAAACATAACATTGCTACTCCATACCATCCTCGACAAAGGGTCAAGCTGAAACATCAAATAAGCAAATCAAAACATTCTGCAAAAGACTGTGGATGAAATGGGCAAGAAATGGAAGTACAAGCTTTACGATGCAATTTGTGGGCTTATCGAATCGCATACAAGACACCCATAGGCATGACACCTTATCACCGGTATATGGTAAAACATGTCACTTGCCCGTTGAATTAGAATTCAAAGCCTACTAGGCAATCAAGAAATGGAATATGGATATCCATCTTGCCGGGCAAGAATCGTCAAATGCAAATATCCGAGCTAGAAGAATGGAGAGAGAAGGCATATCATAATTCCAAGATTTACAAAGAAAGAACAAAAAAAGATGGCATGATAAGAGAATCAAGCACAAGGAGTTCAAACCTGGGGACAAGGTATTGCTGTTCAATTCAAGGGTAAAACTCTTTGGTCATGGAAAACTTAGAAGCAAATGGGAAGGACCATTCAAGGTAGTTGAAACCTCATCACATGGAGCCATTACAATTCAAGATGACCCGGAGTAACATCTTCAAGGTAAATGGCCAACGTTTGAAAATATTCCTTGAAACGAAAACTTAGAAGAAATAGACCTGATTGAATTTCTACAATTTAATGATCCTATCTAAAAAAAAGAGAATTCAATCACCAAGACTCTAGAAAAGTAAAATTTATATGCCTAGCACTTAATTTGTTCCACGAGTTTTGTGTCTATTTGAGTTGTGCAGGATTTAGGTTTAAGAAGAGGTCAGAAGAATAAACAAGGACTAATCAAATATCTAGCTTGGGGGAGGGCATCCCTAGTTATCGGTAAGTATACCTAAGCGATTATTGAGTCTATCTTATAGTCTTAAAATTCCAAAAAATATGTGGGCACATGAAGGTCCACGTCATCAAGTCTTTTGTGAGTCATTAATTAAAAATAAATAAAAAGATGAATGATCATTAAAATCAAATAAAGATACTTTAGTTATTTATTAAGGTGTGATCATAGAGTTTTTTTATACTTTGGTCTAGTTTGTTAAGAGTCGAATAAAAACCAAGAACAATATGATTTTGTCTTGGAAATGATGAATAGTTGCTCTATTGTAATTTCTTTCCAGTACCTACTTTCAAGCATGAGTTCTCTTAAATTAATAATAATGTCTTACAATAAAATTAAATGCATGGGTAGCAAATGTTTGATCTAAGGTCTAAGTAATTGGTAGGTATGATATGATGATCTAAGCTATCAAGTTATCTTGTTCTAAACAACACTAGAGATCCGGAGATTTACCAATATTAATATGACTAATAATTGCATTGAGTTAAATTAAACCTTGTTGACCCTATGCGAAGTTATCATGCTATTGAATTGAGATCACTTACACATTCCATTCAAAATGCTCATAATTATCTGTTGCTATCCTCTCAAAAGTTTGTTGGAAGACATGTGGCTATGCAAAAGTATCCGAGGAAATAAAAAGGGACAAGTGTCCGAAACCTCAAAAAAAGATAGATCCCGAGGAAATAAAAAGGGACAAGTGTCCTAAACCTCAAAAAATGAATATCGAAAAAAAAAAATGGGCACGTGCCCGATAGTAGAATTAGCCTCATAGCCATGTGTCTCTAATAAAATGAAGAGAGTGATAAATTAAAAAAAAAAATCGACTCCATTTTCCATATACATGCACTTCTCGATTCAATGGTGTGATTGACTTTCTCTATGGATCCTTTGTTTAATTTAACAACAATATGTCTCTAAGCTTTTGAAAAAAAAAATTAATAATAATATAATTAATTATGAAAACTCCGTTTGAAAGGTGAAGTGAAAGAACTAGAGACATAGTACTTGATTTGATCATTCTATCTTTCGCCACTCAAGATCCAAGGTAAGAGCAATAAGCCCCATGATGAATAATATGATTTCTAAATTTAAAGGAGAATTTTTGTTTGAAGGTATGTGTACTTGTTGGAAGTGAAAATATAGCGACAACTCCCCGATCCATTGTTGAGTTTGGCTTTGCTAAGGGACTAGCAAAGGATAAGCTTGGGGGAACTTGTTGATGGTCTTTAATGCCTATTTTATACCATCAATTATTGCATACATTAACATGAAAAGAATCATAAAGTATAGTTGTAGGGTTTGATTCTAACGAGTTCCACGAGTTGTGTTGTTCTCGATCATTTTGCAGGTATATCCAATTTTTGCATAGAATAGAAGTATCTCAAATGATGAATTGGACAACACCACTACGGCGGGCTCGTCGAGACGATCGAAACGGATATATCATTTGCTATATTCGGAGTTCGGAGTTAAAAGATATCAATTCTACACCGAAACCAACGCTAGAAGACTCTAGAAGGCACCAGAAGGCGACGTACCGAAGCTGGGGCCCACCTGCTACAGGGTGGGGCCGGCCGGCCCCACCCCTGGGCCGCCCGGCGCCCTCCGAGCCCAATCGGGGCCCGCTTCGACGGGTGGCCTCCTACCACCTTAGGGTTCACAACTCCACCGTTGTTAGAAGTCGGTTTGGCCCAACAAGCAAACGATAGAAGAATAGTCCAACATCGCCTTGTTCGGAAGAGGTGGAAGGCTTTTCTAGGATATAAATAAAGAGGTAGACCCCCCATAGTTTAGGGCACCATATTATGGAGATGTAGAGGTGTCCCTCGAATGGATAGACTCTCATCTCCAAAGCTCTTGTAAAGTAGAAAACAGGGAGAGAGGAGAGGAGACAGTAGATGAGGAGCCGGCTTGACGGATCTTCCTCAACTTTGTACCTCTACGGAGACGAATCTTCTTCAAGTTCTTCAGTTGGTGACTCTTAAGTTTTCTATTTAATTAAGTTTTGTTCTTACTTTACTTAGTTTACGAGATCTTAGCTCGTATTGAGTGCTCTAGTTATTGCGCGTAGTTAGAGTAGTAATCGATAGCGTAGACGTGGTGTCTAGGTTAGAGTTTACCCGAGGTTGCGCCTAATTCTTACGGTTAGTTGTGGTAGCCTTCGGAGGTGACAGGCTTTGTTGGTCTTCGTATTCCACCACGTCGGAGTTAGTGTTTCGTAGAGCTTTTGGCAGCCTTCCCCGCTACTTTCTTCCCAGTCTTATTCAAGAGTTGGAAAGGTACTTGTTGCTCCAAAGTAGACAAGTATCGTGAGTTTGATTCTTAGTTATTTAGATCATCTTAGATAGCCCCTCTCTACCCACCAAAAAATATTTATCTTTTCTATCATATTTATCTTTTTATTCCTTGGTCGCACTTGATTCGTTACTAGATCACTTCACGTTCCTCGTGGAAATTCGATACCTTGGAATACTCTTAGGTGAAAGCTACAAATGGTATCCGTGCGCTTGCGGATTTATCTCTTGATCATTCTCATTGTGCGTTAAATATACCAACACTTTCGGCAGCCCCCCACGCGAGCACGCCAGCGGACGGCGAGCCTTGCCCACGAGAAGCGGGCATGGGAGTGTGGCGCGCGTCTTGAGGGAAGCGAGCGAAGCGGCGAGCGCGTGTTGAGCTGCGGGGGAAGCGAGCGAGCGGGCCGCAGTAGACCGCGCACCAATGGTGGTGGGTTCGTGTGGAAGTGCGCAGTGAGGAGCGCACGGAGGGCAGTAAGGGGAGGGATGGGGCTTCCTTGACGAGATCCACCGGGAGGCGCGGACCGGTCTTAGGATGTCACCGGCGGCGGGCTAACCCTAGCAACGGAGAGGGTCGACGGGGGGGCGGCCGTGCCTGGATGGGAGCGTCGTGTAACACGGAGGAGGGGCGAAAGGTGGGTCCCGCTTGTCGGCGCCGATTTGTTTCAGAGTGGAGGGAAGAAGTGACGGGAGAACATGGAGTCTTTTGGTGCTGCCGGTAGATGTTGACATTGCAAATGTTTTAGGTGTAGAGATTTCCACGCAAATCCGAGACCTTCCTCATCTTCCACTAACCCATCCGAGATCCAACCCATGGCGGGCGGCGGTAGCGGCGCATGAAGCTAATCGAGAAGGCGGCGGCGCGCCGGGAAACCGCCGAAAGCGGCGTCGCTCCCGCTTCGACATCATCGTCGAGGAGATCGCGGCGCAGCTCGCCAGCCTCCACAGTGCGGTCGCGCGGCCACGTCTTGGGGGACCTTGGCGCCGCCCGCATCGCCAAGGACCCCGGCCTCCTCGGCCGACACGGAACAGTTCGTCCCTCACTCTGCGCGGCCACGGACCAGGGTTCGGGGCCTGCGGCCAGCGACTTCAAGGAGATTATCGAAGTGCACATGGTGGATATCACCACCGCGGCGAACACCACCTGTCTCGTCGAGGTCACCTTCGCTGAGGCCGTCGTGACGCTGAGTAGATTCGCGCCCATGGACGCGCGCGGCGGTCTCCTCCTCGTTCGCGACTTGGCGGCGACGGCGACGACTTCGAGAATAATAACACGGATCAGCGGCGGCGCTCGTGTGCAACATGGCTACCCGTCGCTTCACGGCCCTCCCGCCGGAACCGGCGATCCGGACCGGATGCCGTCCCGAGTAAGGGCGGCGCACAGTATGTTCTGCTCGTCGGTGGCATCAATGGAGACGGTGCTGGTGCTGGTGCCGACACCATCGTCGGTCGGCCTTTCCAAGTGCTCAAGCTAGAGATGTCACCGTACAGTTGCCTTCTGGTGCACACCTTCTCGTCGGAGCACGGCGTATGGTCCCCGCTCACGGAGATCCCAATTCCTAACCTACACGGGAGCAGCTTGTGGTCGTACCCGGCCGGTCGTCGTCGGCGACGCCGCTCAGCGGCCGTGCTGGACCGGCGTTGCGAGCTACATGATCATGCTCCACGTGGGAGGCGCGGGTGAACGTGATGGCTCTCCCGGCGAGCTTCCCCGTGACGATAAGAACAACCATTATCAGTACCTCTTGGCGGCGGCCGGCGGGAACCCCATCGTGCTCGTCGCCGACGCCGACGGGATATCTGCCCGGAGCAGTCCAAGCACACCAGCAAGATGTGGAAGCCACAGCCGCAGGTGGTGATAGAGAACGGGACGATCCTTGGGTTCAAGGATGATGGCCTGGCCAAGCTGGTTGAGAAGGAGAAGGAGGAGAGGAGGAGGTGGGAGAGGAAACCTGTCCTTGAGCTATTGTGGTTTAGTGAGAGGAGCGGCGTCGTGCTCCTTCGGTTTGACTTCTGTTTGCTCTGGCTGGATCTCCACTCCAAGAAGATCGTCAGGTGCTTCTCCTCGGATCGCCTGATGAGTGACCGAAAAGTTTATTGTCCCTACGAGATGGATCTTTCGTCTTTTTTTCATTAAGAAGAAGAATGCAGAATGCAATGCAAAACAACAGGACCGGGGGTGCAAACAAAGATTTGAAACACGCTCTGCCACATCCGGTCAAACGAACACGAAAGAGAAAAGAAAGAAGGCCACCTCCGGCCCAACAACAACCAGCGGAGCGGAGCTCACGCGAAGATGGATCTTTCGTCTTGGGTGCCAACCTTCGGTAGTGCTGTTACCCTTTGAATTAATATTCATTCAACGATCGATGTCTGCCTGCTTTTCAATGCGAATGGCTCAACTGCTTGTATTGGCAAAACATTTTATTAGCTACTAGTATTCTCAGTTATTTGCTATTTTTCATTCGACTCTGCTCGCCCAATGGCCCGGGTCAGGGTGCGAGCAACCATCCATATATATAATGGTATTATCCAAATATATAAAGCATTCCATCTTTCCTCTTATTTGGGAACGAGATGATGAGCGTCTTATTGTCTAGTGTTAAAACGCTGACACATGTGCCTTAGGGTTTGTTTGGTTTATATCCACCTCAATCCACGTATGTTTGGAGTGGTTTAAGGTGAAAAAATGACTAGAGCCTTCTTTTGATCCAGCTTCCACCTACAGAAGCTTGCAAATGGGAGCCAAAACTAGGTGTTTTATGTACAGACCGAGCAGTCGATCAGATGATAGCCATGGGCTGGCAGATGAATTTTTTGGTTTGAGGTGGAAAAATAACTAAGACCCCCTTTTGGTATGGCTCCGGCAACTCCAGCTTCCACCCGCAAAAGCCTGCAAATGGGAGCCAAAATTAGGTGTTGTTACAATCCGTGCTACCGGACGATAGCCATGTGTCGACATATGATTTTTATATAATTTTTATTTGGTTTTTTTTATCTAATTTTAGTGTGACAGGACTAAAATATATTATAATGGGCCTAAATGTAGCCCATTTAATCATGCTCCTCAACATGTATGCATGCATGCTTAAAAGAGAATATGCCTATGTGAGTATTTATGTGAAGTTCTGAAAACACCGTATATGCTAAACTGAGCATCCACATTAATTTCTATGGAGGCAGTAGTAAACGATACAAACTAAAATAAGAACTAGAATCATCTGTGTTTTATCACATCAATATAGATAAGTAGTACTCCATACGGAGTAGATAACATCACCATAGATAATGGCATAAGTACGGAGTAGGTGCAAAAGGGGATAAACAAAATGCCAATCAATATTTGGATCCATACGGAGTACGGAGTAGGTGCAAACGAGGATAAACAAAAAGCCAATCACGTGCAAAAGAGGATAAACAAAAAGCCAATCAATATTTGGACCTATGTAATCATGCAATGTCTTAAAACCTACAATAATTGTCTATCCCAGAGAGGCAGAGAATGGACTCATACAATTGCCGAACATCCATTGATACACAATTCCAAACCTCACAAGCCCTTCCCTAGGGAGTAGGTAATTAAAAGAGGATAAACAGAAAACCAGTCAATGCAAAGAGGATAAACAGAAAACCAATCAATGCAATTGTCTTTTAGAAACTACAATAGTTGTCCATCTCGGATAATGAACTCATATAATCGCCCACCATCCATTGATACACAATTCCAAACCTCACAAGCCCTTGCCTAGGGCCAGATGTAACCATCATTGATCGCAAGCCTTTCACTAATGCCAGATGTACCATCGTTGATCACTAATGCCAGATGTACCATCATTGATCGCAAGCAATTCACTAATACTCCCAAAGTACCATCATTGAGGTGGAGAGAAAGAGGGCTGTTATTGAAAAGAACGTTGCCCATTGCATGCCCATAAAAGAGGGCTGTTATCGCAAGCACTTCACTAATATCAGGAAAGGCGGATGCTTTGTTTGGATGAAATCCTAAACAACTACTAGTACTAGTACTGATCTACTAGTTGGATGGTTCGATGCATCCTTGCACCCTCAATTGGGCAAGCCGAATGCAATGGAGAAAAGCAACTAATTGAACGAATTAAAACTATAGAAATGACTGAGACACTAGTTTTTCTTTTCAGATCAAGAGACCTGCCAATGCAAGCATTTGAGACATTGGAATTGAAAATCAGGCAAAGTGACGAATTATATATATTAATCAAAAGATATAACATCACTATTGAAGGTTGGCACCCAAGACGAAAGATCCATCTCGTAGGGACAGTACACTTGTGCGTGTACCAACCGATCCGAGATGAAGCACCTGAGGATCTTCTTGGTGTGGAGATCCAGCCACAACAAGCAGCAGTCATGAATACGAAGGAGCAGGGCGCCGCTCCTCTCTCCAAACAACTCTAGACGAGGAACACACTTGTTCCTCATGAACCGCCGCAGGGTCGTCTCGTTCTCTATCACCACCTGCGGCCGCGGCTTCCACATCTTGGTGTGCTTCTTCTGCTCCCACGCGGATATCTTGTCCTTGTCGGCGACGAGCACGACGGGGTTCCCGCCGGCCGAAGCCGTCGCCAAGAGGTAATGATAATGTCTCCCGTCGTAAGGATACGGATAATAATGGTTCTTCTTGGCGTCACGGGGGAAGCTCGCCGGGAGAGCCATCACGTTCACCCGCGCCGCTTTCACGTGGAGCATCAGCATGTAGCTCCCGCTGTCGGTCAGGCACAGCCAGTGCACGACGTCGCCGACGACCAGGGGCCTGCGTTGTAGCGGCGACGGCGAGCTGTCGCTTCCTTGCAAGCTTGGAGTCGGGATCGACTCCGTGCACGGGGATGACCATGTGCCGTGCTCCGACGAGAAGGTCTGGACCAGCAGCCGACGGCGACAACGGTACTTCTCTGACAGCACTAGCTTCACCTTGAGCACTTGGAAAGGCCGGCCGACGGCGGAGTCGGCACCGGCATCGGCACCCTGGCCGTCGCCGACGAGGAGCACGTACTGCACGTCCGCACTCCGGCCAGCGTCCGGGTCCTCCGGGAACGCCGGTTCCGGCGGGAGGACCAGGCGGCGACGGGTGTCCGGGTTCCACACGAACAGCTGCCGCTGATTCTGATAGGGGTTAGTCTGAGCCATCGTGGTGGCGTGAACGAGGAAGAGGCCGCGGCGCGAGTCCATGGGCACGACGTTGCTCAGCGTCTCGGCATCGGCGCCGGAGGCGAAGGTGGCATTGACAAGACGGGTGGAGTCCGCCGCGGTGGTGGCGACGGCGTCCACCAGGTACACTTGGGTCTTGGGGCCTCTGGTGCTGTAGGTCGTGATCCCCGCCATGTGGCCGCGCAGGAGCGGGAGGACGAACCGCTCCGTGTCGCGGAGGCGGAGGCGGCCGCCGAGGTCTGGGTCCTCGGCGATGCGGCGGCGCGCGTCCCGGCACGTGGCCGCGCAGCGCACCAGTGTGGCCGGGTCGGAGCGCGCCGCGATCTCCGCGACGATGATGTCGAGCGGGAGCCACGCCGCTCTCTGGCGGTGTCCCCGCCGCCCTCCTCCGCTTGGCTGCTGTGCACGCGGGGGAGACGGGGACGACGACGACGTCGTTGCCGCCGCCCATCATGAGATGATCGAGATACGATCCTGCTTTTGCGTGCAAATATACCAGGAGCAATCAATTAATTAATTAATAATAATAACAAAACGATGACGGGACGCCCAAGTTGGGCCCGGGTCTAGCTGATTAGTTTGTTTAATTTGGGCCGAGATTCCCTTGAGGACAGTCTTATCCTATTCCTGGGGCCGAAATCACATGGACGATGGATTGGGAGTATTGGACTACCATGTCAAAGGCAGTTCGGAAATTTTATGTTTTTATTAATTTTATTTATTATATAAAATCTAAGATAAGAATTTAAATGGCACTCTAAATAATTTTGAATAAAAACTTCACAACTAAAGATGGTAGATTTTATTTTATTAAAATCTGAAAGTTTGATATAAAATTTGTCTATAATTTTTTATAACAATCAAGGTCGTGTTATAACATCCAGGGACATAATGGTCACCTTTAACTTCTCTCTCCCATACACTCCTAGAAAATATTAAATACTATTTTAATATATATTTTTACTGCAAGAATATTAACTGATGTTTTACCCGCAATGAACCAGTGAGGCCAGTCTTTTTCAGAACTGGACTCGCCCATATCCGGGTCCGGGCCGGCTCACTCCCATAATGAATAGTAGTATAGTACGGGTCCATGTTTCGATTTCAAGACCGTTAGAAAAGCAGCAAAACGGTTTATAAAGTGCCACGAAAAGTGTGAAGGACCGCCAATTCTGCTTCCGTCCACACGGCCCGACGGCCGGGGCTGAAGCCTGAAGCTGAACTGAACTGAAGCGGAGAAAGCGCCAGCGCGCTTTCCTCAGTCTGCGGTGTTTCCACCTGAGCCACACAAGCGCCCAGCGGCCAGCGCCCGGCGTGAAGATAAAGCACCGCACCGCAGGCGCAGAAAGGGAGAAGAACAACCTCGCTCGACAACGAACGGCAATACCAATTACCAATGGCATCGTTGCTGACCTCTCTTCACAGCAGCAGCAGCAGCTACCCTCCTCTACTGAGACCGTCTGTACGACGCATCACGCCGTCGTCTCCGATCTCCGCAACAGCACCGCCGGTGCTCAGGCGGACGAGGACGAGGAGGCAGCTGCAGCGATGCCTCTGTTCCCAGTACGCCGGCGAACGGCCGCCGCCGCCGGAGCCGGACTCGCCGCAGCAGCTGGAGCGCCTCTTCTCCAACCTCAACCAGGCCACCATGAAGCACGAGCCTGGTAATGCACGGCCACTGCTCTTTTTTTCCCCTCAAATCTTTGGCTTTGATTTGTACGTACCATGCATTGTAGGATGATTTTTGTGTCCCTTCTGGTTTTAGGGAGCGTCACCAGTGCCATCTTCCTCGTGGCCGGCACAACGGTATTGTATTGTACTGTACTGTTTCTCCTTTTATTATTCTTCCTCCTGCTGTAACTGTAATAAGAGCTCAAATCCTGAATTAACTGTAACCTGAATGAAAAAGAACTACATTGAGAAATCACAGGATACCTGATCGGCGAAACCACTGACATACTACCACATTGCCTCACTGACTAATAACATTTGGGAACCAAAATTCATGAGGAATGGATAACACATTTGAGCTTAAGTAACTTTTAGACACATTCACCCTCTGACTATAACATCTCTCATAGCACTTCACTTATTACTCTTACTTCCCCCCTCTGCAAATAGGTTGGGGCAGGTATCCTTGCAATCCCTGCAGTCACACAAGAAGCTGGGTTCTTGGCCTCGACAGTTATATGCATTCTCTGCTGGTTATACATGGTAATACAATGTCATTGACTGGGTAAAATTATCAAACCCGGCTTGTTAAAGGTGACATGCAGTCAGAGAAGCCTACGGAAGGTAAATCCTTTTGCATTCTGCTTCGGCATCAGTGGTAGAACTCTAAAACAAATTCTGCATCCGTGGAAAAAAATCATCACCGTTATAACTGAAACTGTTTTGAATATTTGTTTCTTGTGTCGCCTTGATACAGGACGGTTTGATAATTGACCCAGTGCCTGTTTCATTGAACAGTTTACAGTAAGACAGGTTATGACTAGCATCACATTTCCAGGTTGTGACAGGGCTGTTAGTTGCTGAAGTAAATGTCAATACCATGTGTGATCTAGGATCCGGAGGTGTCTCCCTGGTATATAACATATCCTCCTGTGATGATTTCCTTAACCAAAATTACTATGTAGGACTTTAGGGGCAATCAAAATGAATATGCAGTAGTAAGATATAGCTAAAGTTTCACTGTACATCTTTTATCTTGTATGATCTCGAAGTAGCAATCTGAAAAAACATATATTTCAGGTCTCAATGGCTATGCGCACTCTAGGAACATTTGGAGTAAGAACAGCTTGGTATGATGAAGTTATATATGATAGAAGTTTATTTGTTCATAGAAGACCAGAAAAAAAAACTGATAAAATAGCAACTGTAAAAGAAGGAACTTCAGATCATAACATAAACTGACCTGACGACTCAGAATTCTTATTTTCTACTCAATCAACATTCATATCTCATATATGAAGAATTTCTGACTGTGCTTTCCTTGTGCTACAGCGTATCCTATTTATTTATACATTATGCACTTCTTGTTGCCTACGTGGCACGCTCTTCAGATATCATAACAACCTCACTGGGTATTCCACTGTAAGTCTTCTCTTTTATTTTCTCTTACTTTAGAGAAATGCATGTCGTTGCATTAAGAATAAATGAAGTTTTTTACATCCACAAAACGATCTCCCACAAAACAACTACAGAAGATAGAAAAAAGTGTCACTAGTCATCACATGAAGTTAGCATTCAATGATTCAGTCATGAATTCTCTTAAGCCATTGACGATGTGCTATGGTTACAGATGGGAGAGTGCTACCCTGTTTTCTCTGGCTTTTGGAGGGATTTGTTACTTTGGAAGGTAATTGTCAATCTCTAATAATATATCAAACACCCTGAACATCAAGAATTGTAAACATATGAGCAAATAGTTCTTTTTTTTCAGTATTATAGCCTTTTGATTAGACTTGAAGGTTCATCACAAGGTATATCCAAGATATAAGCTGTGGCGCCTACTGATTACATGTAGTTAAGCTAGGAATCCTTATTTTATGGATGTTCAGTGTTTTCATAGCATTAAAAAGTGATTGTACAAGTAATTCTGATCTTAGGGATCGGTTAGTTAAACTCTTACTTAATTATGTTATAACTGTTTATTAATTAGTACTTCCCCAAGAGATTATATTATATAAGCACTGAAACAAGCTGTATTGATGACTGCAGCCAGCGACTGATTGGTGCAGTAAATGGATTTCTGGTAGTCGGCATCTTAGCGTCCTTCACTTCTCTTGTTGTAAGTGCTAGCGCTATCAGATATGCACCAAAGTTGCCTGATGGATTTTACATTCAAGAAACCTGTTATAATTATTTCAAGATATCTCACTAGAAGAATATATCTGGTGGTTAATGGCAAAGTGATAAAACAACAGAATGCATTTCCGAAACTATAATACTATATCATGGAGTGTGTGTGTGTGTGTGTGTGTGTGAGAGAGAGAGAGAGAGAGAGAGATTGTAGTTCAAGTACACACAGGTACAAAGAATGGCATGAGTAAAACATTGCATAAGCCCAACACTTATATACAGATAGGTTCTTTTGACATGAAATATGATCATTTTTTATAATGTGATGTGATTATAGTCCTTTTTGTATGTTTATATTTGGACAAAGTATGTCCTCGTCACAAATTTAGATCATCAGACAACTTGGAAACTCCTTTGGTGTAGATACCAACTTACCATATGTTGTTTACACAGGTGGTGGCAAGTGGAGACCTACAGTGGAGTTCTCTTCTTGAAGCGAATTTTGCTGCCGCTCCACAAAGTATACCAATAATTGCTCTTTCATTTGTATACCAGGTATTCCTTATTACCATCCATACTTATTTGAATAAAATTGAAACAAAAAATGAAAAAAAAAGTTTAGTTCAATAAAATTATCTTTTCTTGACACTAGACTGAGTATTTGCCCTAACAGAATGTGGTTCCTGTTCTCTGTACAAATTTGGAGGGAGACCTGTCAAAAGTACGGTAAGATTTTGAGCATCTGAGGATAACTTTGTTCATAAATGATAACACCTAATTAAGTACAGAAATTGTGACTTGTGACAGTTAAAGGTGTTACTAATATTGTTGGTCATGCAACAACAGGGCTATTTATATATACAACAATGCAACAGTCCAACTAAATAAACATTCTAAATCTAAGCATATCCTTTATGGGTTTTGCAGAACAGCTATCGTGGCGGGTACTGCCATACCCCTGGCTCTGTTCCTAGTATGGGATGGAGTAATCCTGGGGACACTCCCAGACCTTGCAGGGAGCAGCAGCACTGTTTCTGATCCCTTGGAACTACTTAGATCAAGTAATGGGATAGTGGGGGTAGGTATTTTTCAAGTTGTTCATACAGATTACAGATACAGTTATCTGGAATCGAAACTAATTTCAACATGTCTTGGTTTGCAGCCTATTGTTGAGGCATTCTCATTTCTCGCTATAGGCACATCATACATTGGATTTATTCTAGGACTCTCAGACTTCCTAGCGGACTGTAAGTATCTTTACTCCATAGCAATCATTTCTCAGCTAAGCCTGAGGAGGAACCACTCCTTTTTTTTGTGTGTGGGAGAGATACCAAGGCAGCAATAGTTTATTGTCATGATTCTGGACTAGTGCTTACATGCACTTTTCTCATCTGTTCTGTAAACTTTGCAGTGCTTAAACTTCCAAGTGGCCAGAACAAACCGCTGCCATACATATTGACTCTGGTTCCTCCACTTGTTCTGTCACTGCTTGATCCAGAGATATTTTTCAAGGCATTGGACTTTGCAGGAACTTATGGAGGCAAGGATCCTTGTACTAAACTTTGTTGTTTCACGGTTTGAGAATGGGACGATAGCGATAGTACAAGTACATAACTCATTTTTTCTTCCAATTTGATATCTTCAAATAAACACCACATTGGTATGAATTTTCACCTGAAGTAGATCGAGTTTTTTACCATGTATGTTGTTTTTTTTTTAAATAATTGGTAGGTCCAAAACACAAGGTCATTCAGGGTTAAGAAAAAAGATATGACAAAAATTTTGAAATCAAACTGTTCTGTTGACCCCCATGAAAAGTAGTGCTTGTGGCTATGAAATCTTAAAACGATAGCACATGAATAGAAGTGTCATATATCCATATGATTATTATATCTGTGATCATCATAATCTATTCCAGTAAGATGTTATAAATAGAAAGAACTACATGACATTCATCTGCCTAATGACTGCATATATATGCTACATTTCATACTTCAGATTAGTAGAATGAACTGATACCTTGCATGTATTCTTCCAGTTCTAGTACTCTTTGGAGTTTTCCCTGCGGCTATGTCTTGGTCAGAGAGATATTCGGATGAGTTGGAAGCTCCAGTACCCCCTATAGTCCCAGGAGGGAAATTTACTCTCTCGGTTGTCATGGGAGGTGCACTGCTCGTGATTATTTCAGAGATAATCAAGGATATAATGCAACTACAAGGACTACACTGACAACCGGTGCAAGTGAAAGGACATGACATATAACAGTTACAGCTTGCAGTAACAATAGTCCGTGAGATTTTTGTCGCAGTAATACGGTCTACGGACATGTAGCAAAAGCATAGTCAGAACGACAGAACCCAAAAGCAATGAAGGATATAATGCTTCGATGTTGGAATTGAACTGTTTTGATGAGACTAGCAGGAGATACTGTCAAACACGAGTTGTATAATATATTCGTTAGTCTCTCTATATATCATTAACTTATAGACTGAAGAAGGAAAATCAATAGTAAAAAGAGAAAAGACCATTTAACATATATTTATTATTTACTTGGCTATACAAGGATTTGGTGGGTTGTGTTTGTGTAACAATGTAATTTTTTCTTCATGATTCTTACCATTCCGTGGACCTACATCTATCATCAAGATCTGCTGACTCATAGTCACATCTCCACAGTATTAATTACGTACCAAGACATACAAGGTCGTACGTGATGCGGAAAATGTAAAGAGAAATATGCACAATAAAACAAGTACCTTGTATTATCTTTATTCTAAAACCAGTAGACGACATCGTTAGGCTTCTTGCTCAGGGATCTGTAAACTTGAATCCACCCCCAGGATTAATCCGGCCTGAATGGAAACGCGGCCCAAACTAATCATCTAGGCCCAACTTGCGCGTCGCGCCATGGCATCTATATATCGCTTGATCATCACGAGTAGGATTCTAGGATCGGGGTAGGGCGGTGGCGAGTGAAGTATCATATTGACACGCGTGGATCCAAATCCAAAATCCATGGCGGGCGGCGGCGGCGGCGGCGGCGACGTCGTCCCCGTCCCACCGCGTGCAGAGCAGCCAGCAGCCAAGAAGAGGAGGGCGGCGGGGCGGAGACGACATGCGGCGTGGCTCCCGCTCGACGTTATCGTGGAGATCGCGGCGTGCTCTGACGCGGTCACCCTGGTGCGGTGCGCGGCCACGTGCAGGGACGCGCGCCGCCGCATCGCCGAGGACCCAAGCCTCCGCGGCCGCCTCCGGCTCCGCGACACGGAGCGGTTCGTCCTTCCCCTCCTGCGCGGCCACCTGGTGGGGATCGAGACCTACGTCGGCGACCTTTACGAGAAGACCGAGGTGTACCTGGTGGACACCACCGCGGCGGACGCGGACGCGGACGCGGACGCCACCCGTCTCGTCAAGCCCGACTTGGGCGAATCCGAGACGCTGAGGGACGCGGTGCCCATGGACTCGCGCGGCGGCCTCGTCCTCGTCCGCGCCACGTCGACGGCTGACCCGCGGATGTGGCAAGACCAGCTGCTCGTGTGCAACCCGGCCACCGGCCGCCGCTTGGAACTCCCGCTGGAACCGGCGTTCCCGATGCATGCTGCCCCGAGAATGGACGTACAGTTCGTGCTGCTCGTTGGCGACAGCGACGGCGAGGGAGGCGCCGCCGCCGCTGCCGTCGGTCGGCCTTTCCAAGTGGTCATGGCGGAGCTGGTGCTGTCGAAACACCGCCTCTCTGACCGTCGCCTGCTGGTGCACGTCTTCTCGTCGGAGCACGGCGCGTGGTCCCCGCTCATGGAGATCCCGACTCCTAACCTGCACGGGAACGCCACGTGGCCGACGCTGCTACACCACAGGTCGCTGGTCGTCGGCGACGTCGTGCACTGGCTGTGCATGACCGACGTCGGGAGCTACGTGCTGATGCTCGACGTGAGAGCGGCGCGGGTGAACGAGACGGCTCTGCCGGCGAGCTTCCCTCGTGAGAGCAAAAGGCATCCGCGCGTGCAGAGGCATCGCTACCAGTACCTCTTGGCGACGGCTTCGGCCGGCGGGAACCCCGTCGTGCTCGTCGCCGACAAAAACAAGATATCCGCCTGGGACTGGGAGCTGTCGAGGCACACCAAGACCAAGATGTGGAAGCCGCGGCCGCAGGTGGTGATGGAGAACAGGGAGATGATTCCGCTGGCGAAGCAGCAGGTTCCTGACCTAGTGTGCTTCGCAGAGAGGAGCGGCGTCGTGCTCCTTCGGATTCATGGCTGCCGTTTGATCTGGCTGGATCTCCACTCCAAGAAGATCGTCAGGTCCTTCGGATTCATGTCATACGTAGGAGTGTATTGTCCCTACGAGATGGATGCTTCGTCTTGGGTTCCAACATTCAGCAGGGCTATCTAGCTAGTACCTTTTGATTCATTTATCATCAGTTTGTGAGCGCTTTGGGCTTCCAGTTCAGATGTCTCTTGGTTTTGTTGTGAGGCAACATTTTGGCTAGTATTTCTACTAGTTTTATACTTTTATTTAATCTACTCATTTATTTTTTTAAAACTAATCTACTCATTTATTTGCTTACATGGGAGAGAGAAAAGAAGAAAAGAGAAGAGCTGTATTTTGTTTATACCTAGGCTCGAATGGATTTCTTTTTCAGTCGTGAGGCCCACCCACGCCCATCGGCCCATGCATATCCTCTACGACTACGTCATCGTTCTCTCTCACACTGACAGCATGTTTGGTTTGTGGGGTGAGGCAATCCGGATGATCCGAACCTAGTACCGAAGCAGCCGATGTTGTTTGGTTCATAGTATGGAACTGTCCTGTCCGTCATCTGTTGATTCCCTTGTGTAATAAATCGCAGGCAATCGTAGAGGACTGACTCGCTCCAAAAAAAAAAAAAAAAACAGCCGGATGAACTCATTCTATTATCAGCGGGTCTTTTTTCTAGAACACGACTTCACGTGTATTTCATTAAGGATGATGCCGGATGGAATGAATCGGCAAACCAAACACGCTGTAAGTTTATCACCTACCGCACAACTGACAATGGCCATGCCATGTGTCAGTGGTTTGTAGCATCAACTAGTTAATTTGATCATTGAGCACATTGTTCGGATATAACTTAGCACTTGATGGCTTAGGATTAGTGTACTGGTCCAGACGAGTGTCCTGCACCCACTTTGGATGTGATGATCATGTACCTAGCTCAAGTGCGCAGAGTTCATGGTAGGAGTTGTAAACGAGAGGGAATGAGAGTTCTAACATTCTAGCTGGTGTTCTCTATGTCCAAAATAATGACCCCAGCCTCCCCTTATAACGTTGTGGGAGGCTAGGTAAAAAAAAAAAAAAAAGAAGAAGAAAAAGAAGGGGGTCCTATGTGTTAGCTAATTTTGGTAGAACCCTCTCGTCAACATCGTCATTTGCTTTCGTACCGTTACGGTGCACGTGCACTTGGTTTAATAAAGTGCAGGGGTTGCTCGCCACACCTCGGCACCTTGCATTCGTCATCGTGCAACAAGGACAGTGTCCCCACTGCGCATGTATGGCAATGGCATGCACATTTTTCTTGTGCGGTAAGGGGGCGCAACTACCTGGGGGGCATATCACGCGCTATGCCACGTCAGAACGGAGCTCTCATGCCTTGGCGTGTGTGTCATGTCTGAAAATTGTACTTGGACAAATACTTCCTCCATTCAAAATTACAAATCTTTTCTAAAATATTGGAGTCAATTTTTTTAAAATTTTATTAAAATTATAGAGAAAAACTTAAAAATTTATGATACCAAATAGATATACTATAAAAATATAACTAATAAAGAATCTAATGATATTTAGTTGGTACCATAAATGTTACTGTATGTTATTATTTCCAAGACAGTTTAGTTAGGACAGGTAGGAGTTCGATGGCTTGCATTCTGGGCCCTTAGTTCGGTAGGCTGGCCTGGACGGAACGTGGCCCAGATTAAACAAACTACTCAGACGGAGCAAGGCCCAACTTGCACGACGCGTCCACGTATCATGTTATTGGCAGTTTGCCACGCAAAACCAACACGCATTCAACCCATGGCAAGCGGTGGCGGCGGCGAGGTCTTCCCGGTCTCGCCGTGTGCAGAGCAGCCAACAGCCAAGAAGAGGAGGGCGGCGGGCGGAGACACCAGATCCACGAGCAGCGGCGTGGCTCCCCGCGGACGTCATCGTGGAGATCGCGGTGCGCTCGATGCGGCCACCCCGGTGCGGTCTTGCGCGGCCACGTCAGGACGCGCCGCCGCCGCGCGAGGACCCAAATCTCCGCGGCCGCCTCCGCGATACCGGCCGGTTCCTCCTCCCCCCTCCTTCGCGGCCACTGGCGGGGATCGACACCTACGTGTACCTGCTAGACACCACGGCGGCGGACACCACCCGTCTCGTCAAGGCCACCTTGGCCGAATCCGAGACGCTGAGGAACGCGGTGCCCGTGGACTCGCGGCGGCGGCCTCGTCCTCGTTCGCGCAACAGCCACGTCTCGGGCGTGGGGCGACCAGCTGCTCGTGTGCAACCCGGCCACCCGTCGCCGCCCGGGACCTCCCGCCGGAACCGGCGTTCCCGCCGCATGCTGGCCAGTGTATGGGCGTATACTACGTGCTGCTCGTCGGCGACAGAGACGGCGAGGGAGGGGCCGCTGCCGCCGTCGGCCGGCCTTTCCAAGTGCTCAAGGCTAAGCTATTGTTCTCGATGAGAAACCCTTGTGTACAGATCGATTGAGCTGGCGCGCAGCAGGCCAGGCGCGGGTGTCCGGACGTCCGGGCTCGGGCTCTACTGATGCCAATAGAGCTTCGGTTGAAATTGGTCTACAACGGATCTAATTCAATGGATCTGGCCACGGTGATCATGTGGCCACACGCAGCTGCTGTGGGAGGGGAAGGGAAAGGCTGGCTGCACTGGTGGTCAGAGAAGCCCAAAGCCAAGAAGTGATAAGAGGTTTGCGCAGCATCTTCCATGGGCGTAGAAACTGACTAGAAGGAGAAGGGAAAGAACTGGTGTAGCATAGGATCCAAGTCCTCAGTGGCGGGCCAACAGAGCGAAGAATGAGGAGAAAGAAGTAGTGGCACCTCTAAGGAGAGAGAGGGAGGGGGAGAGTGTGTGTTTATCCTCGGTGATCCATCAAGCATTGGTGAAGGCCTTGTGAGGTTTGTGGTTACATCGACGTATGTGGCACAAAAACGTATCTAGATTGGGTTTCAAGGCATGACATTGGTAAATAGTGATCTAGTGCAGCTGGTTAGCGACGATTAGTTCGGGTTACGTTTCCGTTCAGGCATCGATCTCGATGATAGGTCCAAGGAATTGTGAGAAGAATCAAGAAAATCGTTGTAAAGCCACGAACTGAACATTTGGTTAGGTTTCTTGTGGTGGCTGTCCACCTGGGTTCAAGTCTTTGACTTGGCATGGTGCTTGTAACTTTCAGTGGTAGGCGATGTTCTTGTTTCGACAGCGAGACGCATGTGCTGATTTCATGAATCTCGAGATCTGCCGGTGCAGGACATAGGGGTAGGATTTGCGTGTGTATGTGCGTTCATAGGGGGTGAGTGTGTGTACATTGAGAGTGTATGCATCTATATTGTGCAATTCGTAAAAAATTCCTTATAAAGCCAAGAAAATAAATATGTTAAATGGTTGTTTCTCTTTTTACTGCCAATTTTCTTTCTTCACTCTATAAGTTATTGATATAGAGAGAGACTAAAGAATATATTGTCATTGTACTTCTTGTAGTTGCATTATATATCCTTCCTTGATTATCCCCGAAACAGTCGCAAGCAATGAAGCAATGGTGTTCTAGGTGGTGTTATATTGGCACGCAAAAAACAAATATACACGTCGCGGCCCAAATGAAACAAATACTAATTAGTTAGGCCCAAGCCCAAACACTTGCACGTCGCGGCGGCACAAAAAGTTGTTATATATATTGGCAAAAGCAAAACAAGGATCATATATATTGGTAAAAAAATCCTAGCTATCCACGCACTCAATCCATGGTGGGCGGCGAGATCGTCCCGGTCCCGGGCTCGCCGCGTGCACGGCAGCCAAGCAGAGTAGGGCGGCGGAGACACAAGGCAGCGGCGTGCCTCCCGCCGACGTCATCGCGAGAGATCGCGGCGCGCTCCGACGCGGTCACGCTCGTGCGGTCTTGGCGGCGGCGACGCAGGCGCGCGCCGCCGCATCGCCGAGGACGCAAACCTCCGCGGCCGCCTCCGGCTCCGCGACACCGGCCGGTTCCTCCTCCCGCTCCGAGCGGACACCTGGCGGGATTACGACCTACGAGGGCGGCAGGGGGAAGACCACCGTGTACCTGTTTGATACCACCGATTGTTGGGTTAGTCCCACATCGGTAATCGATGGTGGGGGAGCACAAAGATATAAAGGCGTGGCGGTCCTCACCTATCGAGGCTAGTCTTTTGGGTTGAGTTAGGCCCGGACCTTAATATGTGGGCTCCAATGGGCTGGACACTGTGGAGGCGCCCCGGCTTCAAGGCTCATTCAGCGTCTGGCCGGGCGGACCGGAGCCGAGCCCAGTCTCGGTTCCAACAATTGGTATCGAGCCGGTCCAGAAAAAGGCGCAACAAATCTCGGCGGGGTCACGCATTGGCGGGGGGAGCCCGTCTGGACAACGTCTTGGCCACCAAAGTGTGTGAGTTAAAAAGAGTTGGATCCGATGTGTGACTACGGGGGAGATTGTTGGGTTAGTCCCACATCGGTAATCGATGGTGGGGGAGCACAACATATAAGGCGTGGCGATCCTCACCTATCGCGCTAGTCTTTTGGGTTGAGTTAGGCCCGGACCTTAATATGTGGGCTCCAATGGGCTGGACCTGTGGAGGCGCCAGGCTCGCGCTTCGCTTAGCGTCTGTGGGCCGGCCGGACCGGAAGCCGAGCCCAGTCTCGGTTCCAACACCGCGGGCGGACACCACCCGTGTCGTCCAGGCCACCTTCGCCTCAGCCGCCGCTGAAGCCGAGACGCTGACGAGCCCGTTGCCCTTGGACTCGCGCGGCGGCCTCGTCCTCATCCGCGCCGCGGCGAGGACTGGTGGTCCCCCGTGGCAATGTCATGGCCAGCAGCTGCTCGTGTGCAACCCGGCCACAGGTCGCCACCTGGTCCTCCCGCTGGAACCGGCGTTCCCGGGGGGTGGCTGCAGTCCGGAACAGTACGTCCTGCTCGTCGATGACAAAGACGACAGCGAGGCCGGCGCCGGCGCCGGCATCGGCCGTCCTTTCCAAGTGCTGAAGGCGAAGCTACTCTTGTCCCAACACAACACTTCTGACCGCCGCCTGTTGGTCCAGACCTTCTCATCGGAGCACGGCGCGTGGTCCCCGTGCACGAAGATCCCGACTCCTAACATCCACGGGGGTTACGTCAGCTGGACGTCGCTGCTCAAGGCCCTGGTCGTCGGCGACGTGGTGCACTGGCTGTGCCTGACCGATGTCGGGAGCTACGTGCTCATGCTCCGCTTGAGAGCGGCGCGGGTGGACGTGACGGCTCTCCCGGCGAGCTTCCCCCGTGACCGCGCCGAGAGACGTCGCTACCTCTTGGCGACGGCGTCGGCGGGCGGGAACCTCGTCTTGCTCGTCGCCGACAAAGACAAGATATCCGCCTGGGACTGGGACTGGGACTGGGAGCAGTCGAAGAACACCAACATGTGGAAGCTGCGGCCGCAGGTGGTGATAGAGAAGGATACGATCCTGGAGTTCGACGAGATGGTCGAGAAGGGGAGGCGGCGGTCCAGGAGGACGAAGCATGTCCCTGAGCTACTGTGGTTCGGTGAGAGGAGCGGCGCCGTGCTCCTTCAGATTCAAGGTTTTGGGTTGCTCTGGCTGGATCTCCACTCCAAGAAGATCGTCAGGTGCTTCTCCTCGGACCGTCCGATCTCACACGCACTAGTGTGTTGTCCCTACGAGGTGGATCTTTCATCTTGGGTGCCAACCTTCAGCAGTAGTGCTGATATCTCCATTTGATGATTTATTTTTTATATCATCAAATGTGGAAATACCTTTGTTTGTTGGGTACTCTAACAAAAATTTGCAAACTGACAAAATTCACAAGAAAAACAAATGTCTGTTGAAGATAAGGGTGAGGATTGAGGAGTAAGAATTATTGAAGCTCTACTGATGCTAGCAGTAAGCATGGTTTGAGGTAAATTTCTATTCTATACATAATGTATGCATGCAATGCAAGCCTGTGTCTACTGGTGTCACTTTGTTGAAATCTTTAAGTTACCTGATACAAGGATTGTCCATCTACCAAAATGGATGACTAGTAGACAGCAAAGAGTAAACGAATTTACTTAATTATAAGAAGAATCTTTTATTTTGTTTTACACGCCTTCAAGCTCGGCGAGGCCAACACGCTCGAGGCCGCTCTCAAGGACTGCGCGAGCATCTGCAGCAAGCATGTTGTCTCTGTCCTGCCGATGGATTTGCTGTCTGCATTTTATTCTTTTTGGCGACGCCGACGATCATATCTCCTAGCCCTATCCACGGTGATTTTGGTTACGAGATTTTTTTTTTAAGAGCAAGGAGAAACACAAAGCGAGAGTTTTTAACACAACACAAGAGCGAGTTGGGTTCCTATACGATGCGTGCGGCCTTATTTTTTCCAAAACAAACACAAAAGAAATCAGACAGGAACATCTTCTTATCTGATTAGGATTCGTAGTTATATTTTGGCAATTTCAAAGATGGCAAAGGTTATTTATATAATAAATATTCCGGCGGACTGGCACGCAAAAGCCGATCCACTCAAAACCCATGGCGGGCGGCGACGTCGTCCCGGTCTCGCTGCGTGCACGGCAGCCAAGCAAAGGAGGGGGCGGCGGAGACACAAGGCAGCGGCGTGCCTCCCGCTCGACGTCATCGTGGAGATCGCGGCGCGCTCCGACGCTGCCACCCTCGTGCGGTGCGCGGCCACGTGCAGGGGCGCGCGCCGCCGCATCGCCGAGGACGCGGACCTCCGCGGCCGCCTCCGGCTCCGCCACACCGGCCGGTTCCTCCTCTCCCTCCTGCACGGCCACCTGGCAGGGATCACGTCTGACAAGGGCCACTGGAGGCGGAATACGACCAACGTTAACGTGTACCTGGTCGACACCACCGCCGCGGCGGACGCCACCCGTGTCGTCGAGGCCACGTTCGCTTCCGCCGCCGCTGAAGCCGAGGCGCTGATGGACGCCGTGCCCATGGACTCGCGCGGCGGCCTCGTCCTCCTCCGCGCCACGGCGGCTGCGGCCGCTCCCTCGTCGTGGCATCAGATGCTGCTCGTGTGCAACCCGGCCACCGGTGGCCGCGTGGTGCTCCCGCTAGAACCGGAGCCGTTCCCGAATGTCGGCTGCCCTCCGTACAATCCGGAACAGTACGTCCTGCTCGTCGGCGACAGAGACGACGGCGGCGACGCCGGCGTCGGCGCCGCCGTCGGCCGTCCGTTCCAAGTGCTCAAGGCGAAGCTAGTGTTATCGGAGAGCAACCCTTCGGACCGCCGCCTGATGGTCCAGACTTTCTCGTCGGAGCACGGCGCGTGGTCCCCGCGCACGGAGATCCCGACTCCTAACATACACGGGAGGTACGCCTGCTACTCGTCGCTGCCCAAGGTACTGGTCGTCGGCGACGTCGTGCACTGGCTGTGCCTGACCGACGCCGGGAGCTACGTGCTGATGCTCCACGTGAGAGCGGCGCGGGTGAGCGAGACGGCTCTCCCGGCGACCTTTCCCCATGGCGGCTGCCCCTACGGGAGACGTAGCTACCTCTTGGTGACAGATTCGGCCGGCGGATCCCCGGTCGTGCTCGTCGCCGACGCCGAGAATATACGTGCGTGGGAGCAGTGCAAGCGCACCGGCAAGAGCAAGACGGTGTGGAAGGCGTGGCCGCAGGTGGTGATAGAGAGGGGGGCCGTCCTGCGGTTCAACGACGAGGTGGCCAAGGTGGCCGAGAGGGAAGAAGTGGGGTGGACGACGAAGCATGTCCCTGAGCTATTGTGGTTCGGCGAGAGGAGCGGCGCCGTGCTCCTTCGAATTGACTTCTGTTTGCTCTGGCTGGATCTCCACTCCAAGAAGATCGTCAGATGCTTGTTGGATCGTCGGATGCATTGCGCACAAGTGAATTGTCCGTACGAGGTGGATCTTTCATCTTGGGTGCCAACTTTCAGTAGTGCTGTTACTGTTACCATTTGATTTTTCGTTTAAATCAAATCTACTTCTTTTTCAGAATCTACTTTTAGTGTTGGGGATGGTCCTTTGATCCATCCCACAGTGGTATCGAAGCTGAGGTGGTAGAAGCATTGGTCTGCGCCAAAGACTAGGTGGCAGCATCGATAAGAGGTGATCACTTTTTTTTTCCTCATTTTTTTACTCTATTTATTTAGGCTATTGTATACTATCACAAATAATTTTGGTTATCCAATAAAATATTTTATTCATAATTTGCAGTTGCTAATAAAGGCGTCGGATCCATCCGTCCTTACTGATGTACATATTCTTATTGCTAATTGCTAATTTGATACTTAAGGATCAAGTAATTTGACATTCGAGGATTTGAGAATCCGTTGTCGCAGTTTTACATGTACTACACATGTTAGGGAATGTGGAAATACCTTTGCTGGCTACCCTGACAAAAAATTGCTAATGGTCAAAATTCACGAGAAAAACAACTGTCTAGTGACGACACGGACGAGGATTGAGGAGTAAGAATTGTAGAAGTCCTATTGCTCAGCAGTAATATACTCCATTCATTCTAAATTATAAGACGTTTGATTTTTTTAACTCTATAAGTTTGACCACGCATCTTATTATTTATGCTAAGTTAAAGAAGGGACGGCGATGACTAAGTGTGGTCATGAGCTATTATGGTTTGGAGAGAGAGCGGCGCCATGCTCCTTAGAGCTCATGGTAGCTGTTTGCTTTGGCTGGATCTCCATTCCAAGAAGATCGCCGGGTGCTTCTCTTGGGATCGTCGTCGTCGGTTGTTATATGCAGTGTATTGTCCCGACGAGGTACGCAGTGTATTGTCCCTACGAGGTGGATCTTTCATCTTAGGTGCCAACCTTCAGTAGTGTTGTTACCATTTGATTTTTCATTTGTCACCAATTTTGCCTTTTTCAACTATTTGAGTGCCTGTGGGTTGCTACAGGAATAACCACATTACACATTGCAATATGATCTATGTCCAATCAGACCTAAGAGTAATCTTACATTCATCTTTAACTATCGACATAGGCAAGCATATAGTAATATGCATGGCTATATATCAAGAAATAGATTGGGGAGGTATGAGACATGGTTAATATTACAAGTTATACTTCACAAAAGTGATCATGGTTACCAGAAGCTACTTGGTACACTGCACAGTGAATTTTAGACTACATAATAGATGTTAGCCATTAACAATCGGTGTCAATAAATTAAAAAATATTATAAAAAATATTCAATGGCGATAGGTAGTAGCTTAGGTAGTTTGTAGGGGTGCAAATACCACCCTCAAAAATTGTGAAAATAGTAATATTTACTAGATTTTCACTCTATTTGCACCCTAAAAATATGTCTATATACACCCACAAGGCAAGTGCATCTCCTCTAATTTCACTGGCAATAGCCTAGGAATGAAAATTCTAAGACCGACATAGTTCTTTTATGTACTATATGAATGTTCCATCTTCATATATATTGAAGTCAAAATAAACACAGAAATATGTGGTGGCTTCAGGCGGCAACAGAAAAGTCCAAGCCAAGCAACACCAGCGATACAGAGGCCTCGAAAACTAGTCGTTATGCTGGACGACATGGGTCCAATAACTACTTTACTAGTACAGTAGCTTGTTGTAATTGTAATTCTTTTCATTTTCTTATTATAATTATTAGCCCATCTCTATACATTCAAATGTTTGTAAACTAAATATGTGTTGATGGATCACTAAAGACAATGTTGAGAAATGAGAAATGTAGTTCTCACTTTTTTCATTTTGGCCTCGAGTGGGTGGCCATGCCTGTCAGCTTGCACAGCCTTATATTTCACCAGTCTGGATCTAATGACCATAGCAGCATCATGTCCCATTCCTCCGGCAAGAACGCATCACCCACCATCTATTATATTCATGAGAAATTTGTTTCCTTGGCCACAGGCTTAGTTTCTTGGCCCTTTTTTTTTTATCGAACTTGCTTATTTGGCCCTAAAATGAATTTTCTTTGATTCCTTGGCCCTTTAGTTAGTTTGACACGATAACGGTGTTAAAACCAACATGAAATGATTGTTCTACCTCTGTCACCAAATACTTATGTACATCAGCCTGCAATACACTTTCAGGATGCATATTATCAATAATTTTCCAAAAAGAAGGCACACTACTTTTTTTTTTAAGCATGAAATTATTATTTTTCTTATAAAATTATTGATAACATGTATCCTGAAAGTGTACTATAGGCTACTGTACATAAATATTCGGCAACAGGGTAACCTACATAAAATTATTGATAACATGTATCTTGAAAGTATTTGGCAACAGTGGTAGAACGGTTATTTCGTGTTGATTTTAACGCCGTTACCATTTCAAACTAAGAAAGGGCCAAGGAACCAAACCAAAAACGTTTTAGGGCCAAATAAGCAAGTTCGATCGTAAAAGGTCCACGAAACTATGCCATGCTTTTTTTTAGGGCCAAGGAACCAAATTTCTCTATATTCATCCCACCCGCTCGTGTTCCCTCGTGTGTCTTCCGTCATCATCTAGCACCCACAGCATAGCTGCAAGCTGAGGCACTAAAATGCCAGGCAGGAGATAATGCCAATGACAGTTGCTCATTATATTTGTTTCAACTACAAGAGAACATGTGTTTCAGTTTTACAAAGATTTCTGGTCAACCAGCGCTGGCAATCAACAGTCATTTCACATTCAATAGCCAGGTCCCAGAAAACCTTCCAGGGCATATCAGCAGAACAAAATGTTTCTGGAAGTTCCTACTTACCCCAAGAAAAAACACAACTTCATCTACAAAAATTTGAAGTAGAATATGAACTCTACGATCTTGCACTACTCCATTCAGTTCGGCGTGCACCAACCCACACTGTGAGATAGGTGGTGGTCACGATGAACCCCCAAACACCTGCAATACCATGAGGTTAATAACTGGTGGACACAAGAATTTTGAGACACATTTCCATGAGAGCTGAAACATACCCCAGCTAAAATGTCTTTTGAAAGCGTAGATTTAGTTTTGGCATCCGTCTCACCAACTGGTTTCTTTTGAGGAATTGGGCGAGCAGTTTTTGTTTCTGGGACATTACTGGCTTCTGCCCCTTCTGTCTTCTGCTTCTGTTTCAGCCAAGGATAACAAGTTTATAAAATTTGATGGCAAGTCACAAGAGATTGTATTAGACAACTGTCTCAGTACACTCCTTGGCAATTACATCCTCTACTAGGAGAGTAGGATTGGAAAACCTGATTCCAGCACAACAAATTTATAAGATTTCTAAGATTTCATTACTAAACTGAGTCCTACAGAGCGATATAACAGGACAAACATATAACAATCAGTTCGACCATAATCAATAGAACAATGAGGTCAGATACTTTAAATTTGCGATTGTTCCTTTGTGGATTAAACAAAAAAAGAATCAATGAGAATATCCTCTAATATGAGTATGGAATAAGGGCCACAAACAAGTATACAGACTAATGCCAACAGATAAACAGAATACATGATAATTTTGATATCTTGTATGAATGCAAAATACGACAAACCTTTTTCCTGCGCTCTTGAATGTGTTTCAATGCGCGAGACTTTTCAACGTTGGACAGGTAGTGATCTCGTTGTTTCTTTGCTGCTGCTATCTCCAAGGTTAGTTTCTGCTCTCTGATATGAGTTTTCTCAGCTGCAATGTATTCAAAGGATTATAAAACTTAGAAACCTCTTCTAATCATCAAGCACTTTCACCACAAATTTAAATAAGTTTTCTATTTTGGACTTTCCACATACCCATTTCACCAACCAGATCATCCCATTTGAACTTCCTGAGGTATTTAATGTTCCAAATGTCGTAATAAAATGGAGATCTCTTCTTCCCACCTAATAACGCATTAAAAATCAGTAGAGATCATTGTCCAGTGGTTGTCAAGTAAAACAAAAGCTCCAAAGCACATATAGTATGATCTCCGTGAAAGAATTACACATCTAATATCCCTTTAAACAGGCTGACTGTCAACAACAAGAAAAACAAATGGTGTGGCAAAAAGCAGGGGGGTCATACATAATAATACATACAACTACCAACCAACAAAGAATAATAAAATGGCAACGAGAACACACCTATTTGTTCACCATTAAGCAGATTAGCCACTCTCTTGGCAACACTCTTCTTTGCAAATTCAATCCACCTAAAAGATTTTGGTAGCAGATGAGTACATAAAAAGATTGGAGAGAACACTAGAAGAGATGATTGGAGGCTTCAGTAAAACTGTTAAAAAATGTACTAAAGCTGGTGCTGGTGTGAATATTTGAGCATGCTTTACTTATAGAGTAACATTTCAGATGATGAATGCAAAGGTCTCCAAAGCAGTATATCTTCCTCTTTTTTTTTTTTTTTTTTTTTTTTTTTTGGTGTGTGTCCTGTCCAAACATACCCTTCGGAGTAAGCCTTCGCTTTGACAGTAGTATGCTTGCGATGACCTTGACCTGAAGGTGGACATGACATATATAAAATATATAATATACTGTTAATTGGCAGAGTTCTTAACTGTCATATATTGATGAAAATAATAAGCTACGTTACATAACCAATAAAGATGAGCTCAAGCGGTTTTTTTCCCTTCAATCAAACATCCAAGTACTTATTACACATCAAAGACAAAGAAAAAACAATCGGGGTCACCAAGTAGTATGGAAATCATAATTAACACCGTCCAAGGAGGCACTGAAGTTGATGTTTTCCCTCTATCGAGAACTACATTTTCACAAATGGAAGCAGCACAATCAACAGTGAGAAATTGAGCGTTACTTCGGTCAGTTTTGCTGCAGTGGACTGAAAAATATCCCTCCGCAGCGCGAGGAAATCCAACTACATCAGACGATGAAGGCTACCACGCAACAGGATTAAGCTCCTGAAATACGGACCACGCTCTGCAGCTAGCAACGCCTACGCCCACCAAAAAGAAGAGACCACGAACGAGCATCGAATTCAGCCAGCTGCTTACCTTCGGGCACGAGGTAAATCCTGAGCACCTCTCCGTACTTGGAGAGCATCTGGCGGATGTGCGACGGGTTCATGTGCGGCGGGACGCGGCTGAGGTAGCACACCCCGCGCTTGCCGATCGCGCCCAGGCTATTTCCCAGCCGCTTCCTCTTCCCCCCCGCTCCTTCTCCTCCTTCCTCGTCCTCGCTTCCCAGGCCTTGCTCGCCGTCCTCCAGGAAGTCATCTTCCTCCTCGTCCGTGAACTGGTCTCTCTCGGTGGGCTCCGCCATGGGTAGCAAACTGGCTCAGGGCGCCAGGCGGTAGAGGAGGGAGGTGCCGGTGCGTCCGCTCCTGGCGGTGGTCCCCCTAGGGGGGGAAGGGAGCTGGACGACGGCGGGTTGCGGCGCGGTTGGAATGGCGGGTCGGGCGTGGAGTGGCGGCGATGGGGTTTCGGGAGTTCGGGTTGGGCTAGAGGAGGACGACGGGAACAAATAGTTGGGCCGCGTGGGCCGCGAGGTGGTTCACTGATTGGGCCCCAAATGAAATCAAACACTACTCATCAAAAAGAAAGGAAAAGAGAGAGTAATGCAGAGGCAAGAAACTGTCCAGTTTTCCTGCAGATTTGATGAGGATGGTGATCGCCTGTTCTTATACACGATAGCAAGAAACTGCTGGCAAATCAATCATGCGACGGGATGATAGGGCTGCGCAGGTTGCTCCCATCTTCTACTACTTGAGACTTCAGGCCGAGGTAGTTATTTATGTATCATTAGTCAATCATTACCAAGGTGATTACTGGTTACACACTTGATCCTGGTAGACACATTGGTCTGGAAGAAATGCAATGAGAATGAGCCTAGATTCGAACGGACTGGCAATCTATTTACTTTTGTGAGATACTAATTAATAACTTATATAGGAGTTTAATGCATGACTCCTTGAACTTTTCAATAGATGCCACTTAAATTCATAACCTTTTTCTTTAAAAGTATTTATGAGTCCCTAAATTTGATAAGTGGTGCACCTCATGTCTCCAAGCTTGTTAGGCTTTCATTTCATCTTTGAACCTTGGAGATGAGGGGATTGGAAGGGTTTGAAGCAGATTTTGACTTGTATGAGACTTAATCTTCCTCAATCTCTCTCAACGCCCTTGGTTTGGGGGCAAAACAAATAGGACCTAAATGGCGCATTGTAAATCTATTTTAGACCAGGCTAACCATCGTCCGAATATACCTGAAAAACAGAGAATCGTCTTCTACATGTGAAGTGGATTCAGATACTTCCTCCGTCTAGAATCGTCTTCCATATATATGTTAAGTGGATTCAGATACTTCCTCTTAGAGCCATTTTGAAGACAAATCTATTCGCGTAAGTTTTATGCTCTAAACTTGAACATAGTTTGACTTATTTTTGGTCAAACTTTATAACATTTGACTTTTTTTTGCTAGCCTAACACGCCTAGAAATGGATACAAGTACAGTCAAGACTTGTGACAAAACCAAATGATTAAGAAACAGAGAATTTAAAAGCATATATAATATCAATACGAGTATACAGGAAACCGTGGATGATATAATATCGACACAAATACTCAGTGGATTAAAAAGCACCATTTCGGATTAAAACCACACATCATTTCGCACAGCTTGTGTAGATTATTAGACTATATCAAAGAATAAAAAGGAAACCAATTAACTTTAGACGCAGAACCATTGCAAACTCATTAACTTTAGACACAGAATATCACCCAGCAGTTCCGCTGTTTTTAAGATAAACAGACATTTCAAAATCTGACAGCAATAACAATAAACTCCGGCCAACATTTCTATAACAAAAGTGAGAGGGGATAAACTCGCATCCCAGCACAAACTTTAAGCACTGTCGTTGCCCAATCTCAGCAATTTGAACTCTAGATCTTGTTGAAAGCGACAATGTCGCAACTCTGAACGTACTCATTGATGGGCTCTTGCGTAAGGTGGTCCTCAATTAGGCTGTCGACGGACACAAGATCGTCGACGATCGTCAACATAATAGTCATCTTCTTGATGCCATATCCAACAGGCACAAGCTTTGCTGTATTACAAGTTCATGCCAAATGGTTAATAGAGAGACAAGCTTAGTTGTATTACAAGTTTATACGTCAAATGGTTATTACAACTTCATGTCAAATGGTTATTGCAAAATTTACGTCAAACGGTTAATACAGGCAAATCAGTAGCACAGTAAGCAGATAGAAAAAGTAACTTACATGCTCCCCAAGTGAGACCCTCCATCTGGACACTACGAACAGCCTCCTCCAGCTTCTTCATGTCAGTTTCATCGTCCCATGGTTTGACATCCATAAGGACAGAGGATTTACCACCTGTAAATATATGTAAAGCCATAAAGACCTAAAAGTCAACTTCTGCAAGAATTCCAAGTGATTATAAGAAACATTAACTAGACCCTAACGAGACATAAATGTCAAACTTTAAAAAAAAAAATTCAAGTGATTGTAAGAAACAATGAGATTAACAACACTTATAATTCAAAATTATGCATACTTTCTTTCTTTTTAGATGAGGCCTTGGCAGCAGCGCGCTCCTCAGCAGCCTTCTTGTCCTCCTCGGTTTCATCCCCGAAAAGATCAAGGTCATCATCATCCTCAGCCTGCAGAGAATTATAAAAGCTTACTTAAAACAAAGATAACTCAAAACATAAAACAATCTTCAACCAATGAATCCATTAATGTTTCCAGATTTTAGTTTTAGTTAGCTGAGAGTATCAGCTGAAGACAGTGTCAACAAAAAGCAAGCATTCATATCAAGCATCCTAAAACTTCGCTACTTATTTCCAGATTTTAGTTTGAGTTAGGAGATTACACCAGCAGAAGATGGTGAAGACAAAAAAAACAAGCTTTGATATATAAAGCATCCCTGGCATGCATTCAAATCACACAACAATGAAGATACATCTAAGAATCAGAACATAGATCAAGTGGAATTTCTTCTTAAGCAATCATTGAAAATTGTACCCATGCTAAAATCAAACAGATCAGCACTGCTCCAGTGCTTTACCAATTAGACAGATTGATATAATAAAAAAATGGGGCGGTACAGCTTAGGATTGGTAGAACAAACCTCAGCAGCAGGAGCGGCTGCTGCAGGAGCTGAGCCCCCAGGCAGATTTACACCAACAGCCTTGCCAGGAAATCTGCATCCAGTGAAAGAAGTCAATCCAAGACACTTACAAATTTGCAATAATGAAATGAATCAAAACCTGAATCTGCCACAGTGAAAGACCAGTCTACTACACTTAAAAATTTGCAATTTGCAATCAGCGAAACAAATCGAACCTTGAGGCTACAGCCGCAGAGATGGTCTCGTACCAGCGGGCAGCATTAGGAAACTCAGCGCCAGGCTTTGATGGCACCGCGGCAAAGACCTTAATGTCATCCTTAGTAATCGCATCACTGCACAGACAGCAGCACAAGCACTATAAGCAAATACAACCCGATCGACATCACGAGAGATCTGCTAAATTTAAAACATCAAGGTCTCTTATCACGGTCTTCATCATATAACAGGGCTAATAATCGAGACAGCAAGACAAGCACTATAAGACAACACAACCCGATCGAGAGAGATCTGCTAAATTTAAAGCGAAAACAACAAGGCCTCTTATCACGGTCATCACCATAACAGCGCTAAAAGTCGAAAATCAGAGTAATTAAGCACAAATCGCTACCAATCAACAGATCTAATCAAGTGTAGCACGCTCACCCAGACACATAGGTCTTGCCCGAGAGGTGAGCCTCGAGAGAATTGAGCCCGTCGGCGGTGTGGAGGTCGGAGAAGACGGCCATCGGATCGATTTGGTGACGGCTGCGACTTCTCGGGGGAGTGAGATGAGCTGCGGCGGCTGCTAAAATCCCAAACCCTAGAGACGGAGAGGAGCAGGCCGAGCCGCGACGGCCGCTTATTTATATCTGGCGGCGCCGGTGCGGGTGGGACCCATCTGCCAGAGTCGTGCACGAGCCGGACAACTGAGCGCCCGTGTGATTAAGCATGTACGGCGAGGATATTCCCTATGCATCACAGGGACCGTGCAGACCGTCGGATCGGCATATTCGATCAACGGACGGCTCAGATCCATCATCTCTTTGGATAGGCGCCCTCGTCTTCCCCAAGGCCTCAAGCTGCGCTTCTCATCCTCTCCGGCGCTGTCCCGCCTACTCCGCCATGGCCTCCCTCGCCATCCCGGCCTTGCGCTCGGGGGGAGCCAAGCTCACCAACAACACCACAACCACAACTACGAAGCCATGGAAGCTCGCTCGCCAATGCGCTTGCGTCTCCCGTGGCCACGGTGGGGAGTCGTCGGCTCTGGCCGCAGAGGCTGAGGTTGAGCAGGCGGCGGTGAGCGAGGCCAGGCCAAGGTTTAGGTGGGACACGTTCGGTTCCGACCTGACTGAGTCGCAGCAGCGGGCGTTCCGGGGCCTGTCTCAACCGCTGAGGAGCAGGCTGAGGCTGAAGCTGCCCAACCGCTGCAAGGCTCTGATGGCGCGCGTGGTGTGCCTGTGCCCTGGGGACGAGGACCTTGGCGCGTTGCTCGCGTACTGGGTGAAAGCGATGAAGCCCAAGAGGGCGGATTGGTTGCTGGTTCTCAAGGAACTCAAGGCCATGGAGAGCCCGCTGCTTGCTGAGGTCTGTGACAGAGAGCATCTCCCTACCTGTCGTCCGTTACAACTCTGAACTTCTGAATCATCATGTGCTGTTATGACTGTTAGGGAGTGATTGCTCAAGTTCTGGTAAAAAGAAGAGTAACTATGAAATAACCATTTTCCCATGTTTTTTATAGTTTTACAGCGCTAATGAATAAAGAATTTAGATCATTTGGCGTTGTGTTTCGACCAAATGTTCGCTGTTCTTGGTTGAAAAGCTTCAAATGGTCACTATTGCTACTTCTTTTGCCCACAATCTCCTCACTAACTTTAGTTGTCTGACTTCTGATTTCTAGGGTGTTGACAGTTACTCTGTTAGCAATAGGCTTATGAGTGTAGCAATTTAAGACCAGTTGATGAATCTAAGTAATTTAATTTAACAAAGGTCCGGTATGTTTGGTAGGTACTGGAGCATGCATTGCTGGAAAATTCTTTTGAAGCAAATGTTCGCGACTACACCAAGTTAATCCACATCTATGGCAAGCAGAAGCTACTGCAGAGAGCTGAGGATGCATTTGCCGCCATGAAAGGCAGAGGTTTCCCTTGTGATCAGGTCATGTTGACTGCAATGATGGACATGTACAGTAAGGCTGGAGATCTGACCCGCGCGAAGGAAATATTCGGAGAAATCGTGTTGCTTGGTCTTCCACTAGATAAGCGTGCATATGGCTCAATGATCATGGCTTATATCAGGGCTGACATGTTGCAGGAAGCAGAAGAATTAATCAAAGAAATGGAGGACCAGCAGATGTTCGCAGGAAAGGAAGTTTATAAGGCTTTGCTGAGAGCCTATTCATACAGAGGCGATTCAGATGGTGCGCAGCGGGTTTTTGATGCCATACAGTTTGCAGGGGTAGTGCCTGACACAAAGTTGTGCGCGCTTCTGGTGAATGCTTACTGCCTCTCCAATCGAATCGATGAAGCTGTTTGTGTAATCCATAATATGAGAAGTGCAGGAGTGAAACCGTGTGACAAATGTATTGCCTTGGTATTGGGTGCTTATGAGAAGGTGAACATGTTACAAACAGCACTGGAATTTTTGACAGAGCTTGAAGAAAACGGTGTTTCAATTGGCCAAGAGCCCTCTCAGTTGCTTGCTGCGTGGTTCAGGAAGCTTGGGGTAGTTCATGAGGTCGAACAGGTTCTGAAAGACCTCTCATCAGAAGACATGACTAGTAAACCATGTTTTGCAGTTTCTTTAGAACAGCAGTAGTGATCTTTTGGTAGCTTTGTTAAAATCTTTTGGTAGCTTTGTTAAAAGTGTTGGCATTGTATTTCCAAGCAAATAACATATAACGCTCTTGAATATTCACTAAGTAGCAGCTGAGCCATATGACGTACATCCAGTAGCATAATTTCTATTTTTCAATGTTGCTAACTCAAATGTCAAATTTAATACCGAGCTCAGATGTGTGATAAGTTTCTCTTCAATGCTTCCTTGTTCCTAACTTCCTCTATCCAAGATTCTTGAGTTTTTCTCAAGTCAATTAACATCCTGAATTTCCAAAGATAAATACTGCAGGCTTGCAGCAGCTATACTCACTATGGTTTATAATGGTAATATATGAATGTAATGCAACCGCTAATCTGCTATAACGTTAAATTCATGAACCATTCCTCGTTACATTGTAAACTCAACAAGGACCTAATAACATGCAACATCATTGCCCACACGTGAAAAGCTTACTTGAGGCCCAATTGGCTCAATTGATGTATATAAATCAGATTCGATATTAATAACATCATTAAATACCACTTAAATTCGGGATTCTAAATATCTACTCATCACTGTCCACGGTTTTGGACTTCTTTTTCTTCTTCTTCTTCTTCCCTTCAGTGGCTGTCTTAGGCTCAACATCCTCAGATGCCTCATGGTTCTTCTTTTTCTTCTTCTTCTTCCCTTCAGTGGCTGTCTTAGGCTCAACATCCTCAGATGCTTCATGGTTCTTCTTTTTCTTCTTCTTCTTTGGAGTCTCATCTTGTTTCACATCATCATTGGGTGGCTCAGTGGCCATCTCTTCATCCTGTGGCTCCTCACGCTTGTGCTTCTTCTTTTTCTTCTTCTCAGTTTGAGGTTCATCGGCAAGCTTATCAACATCCATTGCTTCACCGTCAGCCTGAGCTTTAGACTTCTTTTTCTTGCCTTTCTTAGCAGACACATCATTCTTCTCATTACCTGCAAAATAAATTTTGCGATGAGCATAAATTACTTTGATCTGGTTATTAGAAACATGAATTCAATTTGAGTATTTGTGGAACAAAGGAGGGGGGGTGTATGTCCTTACCATCAACATCCTCTGAAACCGCATTAATACCCTCAATGGCAGCTTTCATCACATCAAGGTTCTTACGAGGTGCGACACCTTTGTCATAGAAGTCTAGTCTCTCCTCAACTTGTTCACGCAGCTTCTGTCCAAAAATTGATGTATTCAACTCTGGAATCCAAACAATAATGGTCAAGAGTCTCAGAACAGGGTATCAGCATATGTAAAGTTTGCAAACAAGTTGTGCAACTGACCTGAATAACAATCAATGCGTGAAGCAATGGAACACTTGTTTGCCAGGTATCGAGCCATTCGACCCTTGTTCTTAGCTGAAGCACGACCAATGAATGATGAGTGGAATATGAGGCCATACTTTGGTGTATTTCCACGAGTTTTCAGAGCTCTGCAATTAAATAGAGAAGGGCAAGCAAAAAAGAATTCAGAGGTATACAGGGAGAAGTTTTAATACTTATGACAACAGTCAATAGTCAGGATTCAAGTAACAAACTATTAGGACACCAAAGCATAGTTTGATATCAATAAGAGGCTAACGAAACAGCTTGTTAAGTACCTGAAAAGTGCCTTTTCAGCGCCAAGTATTTGAAGAGTGGAGGCAGCGCACTTGGCAAGATTGGAAAGACTGCCAGCATGAGAGATTAGTCGAGCTCCAACAACTTCACCAATCAAAGACGTCAGGTTGGGTGCAATATCGTTCATCTTTGTTACGAGATACTCATAGAGCTTTTTACGGTATTCAGACAGATTCATAAGCTTTTGGGCAAACTGTTGGACATTGATCAAATCAACTGGTGAAAGATCCTGGCCTGAAAAATACAACAGTAAAAAAGTTAACTTAACATAAAGATAACACTACCTCAACTATTGCAGAATTAGTTGTAGTTGCAGATGTATTTTTACCCATAGATGCCTTTGCCGCTTCAACAATTTCTTTCGCCTTGTCCTCATCTCCGATTAGATCTGCTAAAGCTGGAATGTCGGTTTCTGCTAAATCAGATTTATTTACCACAAACTTGGTAATCTTAGCAAAGAGGTAATTATCATTTACAATTTTGACTAGCTCTGGAAAATGCCATGAATACCACTCCCTGCATTATGTTTAAGTAATATGTTAATACAGCCAAACCAACATCAGCGTCATACGGAATATTCAAAAGATAGTTGTATCATCAAGAATGATCAATGAAGTAAGATTTGTCATGGTATCTACTACAAACATAACAGCGAGTATATATGCCGACATGCTGATTGATGAGTTACATGATCGTTCACACATGCATCTGCAGCATTTTGTAAGATCACTAAAGTGTATTCAGCGTTACACAGAGTTGAGAATTTAAGAACGAGTTGTAACAAAATAGTGAAATACATTTAGAAAAAACTACCTTTCTCTATAGCACAACATTGATAAAATTCCCTTTCTCTAAAGCAGGGCAGATATTAGATAGTCTTTCCGGTTACACTTCTATAGAGTAAAGTAAAGAAAAAACGATAGTGTGTTCCAGAATGACATGATGCAGATCAGAATGTCATGGTAGCATAAGCAAACAAAACAAAAGGAGCATGGGCATATACATCTTATCAAGATCATATGTGAGTACCAAAATAAAGTCAAGGTGCTGTTAAAAAGATGGAGTTGAGGTGAGCAAATTGACACATCACCTAAGTAGGCCACATCATCTAAGAAGGCTGGACGGTAAATAGCTTGATTAAATGGAAAATGTTAGACTAACCTCACTCTCATGGAGAAGGAATTGATATCCTTATCAAGTTTGTCCAACAGAAAGATAGCTTGAATCACCATATTATCTACACGGTTCACATTGAACTTGACCTTGGCCCTGCTATAACTATGCCCCAGGCCTAGCTGAGCCTTCTCCAGGTCAGATTCCTGCATTGTTGTTGCATATAAGCAACCAGTAGTTAGCTCGGATGAGATGCTCGTGTGCTCTATAGTGTGTAACACTTAGGGACAAAAACCATAGAATTTGGCTACAAAGGCAAAATTAACCATGAAATAAAATTTCTCAAGTATTCAGATAATGTGATAGGCATCAAGACACCTGTGGGAGCAGCATTAGGTTTCTGAATTTACAACAATCCAGATTCCAAAATTGGACCAGTAACAAAACTGATGTCGGAAAAGAAGAGTTTAGTTAATTCATCACCTTGAGTTGGTCGATGAACTGATCGAAGTGCAGCCGCACTCCTCGGAGCAACTCCTGGACGAACTCATTGCTCTGGCAGGGGATCCCCGTGGACTCAGTGATGTGGGACCCCACCTTGGGCTCCGTGACACCGAGACTGTACTTGGCCTTCTTTCCCTTCTTCACCTTGGGCAGGTTGAGCTCGAGGAAGTTCCTCAGCTCGTCGGTCATGATCCCTGCACGGCCCGCTCACCATCACACGAGTCACAATTCGTTCGAGTTGGGCGCCGTGGGACTTGGGACAGGGCGGGGGCGAGAGAGTATCGTACCTTCGGAGACGGCGTTGCACTGGTTGAGCGCGTCGATGGCAGAGGAGAATGGGGAGAAGCCGGTGAGTTTGACGGCCTTGCCAAAGCGCTGCAGGTCCAGCACGGACGCGCGGACGGCGTCCGCGCTCTGCCCAATCTCGTCGATGCCGTACGCGTGGAAGAGGGCGTACCCCGACGCCGACTCGAAGAGCAGGTACAACGCCATCTCTTCGCCGCGCGCTTCGCCGGCGGGCGGACGGGCCGGCTGCGGCAGAGGAGACGAGATGGGTAGGGTGTGGACCCACCGAGGGCTAGGGTTTAAAAAAGAGAGGAAAAAGATGGAATGGCTTCCACGGGAGCAATTTACGTTGGGAAAATATCCGCACACCGAAACCAATCGTAACAAACTATTGGAAAAACATATTTACAAGTTTTGTAAAAAAATATAAATATACAAATGTAGGAGTACATTTTTCTACATAATTTGAGATTCAAACTCTTGTTATAAAAAAATCATATGAAATCAACAAGTCCCAAGTGCATAAATCTGCTAAAGACTAATTCCCATAAATTTTATCTTCTACTGCATCTGCATCTGAAATTTATTTTTGTCATATTAATTTTTTCTATATTTATTTTGAATTTATAAATTCATGACAATGTTTATATCTACTATAGATGCACTATGGACATGTATTGTCTTAGTTTTTTTAAAAAAAAAACTTCTAAGTATGGACACGTGTATGCAAGATTTGTCATGACATGTATCCTTCCATAGTTAGATATCTTTATATGCACGGGTTCATTTTAGCTTAGTTTTGTTAAATTGTTTCTAAAATATAATTTATTTTGTCTTTGTCAAAGTCAGAAAAGTCTAACATGTCAAAACTAAGTGGATTATAGTTTAGAGTAGAGAGCGCACATTTTGGCTTGGATCTTTGGTTTTTCCTTAGTTCCATGGCACCTTAAAAAAGGGAACCCTACCTCGCATTTGGATGGTTTGGCACTTGGCAGTTTGGAACTTGGAAGCAAAATGATGAGATTGTACAATGTGCTAGATATACTAATCGTTATGAATCCAATGTTTTAACAGAGTATATAACCAATGTTTTTTAAATCAGTTTTTTAGCCCGAATACTATGGTATTTATTTAACGGATGGTTGGTTAGGCTATCCGCACTCTTCATCCTCTAAATCCATCCTTTAAAAGGTCTAGTCATCAAGATTCTCTCCTTTATATCCAATTCTTCCGCACTCATCCATCCTTTATATCATCCTCTATCTATCCTAGTCACTATGGGACTCACTTGTCACTTTATCTAAATATATCCATGTGACATCTTGTTTTGAAGAATTTATTGCAACGAATTTAATGGTGCAATTGAAAATTAATTTGGGTTTTTCGTTTATGAGTTATAACATTTTTTCCTAGTTAAAATGGTGGGACCCACCTGCAGTGCTCTTCTCTTTCCCACGATGCTCTCTGCAGGCCGCCGCGTGTGTCGGGGCCACGCCCATGACGGACGTCCCCGGAAGTCGCCACATTTGGCGAACCTTGCGTGCTTCCGGATGGTTCCCCGTATCCGCCGCAGCCTCCAACCGGTATGTGTGCCGATGTGGACCGACGTGGAGAAGTACCGGATGCGTTCTACGAGGCTCCTTTGCAGATAGCCTTACAACGGCCAATCCAGGTGGGCCTTGACAGGCTTCTAGAGCAGTAGCAGAATTAGGCCTTGTTTAGATGGGAGAAAAAGGTGTAAAAATTTTAACTTTGCAATTGTAGCACGTTTCGTTTATATGTGATAAATATTGTCCAATTGTGGACTAACTAGGCTCAATAGATTCGTCTCGTGATGTACAACTAAACTATACAATTAGTTATTTTTTTACTTACGGTAATGATTGGACTCGAACGTCCGTCGTTTTCTGGCCGTCATTTTTCGAAAGCGTGGCGCTACCAGTCCGCCTCGATGCTGCCGCTTTTATCCCACCGCTCTCTCCTATCCACAAGTTTAGAATAAAAAAAAACACATATCCCTTTTATCTCTTTCTTGACACTTGTTATGATCCAAAATTTATTAGCAATTACCATTACCCGAGGAACAGAATTATAACAAGAATAGGGTTATCATTAACAATTTCCACGAGTTTTGGTGATTTGTGCATTTTTCGAGGAATTATTCGAAAAAGACTAAAAAGAGGGATTTGAGTGCTTATTTACCACGAAACATAACCGCGACAAAAGGATATCAGGAGGACTCGGGAAGACTCCGAGAAGACACCCGAAGAAGTGGGGCCCGCATGTTGCTTCCAGTGGGGGGCCGGCCCCCACCATGGGGCCGCCCGAGCCCTAGGGTGGCCGCCATTTGCCCCCTTACGGAACCTTCTCCTGGCCGCCTAGGGTTTTCATCCCGGCCGCTTGTTAAGTCGGTTTGATCGGACGGCGGCGTGTTAATCCCACCGGGCTAAAAAGGAGGGCCATACCCCCCACGGAGTAGGCCGGATCAAGAGATGAAGATGCGAGCTTTAGATAGAGATCCACTAGATCTAGGCTAGCAATCAAGATAGAGATTAGAGATAGAGAGGAGAGTAGAGATTCGGAGGAGCCCCGGCCTGTCGGAGCGCCCTTCGGAGTCAGTATTCGTCTGGATTCGGCTCCCTCGCCGGGAGGCTGCGTTACGAGGTACTTTTGTATTTAATATTCGATTCAAGTAAGCGGCGTTTATATTAGTTCTTTAGTTTGCAACTCATATTACATTGAGTACTTTGATTTGGGTAGCTCCTAGGTCGAGTAGTTGTCGTAGCGTAGGCGTGGTGTCCGGGTTATGATTACTTGTGAATGTCCCCCCGATTAGCCTGGATAGTGGTAGCTCGCGTAGGTGACTCTATAGCTACGTTGAATCCTCGTAGTCCACTTCCGTTGATAGGACAGACAGCCGATAGGTGTCCGGTAGGTAGATTACTCTGTTTCTTCTCCTATTCGGATCACTTGCCCGATAAGGCGATATTATACAAAGTTTACCGGTGGTTAGAACTAGAGTGCATTAGCTATTTCCTCGTTCTCGATAGTTTTCTAAGTTGTTTGTGCCCCGTAGATTAAGAACTATTAGGCTAGATCATATTTCACCTACTGTTCCTTTGGGTTTGATATTAAAACCCAGGGTTGATCTTGGTGAAGTGCTATCGGTATATATATCTATGCGCTTGCGGATAATCGATTATAATTATTATTAGGGTGCGATTAATTTATACCAACAAGCATTTAAAGGCGCCGTTGCTGGGAGAACGTTTTGCTGATTTTGATTTAGCCTATCTTAGTCTATAGTTATCCTTATATCAAAAAAAAAAAAAAAAAAAAAAAATAAAAAATATTATGGAAAACGAATCGCAACTTTTATATCAATATGGAGCACCATCGGGATCGTACCTCCGACCAATAGAATCTTCTAAACCTATCACATCATCATCGGCTATGAGCTACGCCCGGGGATTAATTAAATTAGTCCAAGAACATATCTTTTTACGGTAACACTAGCGAAAACCCCTATTCCCATTTAACTAATTTTGAGCAAACATGTTCATGTCTGCGCATTAAAGGCATGGTGATGAAACTTTAAGATGGAAACTCTTTCCGTTTTCATTAACGGGTAGAGCCAAGAAATGGTATAATCGCCATGTTGGGAGTAGTCAAGGAGATTGGGAGATATTACGAAAATACTTTTGTCTTAAATTTTTTCCAAAGAGAAAAGGTCGCTAAACTTCGATTTGAAATCATAGGATTCAAACAATTAAGTAATGAATCGCTAGGCAAGGCTTGGGATCGTTTTGATGGTTTTGTAAATTACGGACCTAATCTTGCTTTACGAACCCATGCTTTTACAACATTTCTTTTTAGGCCTTGATGATAAAAACAAAGAATATCTTAATTTGGCCTCGGGAGGAGCATTTATGCATATTACTGTTGATCATGCTAAAACTATTCTTACTAATATTTTGAATGATCTCCCAGAAAAAAAAGAAGAGTTGTTAGAAGAAAATTCTCAATTAGCTAAAACGAACTTTTACTTGATTCATCTCAATCAGTAGTTGAATTAAAACTGAGCTAGTTGATGAGATAGTTCCGAATTCTACGTGGATGTTTGAAATAGAGGATGATTTCTTTAATGATTTTGGGAATACTACACTTTATAGTAAAATTATTCAACCCCAACAATCCGATTTTTAATTTCAGTTTTTCACATCCTGATGATTTAAAATTTCTTAGAGAAATAATAAGAAATTTGATTTTTATTTTGGGTGATGATTGGTTGACGAATCTGAGCAATCCCCCGATATAATTCGTCTTGATTCACCCTCTGTTAATATAATCTTTGCAAGTAAATTCATATCCTTTTGAAGCTTTATATAACCCAATTGTAGGAGTCAACATTATGTCATATTCTTTTGCTAGAAAATTCTTAAAAAGACATACCATTAATGCCTACAAATAAATTACTCAAAAATTGTTTAGGACACATTATTCTTAGTGTAGGAGTTTTAAGTGCACTTCCTATTATTATTAATGATTTCCGCATTTAAGCTAAATTTCTATATCTTTGATGTGTGGGATTTTGATGTAATGATTGGGGTACCTATAATCAAACTTCTTCGAGAAGGTCGTAATGGTAAATTAAATGTCAAGCTTAGGAAGGGATTTAATTTCTCAATACCTATAACTCATACAATAAATGTTAAAGCGAGTCCTTCCCTGAATCAAATTCAATAGAAGAGGTTAAAAGGCGGTTGAGTATAATACTTTTATTCAACCTGATTTAGAAGATGATGCCCGTTTTTCATTGATGAAGAGGAGGAGGACCTTATTGATCCCGAACCTCTTGATGAATTACTAGAACCACAAAAGCCCTCTATTGAGCTTAAACCATTACCATCGGTCTTAAATATGTTTTCCTAAACAATGATCAAGAATATCCTGTGATTATAAGCGATAAACTCTCCGATGAAGAATCTTATAAATTAATAGCGGTTTTTAGAAAAACATAGAGCCGCTTTTGGATATTCACTCCAAGATCTCAAAGGGATCGATCACATTCTTTGCACCCATCGCATACCAACCAATCCAGAAATTACGCCTTCAAGAGAGCCTCAACGTAGACTCCAAAATGCGATGCGAGGCGTAGTAAAGAAAGAAGTTTTAAAGCTTTTACATGCGGGGGATCATATACCCGATTACCGCATAGCGAGTGGGTAAGTCCTGTGCAAGTTGTACCTAAAAAGGGAGGAATGACAGGTTGTCGAGAAATGATAAAAATGAATTAATACCTAAAAAAACTGCATCCTTTGGATGGCGAATGTGCATAGATTATCGAAAACTAAACAAAGCAACAAGGAAAGATCATTTTCCTCTACCTTTCATTGATGAAATGTTAGAGCGTCTAGCAAATCATTCTTTCTTTTGTTTCCTTGATGGTTATTCGGGATATCACCAAATCCCTATCCACCACGATGATCAAAGTAAAACCACTTTTACATGTCCCTATGGAACTTATGCTTATAGAAGAATGTCTTTTGGATTATGTAATGCACCTGCTTCTTTTCAAAGATGTATGATGTCTATATTTTTTCGATATGATAGAAGAAATCATGGAAGTTTTTATGGATGATTTTTTTCGGTTTATGGAAAAACTTTCGATGATTGTCTAGAAAATTTAGATAAGGTTTTGCAAAGATGTGAAGAAAAACACTTAGTCCTCAATTGGGAGAAATGTCATTTTATGGTTAGAGAAGGAATAGTGTTGGGACACTTAGTGTCGAGAAAAGAGGTATAGAGGTAGATAAGGCTAAGATTGAAGTAATTGAACAACTACCTCCCCCTTAATGCAAAAAGGAGTCCAAGTTTTCTTGGTCATTGTGGTTTTTATCGTAGATTTATAAAGAACTTTTCACAAATTGCTAGACCAATGACAAGATTGTTAGCTAAGGATGTACCTTTTGACTTTGATGAAGAATGCTTGGAATCATTCTTGTTCTTAAGAAAGCACTTACATCGGCACCAATCATCCAACCCCCGATTGGTCTTTACCTTTTGAAATTATGTGTGATGCTAGTGATTATCTTTGTAGGGGCAGTCCTAGGACAAACAAAAGATAAGACGCATCATGCAATTGCTTATGCTAGCAAGACAATGACAGAAGCACAATTAAATTATGCAACCAACGAAAAAAGAACTTTTTGGTTTGTTGTCTTTGCTATTGATAAATTTAGATCTTACTTAGTTGGAACTAAAATAATTGTTTATTCGATCATCTTTGCTCTTAAATATTTGCTCACTAAGAAAGATGCTAAACCCCGACTAATAAGATGGATTCTATTACTACAAGAATTTGATTTAGAGATTAAAGATAGAAAAGGAATAGAAAATCACATTCTTTGATCATTTGTCTAGAATGTATTTTAAAGAACCACGAGGAATTACCTATAAATGATTCATTAAGAGATGACATCTTTGTTTAAAGTAACCAAGACAGACCCTTGAGTACGCGAATATTGTCAATTTTATGGTTGCGGGTTATGTACCACACGGAGAAAATAAGAAGAGACTCATTTATGAAAGTCGTCTCCACATGTGGGATCCACCTTACCTCTTTTCGGGTATGTGCTGATGGATTACTCGGAAGGTGTGTACCCGTAGAAGAAGGCTTGCGAGATCATTCGAAAATGTCACTCATCACCATATGGAGGTCATTATGGGGCATTCCGCACTCATGCAAAAATCGGCGAGTGGTTTCTTTTGGCCAACTATGTATGAAGACACCAAAGATTTCATCCAGAAGATGTGGAGCATGTCGGAGGCATGGAAACATCAATACAAGAGATGCCATGCCACTCACCAACAACCTTGATTGAGCTCTTTGATGTCAGGGGAATTGATTACATGGGACCCTTTGTGAAGTCAAAAATTATGAGTATATTTTGGTGGCGATTGACTATGTATCCAAGTGGGTAGAAGCTATGCCATGTAAAAATGCTAACTCCAAACATTCAAAGAAGATGTTCGAAGAAATCATATTCCCAAGGTTTTGGAACACCTAGAATGGTTATAAGTGATGGAGGAACGCATTTCAGCGATAAGAAGTTTCACTTATACCTACAAGCCCATGGAATACGACACAATGTCGCTACTCCATACCATCCTCGACAAGTGGTCGGGCGAAAAACGTCCAATAAGCAAATCAAGAATATTCTCGAGAAAAAGCATAGATGAGATGGGAACTTTATGGAAGGATCGGTTACCGGATGCACTATGGGCATACCGGACGACTTACAAAACACCTTTGGGTATGTCACCATATCAATTGGTGTATGGCAAGACACATTTTACCGGTTGAATTAGAACATAAAAGCTCAACTTGGGCTATAAAAAGATGGAATATGGATTTGGGCCCATTGGCTTGGAGAAAAAAAGAAAAATGCAATTATCGAGAATTAGAAGAATGGAGAAAAAGGCTTATCATAATTCAAAAATCTACAAAAGAACGAGCGAAGAAATGGCATGATAAGAGGATCAAGAAAAAGGACTTTTCACCCGGAGATAAGGTATTACTTTTTAATTCGAGGTTCAAATTATTCGGGCTTGGGAAGCTAAGAAGTAAATGGGAAGGACCCTTTACCGTCGTGAATGCGTCACCGCATGGAGCAATAACTCTACAATCAAACGAAGGTGCGTTATTCAAGGTAAATGGGCACCGACTTAAACTTTATTTGGAACCATATGATTCGGGGAGTAGTGGATGAAATTGATTTCATCCAATTACCAACTTATTAAGGTCTATTTTAGTCCGGTGCGAAATTTTATCCGAATATATATCTAACGAGAATCATAGGAGGATTCCGAGGCACCCATGAAGGGGCACCCGAAGTGGGCCACAGGTTGGGCCGGCCGGCCCCTAGTGGGGCCGGGCGGGCGCCCCTGTGTCCCCCTCGTCCCGTCTTTCGTCCCTCGACCTTCTACCCTCTTCCTACGTATATTCGCGTATGTTTGGCGCATGATCGGATATACTTTTAAATGCGGATCACGTAGAACCTAGGTTTTATCCTCATCCCGTCTCTAAAAACCCATATAAATACGTACCTAGACCTCCTCAACTTTATTCCATAACCACCACCTCTCCTTCCTCAAAAAGGAGCTCTCCGGTTTAGATCTATTAGCAATGGCGAACAAGGCGTCGTCTCCTACGGCACGGACTTCAACGGCATCCCCAGCGATGACTCGAAGGCCCTCGTCCTCGCCTGGCCGAAGCCTCTCACCGTTGTGCCGCCAAAGCAAGTTGCAACAATACCTCAGCGTCATGAGCAAGTCTACTACGTGCAAGATCCAGATGCTCTTCCTCCACCTCCCGCAAGACTGATGCTTGAAGGAGGCGCTAAAGGGAAGCGGTGCCATCCCTCGTGGTACCAAGCTTCTTGCACCCGAGCTAATGAGCGACTTCGTATCGATCGAGGCCCGACAAGAAGGGTAACTTGATATGCGCTAAGTACACCAATGCCTCTCGCCCTTACATTCGGGGAGTTCGTGCAAATCGATGAAGTATGCTATGTTGAGCCTATTGCACCTAAACCCAAGCCTAAACCTAAGAGGAAGAGAGCAGCGACATCGGCATTAGCATTGGAGAAGGTTCCCAAAGCACCAACCTTACGCATTCTTAACGAGAAATTTGAAGGCCTCTCCAACCTTGTCAAGGAGATGGAAACGTCCAACAATTTGAGGGGTAAGCTCATACATGAGTTAGGAGAGAAGGTTGGGATTCATACTAAGTTACTCCGCAATCTTAAGCGCGAAAAAGAAAAGCTTGAAGGCGAGGTTGCGGCTCTCAGGGCCGAAATTCAGGGCCTCAACAATGAAGGGCGGCATTAGCGCCTAGTTATCCAATAAGGCACACTTCCGCTAGATTAATGAGTCGGTCAAGTTGAGTCGGTTTAGGTCAAAGCCTAAAGAGCTAGAGGCATCGTTAGCTCGATCATTAAAAGCGTCTGTTGAATTATTTTTACCACCACTATGAATGAATAAAGTGCCTTATTTTATTAATGTGTGTTATCTACTCTACTCTCTATTTTTGGAATATTTTGTCTCCACATATTGTGTAGAGAATTTCTGAGAAAAAAACAAGTGTGGGGGAAGCACAATCAATCACGAAGCAAAAATACGATCGGAAGAATAGCGTAATCCGAACCATCATCGAATCAACACCGCGCCGCGTAAAGCGGGACCCAGCGGGACCCACGAGGTGGGGCCGGCCGGCGCCACGTGGGGCGGGCGGCGCCCCCAGCTCTCCTCGTCTCCTCGTTTCGATCCACGCTCGGGTTCAACTTAATTACGACTTAAATACATGTATTATTCTGCATTACGATCGAACCATGAATCTCTATATTAAAATGCTTTAAGAAATAATAAACCCATTCAACCCATCACTTGAGAAATTTAAATTATATATCGCTCTAGAGTTGTGTTTTTTATGAAATTCAAAAGCACTTCATGATTGATTAAGTTATTGTGGAAAATAAGGTAGTTAAGATAATGATCACTCGTTTTACGATAATTTATCTTTGGAGATTTTTTTTATGAAAACTTTAAACTTTTTTAGCTTCACTCCTCTTTTTTATGGCATACAATAAGTCTAATCATGGTTGAGAGTTTTATCATATTCCCAGTGTCACATGTTAAAATAATTCACTATCTAGAAGCGATATTATGACGGAGGCATGAGCAAATCAAAAGAAATGCGAGGAAATAAAAAAGGGACAAGTGTCCGAAACCTCGGCGAGATGGATCACGAGGAAATAAAAAGGGACAAGTGTCCGAAACCTCGATCAAAATAAAAATATAAGCATGTGCTAAAATAAAAAAAAAAAAAAAAAGCTTATGGTACCTCCGACATAATATGCCTAGAAGTGAGAAGTCTTTCGATCTAGGAATATGATATTTCTCTCCCACATTATACACACTATTGGTGCCACTACAAGAGAGAGATGCGACCACGTTTTTACAAAATAACCTCTACTCCAAAGAAACATAATTACGAGAAAGGTGTAATCAATCTTAAGCTATCTTACTCGGCAATTACTTAAGAATTCATGATAGACACTTTTGAATCTCACAATACATGATTACTAGACTAGTGCTATATAATTTAGGTCCCAAGTTACGTATTGATGGTATCCATTACTAAAACCAACCTTTTCCTCGGGACGAGCAAAAGCCTAAGTGTGGGGGTAATTGTTGACACTTGTTATGATCCAAAATTTATTAGCAATTACCATTACGAGAGGAACAAATTATAACAAGAATAGGGTTATCATTAACAATTTCCACGAGTTTTGGTGATTTGTGCATTTTTTAGGGGAATTATTCAGAAAAGACTAAAAAGAGGGATTTGAGTGCTTATTTACCACGAAAACATAACCGCGACAAAAGGATATCACTTAGGAGGACTCGGGAAGACTCCGGAAGACACCCGAAGAAGTGGGGCCCTTGTTGCTTCGGTGGGGCGGCCCGCCCCACCATGGGGCCGCCCGGCGCCCCCTAGGGTGGCCGCCGCTGCCCCCCATACGGAACCTTCTCCTGCCGCCTAGGGTTTTCATCACGGCCGCTTGTTAAGTCGGTTTGATCGGCGGCGTGTTAATCCCAGGGGCTATAAAAGGAGGGCCATACCCCCCCCCAGAGTAGGCGGATCAAGAGATGAAGATTGAGCTTTAGATAGAGATCCACTAGATCTAGGCTAGCAATCAAGATAGAGATTAGAGATAGAGAGGAGAGTAGAGATTCGGAGGAGCCAGGCTTTGTCGGGCGCCCTTCGGGCTATGATATTCGTCTGATTCGGCTCCCTCGCCGGGAGGCTGCGTTACGAGGTACTTTTGTATTTAATATTACGATTCAAGTAAGCGGCGTTTATATTCGTTCTTTAGTTTGCAACTCATATTACATTGAGTACTTTGATTTGGGTAGCTCCTAGGTCGGAGTAGTTGTCGTAGCGTAGGCGTGGTGTGCGGGTTATGATTACTTGTGAATGTCCCCCGATTAGCCGGGATAGTGGTAGCTCGCGTAGGTGACTCTATAGCTACGTTGAATCCTCGTAGTCCACTTCCGTTGATAGGGCCAGACAGTGATAGGTGTCACGGTAGGTAGATTACTCTGTTTCTTCTCCTATTCGGATCACTTGCCCGATAAGGCGATATTATACAAAGTTTACTGGGTGGTTAGAACTAGAGTGCATTAGCTATTTCCTCGTTCTCGATAGTTTTCTAAGTTGTTTGTGCCCGTAGATTAAGAAGTATTAGGCTAGATCATATTTCACCTCTTTTGTTCCTTTGGGTTCGATATTAAAACCGGGTTGATCTTGGTGAAGTGCTATCGGTATATATATACGTGCGCTTGCGGATAATCGATTATAATTATTATTACTCTCGCGCTCCTCCTCGGCTGGCGCTTCTGGGCGCGTGCTTCTCCCGCTCCTTCCTTATCGCGTGCTTCCCATCCGGTCGAGCCAAGCCTGTGCCGGTGGTGCTGCGTGCGCGTGCGGCAAGTGCTAGTGGAGCCATGGAGGTGGTGCGGCTCGCGCCACGATCTTTGTATTAGTCTTGGTGGTGCTTATGCGCCGCCACTCACCGTCGGCTCCAACCCACGGAGGTCATGTCGACTAGCCCATCTTTTTCCCTTTCCTATGTTGCGAATGTTTGTTTCAATTGTTTGATTATTTCGATGTATGTTTCATGTGTTCTATTTGATGTTGCAAAAGTAGATCGAGGGATGTCGCACATGTTGCATATGTTGCAAGTGTTCCAAGTGCATGTTGCAAGAGTGTGTTCGAAATGTTTCATCTGTTTTTTAGGCATTGAATGCATCTCATCCGGATGTTGCATATGTTGCAAGTGTTTGAGATGCATGTTGCAAGTGTGTGTTCAAAATATTTCATCTGTTTTTCTAGACATTGCATGCATTTTATTAGGATGTTGTATTGTTACATGGACTATACGTGTCTGCAATAGTTGTCGATTGTTTTTAGGTATTTTTTCGAGTGTTTGAGATATATATTTTAAGTGTTTCATCTATCTTCTTTCATATGTTGCAATTGTTGTATATAAATGTTTCATCACAATCGACTTTTATGTTGTGCTCCCTCTCTCTTGCATGTAGCTAGAGGCCCATGCATGTGTTTTTCTGCTTGAGCACAACAAGAGTGCGGGCGGCACAAATAGCGTCGTGCTCCCATCCTTTGCATGCGGCTCGGTCCCATGCATGTGCTTTTCTGCCGGCATAGGCTGCGAGTGTGGTCGAGTCGAGCACAACAGCGGTAGCTTGTGCGGGGGCGCGGCGAAGCGCGAGGCGGGCGGCAGTGCGTGCTCCCATCCTTTGCATGCGGCTTCGGTCCCATACATGTGCTTTTTTTACGCGGCATAGCGTAGGTCGAGTTAGGCATACTTGGCAATGGTAGCATGTGCGAGCGCAGCGGCAGCGGCCTTGGCGCGGCGGCCGAGGCGGCCTTGGCCTTGGTGTCCGGGGGAGGGGCGGGAGGAGGCACAAAGAAAAAAAAAGCAAGCGCGGCGTCTGGAGGGCGTAGTAAGCGCAGCGGCGAGCAGCGTCGCGAGGCGTCCCGGATTTTGCGTTCCGTCCGGGCGTCCGGGCGGCGATATGACCATTTTACTTATATTTAATATTCTATATATATGGATAAAAACTTGATGTGATGGAGAGATGGCGAAAAAAATTGGAATCTAAGGGGATGTTTGGATGGGCGGGGCAAAACTTTTGCCTGTCCCATCGAATAGTTACACATATATGGAGTATTAAATGTAGTCGAAAAAATAACTAATTACACATTGTGATAACTTTATGAGGCGAATCTTTTTTAAGCCTAATTAATCCATGATTTGACAATGTGCTGCTACAGTAAA
>JADLZL010002468.1:0-270564 GCA_015844335.1 Chrysopogon serrulatus | reverse complement strand
TTGGATATAGTTCAAAGGATGCAAAGTGCACTTCGACTCTAGGCAAAGTGGTGGGATCCAAATGATCAGCACCTTTAAGCAAAGACATTTTAGAGGACACATGTTGAAAGACTTACAAGATATATGCTAGGAGGATTCAAGACAACAAGAAGTAGAAACCTGGACGCCACGACACGAAAGACAAGACGTGTAAGCCACCGGAAGCTGAGACAAGGTGGACTGAATTCGATCTGTCTCATGATTTTGAATCTGATCAAATTGCCATGAGACCAGCACAAAAGTTGTCAGAGCTTTTTCATAGCTTTTCTAGTCCAAGATCATCAAAATCGAGAGTTCGGAGCAAAAGTTATGAGCCAAAATACAGGAAGACCTGCGTCGCTGAAAAGGAGCAGCGGACGCGTCCGGGTCAGGGAGCGTCCGTCAGCATCGGGACGCGTCCGGTCAGAGCGTCCGGTCCACTAAAAACAGCCCCGAAAAGAAAGTGCCGTGACACCGGGAGCGTCCGGTCCTCAGCGCGTCCGGTCACCACCGAGCGTCCGGTCCTCTCTGAAAATAGGTGAAAACGGCTAGTTTTCGCAACGGCTAGTCGACGTGGCTTGACAGGACGCGTCCGGTGCTATTACTGTGAAGCGTCCGGTCATCTACAGAAAGCCGCAAATTGATCTCCAACGGCTCTCATTTGCTATGGGGGGCTATAAATATGAGTTGCAACCGGCCATATGAAGTGTGGAAGAGTGAGGAAACATACCAAGAGTGTTGCTACACCATTTTAGTGCTCTCCACTTGCATAGTGCTTAGTGATTTACTTGGTGATTAGTGTAGGTGCTTTGCGCAGTGCTTAGGCTAGTTAGACCACCGCTTATGCCTTGCTCTAGGCTTTAGGCTAGTTGCTAGTGAGGTTTGCATACCTCTTGATCACTCGGTGCTTTTGCGGCACCCTCTCGTACTCGGAGGGGCTTGTAGTCTTGGCGAGACCACACCAATCACGTGCTTGTGGTGTGGCCGCCACGTGTACCGAAGGGAACAAAGACCCGCGGCGGTTCGGCTCGAAAGCTTGATAGTGAAGACGGGCGGGGAGCGATCCGGGAGAGGCTTGGCCTGGAAGGCACACCGGAGACCCACTTGCGCCAGTGGGAAGACCCTGAGCTATCCACGGAGTTACCCGACTCGAGCTTGGCCCTTGCGAGGGATTCCTTGCGAGGGCTCCAACGAGGACTAGGGGGAAGCTTGAGCGCTTTCTCGATACCTCGGTAAAATACCCGAGTCGCCGACGGGAGTTTGCATCTCTACCTCACATTTACCTTCCGTATTTATATTATGTAACTCGCTATGTGCTTTTACCTTTCCTAGCTTAGTTGATAAAGCTAGTTGATGGATTGGAACCTAGGTTGCATAACTCTTTTGCGGTAGAGATAGCAACACACCTAGCAAAAACCTTAGTTGCACATCTAGTTGTGATTATTTCTTGCATAGGTTTTGACCTCAGGTTGTTTTAGAGGCCCTATTTAAAAGTAGATTTTTGAGTTGCCTAATTCACTCTTAGGCGTCACGACTCCTTCTCGAGTGGTATCGCGAGCCCGTTGGCTCAATTTAGACCTTTGGCTTCACGCGTGTGAGCCGACGCTAGTTGAGAGTGGTTGGGATGGATACCTCTCAGGCCTCCGCACTTCTGACGGCACTAACTTCCCCTACTATAGTGCTAGAATGGCTTGCTACCTAGAAGCGGTAGACCTAGGTGTTTAGAGAGTCACTGTGATGGGATGAAACCCCTTAAGAATCCCAGAAACCAACCGCGAGTGATGAAAAGGAAATTCACCTTTAATGCGAGAGCTAAAATTGCTTGTTTGAATCCCAAGTTACGGGACATCTTTAACCAAGTATTCACATTAAATACAAAAATAAAATTTGGTTAAAATTGCATGCTTGAGCTCCCATAGCGGCACAAAGTAATGTCCGTGAGCAAAAACATAACCTAGCTAAACAAAACTATGATTCCTTTAAAAATGAATGATGATGAGCTTGTTAGGTGATATGTATTCTCGTTTGAATCTAATTATCAATGAGCTCCATTCAATAGGATTGACAAAAGCTAGGTGATCTCTTGATATTGTGAGGAAGATCATCTACGTGCTACCACATCCTAGTATACAGCGATCATCACCATCGCCTTCACAATATGGAAGACTTGAGCAACATGACCCGGCTATTGTCATTGGCAAGCTTGTGGCATTTGAGATGTCGCGGGATGGAGTCAAGATGAAGCCTGCTTCATCAAGAAACGAAACTGATAACTCTCATGTGATGAGCAAAAGATGAAGAAGAACGAAGCAAGTTGAAGATCAACTCAAGCTCTTTAGTAGAGATGGCGAAGAAAGAATAGCAGGTAAAGATGAAGATGAAGATGATGAGATCAAGTATTGGTCAACTCCATACTCCTGAAACATTGATGAAGAAGCAAGCCAAACTAATTGAAGGTGGTGAAGAAATATCCGAAAACTCAATGTCAGAAGCGTGCCCATCAAATTGAAGGTAAATGCTTCAACCAAGAAAGGAAACAAGAAAGAAAAGGTGCTATGGATCGGCAAAGAGGACACTTTGTTGAAGATTGTTGACGAAGCCACACCCAGAACACAAGAAGAAGGCAAAGAAAGAAAAGACCAAGCCCTCACAACAATCAAGACTTGGGATGATTCATCAAGTGAAGATGATGATCACAAGGGGAATGCTGACCACAAGCACTCATCATCAAGCACTTCTCGTATGTGCCTTATGTACGAGGTACCAACTCTATCTTAAGTGATAGTAGTGATAGTGATAGTGATGATGATATGTCTTCTTTTGATCAACTTGTGCAGACAATCTTGAATATGCTAAGCTTTACTAGCCAACAAAAAAAAATAAAAAGTGTTAAAAAAAGATTGATATCTCACAACATGCTTACAATTCTTTTGATTGAGCAATATGAAAACTTACCGCTAATCTTAATGTGTGGAACTATCTACACTAAAAATTGAGAAACTTAAAAGCTATTGCAAGCAAAATTAAAGGCTTTAAACAATGATGAGAGCAACTATGAAGAAAAATGAAAAGTTAAAAAGCAAAGTTAGCTAGCACAAGAGGCATATAAAAGTTGCTTGCTAAAATGGAAATTATGTGCAAACATTGTGATGAGCTAACAAATAAGTTGCTAATCTTGGAAGCCATTTAAGAAACCCCCACCGAGGCACTAAAAGAAAAGTTCTATCTTGACATGCCTTAAAAAGGATGCCTCTATTTCTTGCAATGATTTATTTGAATTAGACTCACCCATGTGCAAACAAACTTGTGTTGAGAATGTAATTATAGATTCATGTACACAAGAGGTTGGTAACGTAGAGAATGAAGCAACTCAAGCAAAGAAGTGGCTCACCTCACCAAGGACTTGATTAAAGTGAAAGGCAAGATTGAGGTAATCCAACCTCATCAAGATAACACACCATTAAAGGAGTAAGGCTTGATGAGGGAGAAACCGTGGTTTGCTTTCATTTGCCATAAGGGAAACCACAAATCATATGAGTGCAAGGTGAAGAATGGGGAGAAAAGAAGAAAGAAAAACAAGCAAGTTCTCCAACACCTACACCAACAAGGTGAACAAGAAGGCCTCCACACCATATCTTTTGAAGAAAAAAGAAGAATGACAAGTGGTGGCCATCAAAGTGAACAAGCAAGCCAAACACAAAATGGTGGAAAACGCATTTGGGTGCCAAAGGAGGTTATTTTCAATATGAAGAGCACCAGAATGTTTGGATCCCAAAGAGAAGTGAGAAGTCTAATGGACTTCGAAATTTGGAGACTTGGCAAAGTTGGGATGCATATCATGGGGTTGCATCACATCGGATCATGTCATTGCCAAGTGGGTTAATGAAAAACTATGGACCCAAATTCCCCTTCTGGGTGCTAGGTAACTAGATTTAAATTCTTGCAATTTCAATTAGCATCTAGTTCCTTTCATGCCTAGGTTTGCATTTGCATATTTTAATCCTTGTCTTGCATGCCCTAGGTAAATCATATGGTAGGGTTGCTCTATATCACTCTTGCCCTTGAGCAAACCTATATGGTTTAATTTGTTTTAGGAGCACGGCACAAAGCTCTAGTTTTTACAAGTGTGTATCTTATATGTATTGCCAAAGTCCAAATTGTTGATGATTCACCCCTAATATCACCTATGAAAATGATTCTCACATTCAAGTGGTGTCATTCTTCAAGTGATATTTGATCTTAAAAGTCAATGTGCATGTCTCCTACAAGTATCCTATGCTTGTATGCACATATTTAGGGGGAGGTCACTCTACAAGTTGGAAGCTTGAGACTAACAATTACTACAAGATTATCATGTGTGTAGTAGTCTCATTGCAAGGAAAATGGAGTCTCACGGAGATAAGCATCATGCCTTCAAAAGCCCACCATTTAGTTCAAGTGGTGTCAATCAAATTGTTTTCTACATGTGGTATTTTTAACCCGATATCATTATGTTGATTTCAATTCGATTCTTCTATACTTTCTCCATGCATTATATAGATTAAACTCGTTTTGTGCATTAAATTGCGGTTATGCATATGGTTTGCCTTACATTATATGTATGCATACATTTTGGGGAGCTTAGTTTATATAATGCGAGAGTCAAGTTTTGTGATCAATTTCCACTCCACATATAAAGGATCCCAAAATTTGACCCTCCCTTTGTGCTACTAATGTCTTTCTTTTTTTTGGTGTTTGATTCCAAAGGGGAGAATTTGTAGGACCAAAAGCAAGCCTAACCCAAAATAAATACCAAATTCAAATTTTTAAATTTATAAGTGGTATTAAATAGGGAGAATCCTACTTTGGGAATGGTCCAAGAAAGGGAGGAAGTGGATTATGGAGTTAGGGAGGCTTAAGTCCACAATACCACACAAGGGGATATTTGGCAAGGGCAAGATAAGTTCTCTAAGTTCTTTTGAATTGATATTTTTTAGCATCATATAATCTTGCCTTTGCATTGCATCCTAGCAAGTAGATTGCATTTTATTTTTGGTATCTATTATTTGCTTTGCTTTTTGATCGTGTTGTCATCAAGCACCAAAAAGGGGGAGATTGTAAGGAAAAAAATGGACCTTTGGCCCATTTAGTTTAGATTTTAGTGTTTGATGAACAACATGACCATTTGGACTAATATTGCTTTTGCTAGTGTCTTTGGATATAGTTCGAAGGATGCAAGGTGGACTTGGACTTAGACAAGTGGTGATCCAAATGATCAACACCTTAAGCAAGATATTAGAAGCCATGTTGAAGACCTACAATACATGCTAGAAGTCCAAGACAATAAAAAGTAGAAGCCCAGACGCGAAGACACGAACAAGATTGAAGCTCTGCCGAGACAAGAGGTGGATGAATTGGATCTGTCTCATGATTTTGGATCTGATCAAATTGCCATGAGACTAGCACAAAGTTGTATAGATTTTTATAAGCTTTCCAAAAGTCCAATATCATCAAAATCAGAGTTCGAGCAAAAAGTTATGTCCAAAATACGGAAGACCGGCGTGCTGAAAATGGAGCAGCGGACGCGTCGGTCAGAGCGTCCGGTCACAAGGACACGACGGTCAGAGCGCGCGTCCGGTCCACTAAAAACAGCCCCGAAAAGTGCCATGACACCGAGCGTCCGGTCCTCAGCGTCCGGTCACCACAGGAGCGTCCTTTCCTCTCTGAAAACAGGTGAAACGGCTAGTTTCAACGTCTAGTCGGCGGGTTTTTGACCGATGTGTCCCGTGCTATTACTGTAGTGTCCGGGTCCCCCTACGTAAACCTGCAAATTGATCTCCAACGTCTCTATTTGTTATGGGGGCTATAAATATGAGTTGCAACTCTGGTCATATGAGGTGTGGAAGAGTGAGAAACATACCAAGAGTGTTGCTACACCATTTTAGTGGTCTCCACTTGCATAGTGCTTAGTGTTTCACATGGTGATTAATGTAGGTGCTTTACAAAGTACTTAGACTAGTTAGACCACCGCTTATGCACTCGCTCTAGGTTTAGGCCTAGTGTTTAGTGAGGTTTGCATACCTCTTATCACTCGGTGTTTGCGTGCACCATCATTGTACATCGGAGGGACTTGTAGTCTTGCGAGACCACACCAACGCGTTTGTGGTGTGGCCGCCACCGTATCGAAGGGAACAAGGCCCGCGGTGGTTCGGCCGGAAGCTTGATAGTGAAGACGACGGGGAGCGATCCGGGAGAGAGGCTTGCCGGAAGGCACACCGAGACCCACTTGTGCGTGGGGAAGGCCCGAGCTATCCACGGAGTTACCCCGATCGGAAGCTTGGCTCTTAAGGAGGATTTCTTTGCGAGGGGCTCCAACGAGCACTAGAGGAGAAGTTTGAGCGCTTCTCGATACCTCGATAAAAATCTTTGAGTCGTCGACGGAGTTTGCATCTCTACCTCACATTTACCTTCTGCATTTACATTATGTACCTCGGTTATGTGCTTTACCTTTCCTAGCTTAGTTGATAGGATTGGAACCTAGGTTGCATAACTCTTTTGCGGTATAGATAGCAACATACCTAACAAAACCTTAGTTGCACATCTAGATAGATTATTTCTTGCATAGGTTTTGACTAGGTTGTTTTAGAGGCCATAATTAGAAGTAGATTTTTAAGTTGCCTAATTCACCCCTCTCTTAGGCATCATGATCCTTTCAGTGAGAAATAAAAATAAAAACTATTTAATACCATCAATACTTGTCTGTTGGCTTATCTTATCGGCAGAGATCTGCCGTTCTAACGCTTCACGCTGCATCGGTTGGTATCAGTAGAACATATGACCAGGTGAACAACCCGACTATTAGACCCACAAGTTTCTTTCTTATATTCTTGAGTTACGTGGAATGGATCAGCTATTTGCTCATCGCTAGTGACTACTCTCTCTCCTTTTTTTTAAGAGTTAAATGCACCGGAGGACCATTAACTTGTGAGCAAGTTTCAGTTAGATCCATCAACTTAGAAAATGACTTTTTTAGGTCCATCAACTTGTGAACAACAGTTGGGTCCATCAACTTGAAAGGTGGCTTTTTAAGTCCATAAACTTTGTATGGCGTATCACTGAGTCCATATCCTCCATATGGATTTTTGTGTACCGACGTGGCCCGCTAATTTATCTATCCGAGAAAATGCTGACTTTTCATTTTATCAAACATATTATAAGCGAAGCGAAGCCTTTGCACCGCTCTACCATGCGAGCGCGAGAACGAGCCGCCGCCACGGCACGCCGGCGAAGGCGCGAGAACGAGGGCACACCGATGAGCACCGCCATCACCAAGGCCACACGCGCGTGCGTGTGAGCCACCATGGCCACAAGGGTTGGTGGGCAATCGTGGCGCTGCCTCAGGCTTAGAGTTCATGACAAACACGAACATCAAGGAATACCCGCCACCCATGTATAGAATGGCCTGCGTGGCTACGACGGGCGCCCTATACGTGTGCCCGTGTGTCGCCGGGGCCGCAATGGCAACAACGCCGCGCTGCGTACGCCGCGCAGGCCTGTGCTCCCGCTTGGCCACAGCGGCGCGATGGAGGCGGCTTGCTGCCCACTCACAACGTGTTTACTAAAATAAAGGGTCAACAACTGTTTTAGATGGACAAATTAGCCGTGACATGTCGGCGCAAAGAAGTCTACGTGGAGGGATATGGACCTAAGTGATACGCCAAATAAAATTTATGTACCTAAAAAGCCACTTTTAAGTTGATGGACCTAACTAAAACCTGCTCACAAGTAGATGAACCCCAAAAATCACTTTCTAAGTTGATGGACATAACTGAAACTTGCTCACAAGTTAATAGACCTCTGGTGCATTTAACTCTTTTTTTTAATCATAGCTAGTTGTTTAGGACACCTCATCCTCTATGCATTTATAGAGTAGCTGAGAGGGAAGGGAGCGAATAAGCACGCCAAAACCAAAACCAACCAAGTAAGATAGTAAAAATGCAATATGAATAACGTGCAGATAGGTAGGATGAAAATGGGACCAATATTTTTTCAATATCCATCTGTTTTAAAAGAGTCAAAATTTACATGGACAATCTGTATCTGAATCCGTACGTTTTGTATCAAAATCTTACATGGATATGTGTCTTTGAGCTATCAGCGGGGGAACAACCACTCACCTACATGGGCTACCAAATGCTTATTTTATGCCATGTTCAGTGCTTCAATTAGAAGTTTGTATATCAGTTTCCTAGAGGGAAAAAAGGGCATGCAGATAGTATAGCTCTTGGCTTTAGGTGAAAATTAGAGATTTGATGTTTACTGGTTTTGCTACATCCAATTTGGATGCTACGTTCTTAGAGAGTGATTTCTTTGGATCTGCAGGTGCTAGCTCCCAACATGGAGACATACTACAGATGATGATGCACTTGCGGTGATTTGGGGTTTGTGAAATTCAGCACTGGTTCTTTCCAATGATGAAATGTTGCAGAGGACTTGGAACTCATCTTGCTTTTCTCTCATACAACGATTCACAAGGATTACATGATAAAAAAAAATATATAGATAATTTTCCTTCATTTTGTTTTTTCTCCTATTTGTTCTCTCTCCTCTACCTGTATCCACAGTAACATTGCAACATGACATCACTTTGAGAACCATCTTTTGGTTTGAGAAATGGTTATTAAAATCTGCCTTTTTCTGGATTCTGGGAGCAATCTTGTTTGTTTCACTTGCATCTTTATGATACCTTTTTGCTTCCAATTCTTAGCATGCTAAATTGTTCCAATTTTATGAGCAAGCTGCTGTTTAAAACAAATTAAAGCCCAAAATGAAAAGTAAACTCTAAAATATAAATATAATGCATATACAGCACCACATATTTGAAGTGACTGCTTGTAAATGTTGACATGTGAATTGTGCTTGTGCATGATATGAACTTTGAGTTTCCATTCCTGGTAACTCTTTTTGGCCGAATGTGTTCCTGTGCCCTTTTTGCCATTTTTTCTCTTTCTTCTCTTGCTCCTGAGTAGAAGCTTATGTCTTCATAGTTGCTCTTGCAACAGCTATAATTTTTTTTTAGCAGGACTGTAGGTTACCATGTCCAAGAGAGAAAGCAGAGTTGTAGACTTTTTTTTTGAATCATTGACACTTAATTACTCATTCACGTCTAACTGCGGTACCCAATGCAAGAGATCGATAAGGCCAGTCAACGTGACACAGGCATATTTAAACAGAAAGCACCGATCAGCACAATCAGTTCAAGCTAATTAAGGTCCAAGCAGTGGCTAACACCTGGTTAGCCACTAGCATAACACAACTCCATCAATTTCTCTACAACAATGGGCTCGCACGCAATGTTAAATAATGCACGCAGCAGCTTCATCGCAGCACGCTGCATAAATATAAGGCTTTGTTTTCCGTAAGACACACACGTAACTTTCAACCAAAGGTTGAACACAACAAAATACGTTAACAAAAGAACAACGACCTATACCATATGTCAGTGCTCCCTTGGCCTTCCGCTGATGGGCTGCAGCGCTCGCCTTGACGAGTCCTTACCATCAGCGTTCGCTTGACTGGATGGCCAGCTTTAACAGCAGTTGTGTTCTCAATGTTCCTGAGCAGCGCGATTGCAGATTGGCTCATGTTGTCCCCAGGCTTCAGGCGAGGGGCGCTCATAGCGATGTAGCTTCCTTTTATGGTGCTGGAAACTTTGAAACTCTGCAGCTTAGCACGGAGTTCAGCTATACCTCTTCGCCTGCTGGTTTGACAACTTCCTGATGCAAAAAATTAAATACATCAGTGAGAAATTGAGCAATACATCATGTCAAAAGATGTGAACAAGTCAGGAGCAATACAATGCCTACTGAGCCTGAATCATTGTTGTTCTGTAAATATGCAGATTGTTCAGGAGATCTTGGAGCAGGAAGATCATTTGGGTGATTACATTCACTGGACAGATCCATGCAATCATCTTTGTGCAGGTTTGGTGCCTCTATCTTCAGCGACTTCGCTATCAAATAAGATGGAAAAGTCTTTATCATAGCTACAGCTGTGTTCATCAACTTCATTGTCCTCCAGCTTATTGTTAGGCTGCTCATCTGGCACTGATGTTTCTGTAGCAGGGATCAGACCTATTTCCATTTCTGACTGTTCAATCTCTACAGCTTCAGGCACACTGCTAGCCGGGATACCAGGAGTGATTTGGTCTTGATTGCCCTCCAGCTTACTATTAGGCTGCTCATCTGGCACTGTCAACATTGATGTTTCTGTAGCAGGGATTAGACCTATTTCCATTTCTGACTGTTCAATCTCTACAGCTTCAGGCACACTGCTAGCCAGGATACCAAGAGTGTTTTCGTCTTCATTATTTTGATTGTATTCCTTGTGATCCTGATTGAGCATTTCAATATTATAATTCACTGGCATTATGGCGCTTTCATTCACACGCTGCTGGCAAGGCCCTGACATATTAAAAGCAAATGAGAGAATATACAGAAGAAAACTGTACAGATAACTTTGTTAAAGTCTATGTATGAGTCAAGAATATATAAGAACAAAATCATTATTACTGACCTGATCCTGAAACACTCACACAATGAAATTTTGCAGATTCTTCAGGAGATTTAAGTAAAGAAAGGACTTCTGGGACCTCCTGTTTCTGGCAAGAGTCTACATGGAAGTCTTTGGGCAATGGGTACAGATCCTTCTTCGCTGGCCCAGTACATAAATTTTCAGCTGTGTCTTTATCACAGCTAAAGCTGAGTTCCTTACTTTCATCAGGTATTTCTGACTCTCCAGCAACCAAGGGCAGCATTATTGAACTTTCCATTTCTTCAGTTGGCGCATCTTCAGTAATATTGTTTTCAACGAGGGCTATTGAACTGAATTTACCTTCATTAAGTTTGTTGCACTCCTCTTTATGATCTTGATGTAGCAGTTCAGTACCGCAACTCGATAGCCGGGAGTTGGCTTCAACAATATGCTTCTGGCTGCTAGATTGACAAATTCCTAACAGAAGAGAATGAATCATGAGGTAATGCAAAAATAAAATCTATTAATACCCCAATGCCAAGTAAGTTTTGTTTTTGGATTCATCCAGTTAACCAGACCAAAACTCGGTAATCAACATCTTTTAGCCTTTCAGGTTTCAACACATAAAATTTATTTGAACAGTTTTGTCTGAAAGTACTTCGGAAGTATTATAGATTTTTTTACTTTATATGCTTCATAAATATATTACAGCATAAACTAAAACTCAAAATTCCCTTTAGCAGACCCTGTACTGTGTCAAACCAAGGAAATTTAAATGTCAAGAGAAATACTGACCAGATCTAGAAGATTTTTCAGGAAATGTAAATAGCTCCAGTTCCTCGCAATAAATGTCCTTGGGCAAAAGGGCGGTCTCACAGTTTAAGCTTTGTTTCTCAACTTCATCTCCATCCAACTCAGGATTAAGTTGTCCATCTGGAAGAAACTTTAAGTGGTTCATCAAATCCTTCCATAGGAACAAATGAATCATAGCTATGTGGGACACAATCCAGTTGCAGTTTTAGTAGATAAAATTAGAAACTTATTGCACTGGAACTAATGAAGGCAGTATACAATGTAATATAAATGCATTTTGAGAAAAAAAAGGACAAAGGTAGTGTCATAGCACTGGGCAGGTCATCCACATGGTGCTTATTAGAAATGTGTCTCCCATAGTTTCTTGCTCAGTTAGATTCGATTAGCACTCCCTTTTTAACTTAATACAATACATTAGCTCGAGAGGCTATAACACAATGCACAAATGACATTCCGTACGCTCACACAGTCATCGGGTGCCAAATAAGGGTTGTTTTTGGTTGCATGCAGATAACCAATCCAAACTTCGGTAATCAACAATACCTTTTAACATTTCAGGTTTGAACACACAATTTCATTTGAATAGTTATGTCTGAAAATAGTTTGGAAGTATAAACATAATTCTTATATTTTATATGCTTGAAAAATTACAGGATAAACTAGAAGTAAAAATTCCCTTAAGTGGACCTGGACTATGACAAACAATACAAATATCAACAAAGCACCTTTCCCCTCAGCGAGCAAACAAGTTCAGGCTTACCATGCCCATTGAGTACGATTTTTTCTTTGAGGATATCACTATCTGAAGTAGGCATAGACTTTCTTTCCACTTTCTCCTCACAATGCACTTCTACGGCAGCAACAATATCCCTGTGGTATAGTGATTGTTTGATTGCATGATCAAAAAACTACTAAAGGCAGACCACATATGGTTCATAATATTTGCAGTTTTCGTAATCCAAAACAAAATTACCTTTCAATAAGATGGGCATCATCAGCCAAATCAATCTGGACTGATGTAAGTGAACCTTTCATGTGGCTAGACCTCCAGAACCCTAGGTAAAACAGTATCATGCAGTTATTTCTAAGTGACTTCTGAGGATTAGACAGCATGATATTGCACGACATGAAGACTTAATAATGAGAAGTTTGATCGCAAACAAATAAATAAATATACCTCCACTTTCTTTGACTTGCATGTGAACAGACATGCAACTCTCTTTTTCTTTATGTCTGCTGAGATCCTGACAAGGACCTTGGTATGTATCAGGTTCAGAAGAAACATGTGTGTCAACTAGCTTCTCGACATGGCAAATAATATGTTCATCCCTTCTGCTCTCAGTACTTGGAAATGCAAGATTATCTTGCAGATCAGACTTTTCAGTACTTCCCTCTGAGAAAAGGAGACTGTAGGTCCACGAGTAAGTGTCTGGGATCTTCCAAGCTAGTTCCAGCATAATCCTTCATTCTGCACACTGCTTCCTCAGACAATGTACCTTCATATTTATAATCAGGAGTTCCTAAACTTGTTGAAGGATTTCCAATGCCTGATACATCATTGAAAAAAAAATACACATTAATTGATAACTAATAGTTTAAGACGGCTTCAGGTTCATAAATCACATGAAGTTACTAACCTGCTATACCAGAAACAATTGTCTTCCCATATGTAGTGCCTTTAAGAGATGATTCCACTGAGAAGCCATCTAAAAGCTCTTGTCGTGGGTAATGATCCTTAGGATAATCTTGTGGTAAAGCAGAACCAGATGGAGTTCTTTCACCAACAATGACCGAAATAGATCCATCGTCTGAGGTATTACAAACATATTTATCAAAGTTAAGGCCAGATACCATAATGTTTGGGCTTTCCAGCTTGGGGTTAAGTTGGCCATCATTCAAATTTGACCTCTCTTCAGATAGGGGCAGCACCAGTCCGCCTTCTATGCACTTGGTAGCATCAGCAGCCTCGACAATATCATTTGTGCAGGGTTCAGAAGCAACTTGCTCTATCCTATCCACATTGGATCGATCTTTATGATTGTGACCCTGACGCAGCACTTCAGTACAATTGGACCCAATCAGTTCATCCAAGTGAGACAGATCAGAACCATGACGTAATTTAACCCGTTGTTCGGCATTGATTGATTCATCTCCTGAATATTCAGCACTTGGGAATGCAAGGCTTTCATGAGGATCAGATTCCTTTGTGTTTCCCTTTGAGAACAGGGACTGCAGCTCCATGAATAATTCTCTGGGATTTGAAGAGCATGTTCCAGCATAATTCTTCATTGTGCGTGCAGCTTCCTCAGACAAAGCACCTTCATGCTTATAACCAGGAGTTGCTAAACTAATTGAAGGATTCTCAATTGCATCTGGAACATCATTGAAACAAATAAACATTAATTCAAAGGCCATGGTACAAGTAGGAGATATAAGTGTCTACTGACCTCTACAAACAATTTTCTCCCCCCACACGTAGAGGACCCATCAAGAGATGAAGGATTCTCAATTGCATCTGCAACATCATTGAAACAAATAAACATTAATTCAAAAGCCATGGTACAAGTAGGAGATATAAGTGTCTAAATAATACTGACCTCTACAAACAATTTTCTCCTCACACGTAGAGGACCCATCAAGAGATGTTTCCATTGAGAAGCCATCCAAAACCTCCTGTCTATACTCCTTGGACGAATCTTTTGATAAACCAGAACCAGATGGAGTCATTTCACTAACAACAGATCCACTATCTATAATGTTACCAATATCCTTATTGAAGTAAAGGCCAGATTCCACAACTTTTGCTCCCTCCAACTTGGAGTTAAGTTGCCCATCTTTTAAATTTGAGCTTTCTTTACCTGAGGGCAGTACAATTTCCCTTTCTATGTACTTGGCATAAGTGTCCTCAATAATATCTCCTGTGTCATCACTGCATTGATCATTATGACCCTGATGCAGCACGTCAGTATTGGAACCCAAACATATCTCATAGTTTTCATTGGCAGGAGTGTGCGGTGCACTGCTCAGTACAGCATCAGTAATACCATATGCATTGCCATCTGCGGTAGGTTATGTGTAAAAAATATATAGTCAAACTTAAAACAGATCCAAGTATGATGATTTTAGTCTTGAAAGACCACTAATTTTCTGTATACAGAACAAAGGTCTAGAACTGTAGAATCAACAAAAGATGTACCTGCCCCATTGACATTTGTTTTCTCAGATGAAGCTTTAAGCTCTTCAGAATGGACAAGCTTTTTATTTCCTTCACCCTCACAAGCCACTTCCTCAAAATTAATGACCCTACAAAATTGGTTTCCCACCTTAAAAGAATCAAACACATAACATTCCCATAACATATGAACTTTACCATGAAAAAATATGCTTACTCCTTTACGTGCTTTTCATCCAATGAATCTGAAAGGATCCGTTCTTCATCAAGGTTAGCCTCTGGTAATCCTAAAAAATGAAAATTTCTTATGGGTACCATTTAAATGGCAGGAAATACCTTATTTATATGGGTTTGGAGGAATCCAAGGAAATTATGAAGGGGGATATTATAGAAGGGGAAGAAAGTGTGGTGTCTGTACCTTCAATTCCATTATCTTGCTGGGATGTTTGCATAGAATCATCATTTTTGGAAATACCTTCTTCAGTATCATCGTGTGAATAAGGTTCTGACACATGAGTATTTTCAAGTGCAGACTTGACATGGCAATCTTTTGAATCATTAAATCCATTTTTAGTATGAGCTGTTGTAGATCCCATAGATTTATCTATGTTTTCCTGTGAGAACAAAGACTCCAGGCCAAATGGTGATTGTTCTGCACTTGATAGATATCCCATGTTCTTTGGGGGCAATACTCCACATTTATGTTTACACTCTGGTGTTGTTGAACATGGTGAAGGTATCTTAAGGACACCTGAGACACATTTATGTGTTATTCTCAAAAAACACTTAACACGGTAAGTAAAACTGGAACTGATAGTTACTATCCACTTATCCAGCTATCATACAAATAGATGCTTACCTTCTTGCAGATCACCCTGTTGGACCTGAAATATGGCTTGTTGATCAAGATTATCTGCAAAAAGCCTTGCGTTCTTTTTTGAGAAACGCTACAACCTGATTCCATACAAGGACCAGCAAGTTCATTGTCTAGCTTCATGTTTAGGTCAGTCTTGGTAGGTACATGCTGATCATTACTTTTCTCCTGAGCTAAAACTTCTGATAAAGGGAAAAGGATACATATTAAAATCATAAGTGACTATTTAATATAGAAAATTCTTATGAAGGATTCATACCTTCTTCTGCGACACCCTGATCAACATCAAGTGTCTTATCAGCATCAAACCCAGCCGGTTGCACATTGTCATCTTCTACACAATCAGATCCCACATAGAAATCAGGTTTTACAGGGGTACTAGGTTTGTTTCCACCACCAATTTCCTCATGCAAAGGTGTTCCTGAACATAGTGAAAGTTTCTTGAGGTCACATGAAACACATTTATGCATTATTCTCCAACAGCAGCTAACCAGATAGTACAACTGGAATTGATACAATCACTATCCACTTATCCAGCTATCAAAAAAATGGATGCTTACCTGCTTGCACATCACCCTGTTGGACCAGAATTATAGCTTGTTCATCAAGATTATCTGCAACATGCCTTGTGTTCTTTTCAGTAATGCTACAACCTGATTCCGTTACCAGGACCAGTAGGTTCACCGTTTAAGTTCATGTTTAGGTCAGTCTTGGCAGGAACATGCTGATCATCCTCCTGAGCTAAAACTTCTGATAAAAGGGAAAAGATACATTAAAAAATATAAGTGACCAATTGACATCAGAAACACTTATGAAGGAGTTCATACCTTCGGCAACACCCTCGTCATCAAGTTTCTTGTCAGCATCACATTCAGTAGGTTGCACATCCTCACCTTCCAGGCAATCAGATCGCACAAAGAAACCAGATGTTACAGGGGTACTAGGTTTGTTTCCGCCATCAATTTCTACAGGAGTGTTTGCTGCTTTTCTGGAATAGCTTTCTTTGCACTCTTCTGCAAACATTAACTCAAGATCAAATGACGGAGGACTTCCATTTGATGAACAACCCTTGTCAGCATTCAGTACTGGAAGACTAGTATCGTCAGCAGCAGCTTCCAAGTGCAGACTTGCCGAAAGAGGGTTCCCTATGCTGTGCCTGCTGGGACATTTTCCCAAATCAGCAGATCGAATGCTTTCTTCAACAACTGCATTTCAGTGAATTTCTGGGTTAGTATCTGATTCTGATATAAGCAGGGCATCTCCAGAAACTAATTACAACAGCATAATAAAATCAATAGGTGGTTATATACCAGCTTTTGAGCATACAAGGAAGATCAATAAAATATAATTGTGATGATGATTGTCTACAACAGATAAATTGAACTAAAGCCTATAAATTTGGCAATGATTGTTTCAAAAAAATAACTGGCAGCGCAGAAATAAATTAACTAGCATGTCATTAGCACCCATGTTAACCTCACCATTGCTCATCAGTGCTTTGTCCTCCGAGACAGCAAAATTGTGTGGGACAGAAATGCAAGATGATTGGTCTAATTCCCCACTTGTTTCAGATAAATGGCTATCAACAGCCTGAATGTCAGAATGTTCCTGCTTACTCTGATCTGAACTTTCATTCGCATTGTCACCAGATTCTGACCGAGGTATCACAACAGGTACACTCTGCTCTGTGGAAATTTTCTCAATGAGTGCCACTGTTACAAGCAATGGATCTGAAGAGTGCTCTTCTCTGGTGGCATTAACCTGACCATATTCTTGAACTCTGCTACATGACTCCTTATACTCCTGAGTAGCTTTGTGTTCATCCTCTGTTGCTTCCCTGAGAATTATGTCATCATTTGCTTCCTTGACGGACCTCACTTCTGCTGAAGCAGATGTTCGTCTCCTTTTTGATGAACTTCTCACCAAAGTTGTAGAATTTGATGCCTGCTGTTTTCCCGCTGTGTTATCTTTTTCATTTGGGATTTGTGCATTCTGCTGCTTCCTGAATTTCTGTCCATCAAAATCCTCCATCTTGCATGGATCATTAGCTGAAGAGGATATTTCCAGCGAAGACCTTCTGTGCTTCCTCAATTTCAAGCCCTCTTCCCCAACACTTTCCGGTTCCTGTGCAACTATTTCAATGTCATCCTTGCTCACCTTTTCAACTTCATTAAGAGCAACAGATTTACGTGATGATCTCCTCATAGGAATTTTTGGTATTTTTTCCTCATAAAGACCATTATTTTGTTCCTCAAGAGGGATGACAGCAACAGACCGCCTTGATCGCCTAATAGGTTCCTTTACTTTCTGTTGCCTCTCATCATCTTGACATTTACCACTTTGAAAGTTCTTTTTGGCCATTTTACTCTGATCTTGGTTCTCCACCTCAAGCATATTAGGAAGGACAGACTTCCGAGTTGATCTCCTAACATTCATCCCAGCATTCATTTCTGCTGCTACAAGTCCACTATTGTTCTCAATCATATCAGGTAGAACAGATTTACGCGATGAGCGCCTAGTAGGTTTCTCCACATCTTTTCCCTTAGCATTTTGAATTCCTTCACCAACAGCTTTAGTATCTTTAACCGGCATTACAGGAATCTGCATTGATCTCCCTTCGTATGCTTCCATATTCTTTTCTGCAGTGAGACCCTTCTCTTTCTCATGCAATTCTGAGATAACAGATTTACGTCTAGATCCCCTAACAGGTCCTTTAGTTGCTGGTTGCTTTGCTGCATCTTCACTTTTAGCATTTTGAATCTGTTCACCAATACCTTTGATATCTTTAACCGCCACAATTGATTTCCTCGTTGATCTCCTAACATGTGCTTGAGGGTTCTTTTCTTCAATTAGATCATTCTCCACTTTCTCAAGTGTAGCTAGGACAACAGATTTACGTGCTGATCGCTTAACTGGTTCTTTAACTAGTTGCTGCTTCTCTGCATCTTCAGAATGGTTTCTCCCTGATCGCCTCAATAAAGGAGCCTTATTGTGAGCAGCAATTTGTTCTTGATTCTTGTCCTCCACAGAAGATGAAACCTGTTGATTCCTACGAGTAGGTGGCCTACTGGGCTGTGCCTTGTTTTCCAGCTGCCTGGCAGTGTGAGTTTCATCCGCCATACTGTTGCTAACTTGGACAACTTTGTTCCTCAAAGACCTGGTGACAGGAGCATCATTTGTAGGCACATCTGAAACTGCAGGCTGTTCTACATTTGTTTGTGCATCTCCAGTCTTCCTCCTCCTCTTGCTCTCAACAACAGTGGGTGACATTACAACAGGTGCTGCTGCGCGAGATCTTGTAATCCTATCTGATACTTCCACCCGAGCAGAATTCTGCACATCAGATTCACAGTCTTGAGTCTCAGCAGCAAGTTTATTACTACCACCAGCTGCTCTGCCCCTCCCTCTCTTCTTCTCAACAGCAGGAGGCAACACAACAGCAGCCCCCGCCAAGCTTGACCTTCTCGTGACTCTAGACGAAACCCCAACCTGAGCACTGACAGCGACACTCTCATCATTCTCCTGGTCCTTGCGCTTGCGCTTCCTATCAACAGCAACAGCCGCTCCCAATTCCTCAGCCTCGGCAGCACTCACCGAATTCCTCCTGGACCGCCTCAGTGGGACATCTGCTCCCACCTCTGAAGAAACACTGTCTTCAGCAGCAGCAGCAGCAGACTCCGTACTGGCTTGAGCAGATTTCCCCCTTGTCTTGGCAACAACCGGGGACCAGATGACCCGAGACCTCAGTCTCCTGGCCTTCCCTTCCTCCGCCGCAAAAGTAACCTTCTTCGCCTCGGCAGCATCTCCGCCCGTTTGCTTCAGACACCCTTTCGGCACCAGCACTCCGGCCACCTCCTCCGCCGCACCAGCGCCCGCCTGCGAGAGCAAGGAATCAAAACCCACCGACAGCATTACACAAGGAGCACAATACTGCCAACCATTTCCATAAAAAAAATCGAATGCGCGGAGCATTTCCACGAGCACTTGGCTGCTCGGATGCAGAGAATGAGAGAGAGAGACGAGGGTTAGTGTTGAACAGGGGGGAGCGCGTCGGGTCCTTACCGAGAGTGCGGCGTCGAGACGGGCGACGAGGGCGGCGTTGGTGCCCCCGGCGGGGAGGCCGTGCCTCTTGCAGAGCGCCTGGAGCTCCCGCCGCTTCATCCCCGCGAGATCAACCCCCGCGCACGCCTCCATCCCCGCAGGAAATCACCACGGCCTGGCCATCTCTCTTTCTCTCTCTCTCCGGCGGCTCGGGTTCGGAATTTCGGATCCCGTTTGAATTGGTGGGCGGCGCGACGCGACGAACTGCTCCGGTCTCGACGGGCGGGAGCGGGACGGCGGCCGAGAATTGAGTTTTTGGGCTCCCCCCTCCTGCCTCTCTCGGGAGCGTTGGGGAGTTCAAGTAGAGGGACGCGCGGCTGGCGGAGGAGAGGAGGTGGGCGGCCGCGTGGCGGCTCCTCGGGTGGGGGACCGCGGGCACGTGCTCCGAGTCCTTCTGGAGCGGTGACTCGCACGCTGAGCGGTGGGGCCAGGGAGCGTGAGGCGTGGTGGGGCCGGCGTGGCGGTGAGAGCGGAGCGGAGGCTTGCGGCGGATGGAGGCGGCTGGTTTCGAATTTGGGAGTTCCCGCCCGAGCGGGCGCGTGGGGGAGGCTGGGACCTGGGAGGGGGAAATGGAAGCCGACGTCTAGCTAGCTGTTCCCACTGCCATGCGGGCCCATGGAACGGAGCCGGACGCTCGGCCCCACGCGTCATTTGTCCAGTTTGGTGGTGCGAGAGTTTGCATGGAACATGGGAGCGCTTTCCACCGGTGTGAAAGGAGCGGATGAGCTTCACTGACAGGCGGGCTCGGTCCTTCTTCCTTCCTGCAGCCGAGCCGGTTGGGAGGAGGAAAGGATCACGGGAAACGAAGGCGTTTTGGTACTATGCAAGCTTTGCCACGGTCAAGATGATTGGGCTCTCCCACAGAAGTCAAGGCAAATTAAGCACCCGTACAGGGATCGAGGTACTGCTGCTCAGGTTCGAAGTTCAAAACTCTAGCTCTGTCTCTCTGTTTTTCTTGCTTAACGAGATGACGCGTATTTTATCTTAGCAAGAAAAAAAAAAAAAATAGCCTTTAAATAAAAAAGCACAACAATGCATCATGAGCAAAAGTATACTTATGAGTGTAAAAACATGTTCGATCTGTTACAGATTTATTTAGTATTTAGAAAAAAATTTGGAAAAAGAATGCAGCGGTAAATATTGTCCAATCGTGTTTAACTCTTAAACCTCTCGATTTACAACACAACTTTTAATTAGTTTTTTTTTCACTAACATTTAATGCTCCATATATATGGATACTTGATGTGATGGATGCCCTTGCAACTTTCGTTGAAACTTGCGTGTAACTAAACGGGCCTTAGTATAGAAAAAAGAAAAAAAATGCAATGAGCTCAAGTGTTTAACTCTACACCTCTGAACATTTTTGTTTTATCTGGTCACATCGGATAAGTAGGATGGCCCGCCTGTTGTTGCGGTATGGAATTAATTTATAATAAAACTATAATATAGATACATATATATGAATGTAGTAGGTCAATTGCGGATGTTGTATCCATTGACATACATGGTGTAGATTATTTGAACTCGGCATCAACCAAATCTCATTTACCCAAACCCCTACCCCTATTATATCTGAGGGTCATCCCCCCTCCCAAAATTTTAGGAGTTTTCCTTCATAAAATTATGCATGTTTCGGAGGACCATATATAATCCATATGATATGCAGTTTTACTAGATTTTTGCTTACAAACGGGCTTTTGCTTAGAAACGGTTTAAACTTTTACAAAAAAAAAGTTATTAAAATATATTCATGTGGGGTCTTGTTTTGAAGAGTTTATTGTGAGGAACACTATGGTGCAATTGAATTTTAATTACGGTACTTGGTTTAGGTGCTATGAATTTTTTCTATTTCAAAAAAATAGTTAGTGAGAAATAAATGAGACCGTTCATTGCTTTGAAACCTAATCAGCGCTAAACGCAGTTACGATGACGTCATACCTAAGGATTCAACCAATCAAAGAGCAGAGAAAATAGATTAGTGGGGGTTAGAATTATAGGAGTTATAGATTTCATAGGATGTCGGAAGGGGTTATTGGACAATAAAAAATAAATTACAAAACTCATCGAAAAACTATGAAACAAATTTTTTGATACTAATTAATCTGTCATTAGCACATGTGTATTCTAGCACCACACTATCAAATCATGGATTAATTAGGCTTAAAAAATGTATCTCGTCAAATAGTCGCAATCTGTATAATTATTTATTTTTTAGTCTATATTTAATACTCTATGCATATGTCTAAAGATTAGATGGGATGGGACAAAACTTTTTGCCCTGTCCATCCAAACACGCTTGTGGACATAGAATAATAGAGGGGCAGTTTTGTCATTAACCATGCATTTAGCAGAGTTGGAACAACCAAAGAGATTGGATACATTTTGGCCTCTAGCTAAAGTTTAGCTGAGTTTTAGAATATGTATGGTTCCATAACGACAATTGCTTCGCCTGCTTGAGCGAAACGTAAAAAAACGTGTTTGGTTTCCTTGCTTGATCTCCTTGGGGCCTGCGCTAGCGAAAGTTTGGTTGGCTCCCGTGGGAGAGCCAAATCAGCTCTCCCGAGCGGGCGAAGCGTCTCTTTTTTTGTGCCAAGGCAGCTGGGCAAGGCAAGGCAGAGCTGGGAACCAAACGCGATGTTAGTTGCTTCTGTTTTTAATCCCTAGCAACTAAAGTTTAGGTGCTAGATCCAAATAAGACCCTAGTAGGGGATAAGGTTCTTAAGTGGAATGAGTTGTTAATACAATAGCATTTGTGCAACTTGATGATCAATCCAACTCTTTAAGATGGGATCTTACAAAGAAAGGGTTGTTTACAATACAATCTTTCTATGCATTTTTAGTAAATCAAAATGCAATGCCGCCTAACAAGTCTTTTCGGAAGTTCAAGGTACCTCTTAAATTTAAGATATTTTCTTGGTTCTTACTGAAGGGCGTTATCTTGACAAAATACAAGAAAAGGTGATGATAATTGTTGTTTATGTGACAACAAAGAAACCATACAACATCTAAGCTATGTGACCTGTCGTTTGGATGTTAGCATTCCCAGCTTGGATGATGATATAACAAACCTATCGCTTTCTTAAAAGCTGAGGGAACTCTCTTAGAAAAAAGATCTCATATATACATATGAACATTTTCTGACTATTTGGCTACATTTTATGTAACATATATACATATCGCTTCTGCTGTCAGCCCAAAGTAATGGAAACTGGAAAGTACCAACATGGCTAGTATATTGTACAGTTATGGTTTATGAAGTTCATACAGGTGGGGAAATGACCTCTTTGTTAAGGAGCATATAGATATGCTTTTTTTTTTTTAGAGGAGCACATAAATATACTTGGTTACATGATAAGCACTATGTTAGCTCCACCACTTAGAAGCAAACAACCTATTTCAACCTTGCTTTCAGATAGTCCCTTTCTGAGAGCAAGACACCAAAAGAATTCGAGAGGAAGCAGGGGCATCGCTGGAGTTCAAGATGACCAAAAGTCTTGCTGCTACGAAGATACTATTTAAGCTAACAAAAGCCACCTGCCTCGTCTTCGTTCTTAAGATCCAGGTGGAGGAGCACATGTAGATTCAATCCAAGAGAGGGTTGCCTTAGATTCGAACAGACGTCCCAGATTTGCGTGTTGATCACCTTACAGCTGGCTGTTTACCCACATTTCCACCCTTGGCATTTTGAAACTCCTTGTTACTAACACTTTCGTGCATATCTTTGGCTCGTTCATCAAACACTCCAAATGCTATTTCTGCAGCTGAAGCCTTATTGCCATTGTCATCAGGTAATGAAACACGACCACCATTTCTAGCTATATTATCCTTGCAGCTCCTGGTGATCCTATCTTTGAAACCTGATGACAGAGACTCAACATCTTCCATTCTGGCCTTAGTGGTATTACGTGTCAATCGATGAGCTATACTCAAGTCCTTGCCCCCCACTGGTGCTCTACTCAACTTGTTATTTTCTAAATTTGTGTTGCTTAACAGTTCATCAGACTGAAGGTGGTTTCTGCTTGATCGCCTGTGTTGAGAGAACTTACAGTGCACGGCAACTTGTTCTTTCTCCTCTACAGAAGGTACAACTGGCTGATTCCTCTGAGTTGCTGGTCTAGGTAGCTTCCTCTTTATTTCAAGCTTCTTGCCGACATGAGTTTCATCAACTACACTGTTGTTAACTTGAACAACTCTGTTCCTCAGTGACTTGGTAATAGGATCATCATTTTGAGGAACCTCCAAATCTGTAGACACCTCTCCATTTGGGTGCACATCTTCTGCCGTCCTTACCTTGCTTCCAATCACAGTGGGCGATAACACAGCAGCTGCTGTTGAGTGTGATCTTGTAGTTCTGCCATAGAACTCCACCTTAGCAGGTTTCAGCTCAGCAGGGACGTAGTCTTCTTCCTTCCTCTGACTTCTACTCTCAGCAATAATTGGTAATCCTGTGGTGGCCAAAACTTTAACTTCAGATAACTCCTTAACACCAAGTTCACCCTTATCATCTGCTACTTCCATCTTCTCAACAACAGAGGACAACAGAACAGCAGCTGTGGACGAGTTTGACTTCCTCGTCCGCCTATGAGAAATTCCAGGTGGAGCGTTGGTAGAAATATCCTCAGAATTCTCCTGGATCTTCCGCTTCTGATTCCTGTATGTGGCTAATTCTATTGTCTCCTCTTCTTCCCCAGCATCAGCAGGATTATCCTGATTTTCAACTCCACTTTCAGCACAAGAATTCACCGCTTTTGTCCTGGACTGTGTTACTGGAGCATCTGCACCCCCTTCTCCAAAAGCACCATGATCAACAGAATCGCCACCAACATCACACTTCTGCTGGCTACCCGTTCTGCCCAGAGCTGCGGCAGGAGGTGCCTCCCTGGACTTGGGCCTACCCCTTGTCTTCCTCCTCTTTTTTCCAACGACAGTGGGCAATATCACATCAGCTGCTACTGAGCTTAATCTTGTGGTCCTAGAAGATACCACCTTTGAAGGCTCCTGCACAGAAGGGACACAACCTTCCCCCCTTCCTGCTACTACTACTCTCAATAATAACTGGTGCTGCTGCAATAGCCAAATCTTGAACTCCAGCAGCCTGCTCCTCAGCAGGAAGATCATCCTTACCATCTCCTACCTTCCTACCCCCTCTCTTCTCCTCAGCATCAGGAGGCAACAAAACTGCTTGAGCTGACAGGCGTAAACTCCTTGTGACCCTACGAGAAATTTCTGCCTGAGAATTAGCAATAATCTCAGCATTCTCCTTGCGCTTTCGCTTCCTACCAGTAGCTGCTCCTACCACCACGCCTCCTTTCTCAGCCTCAGCAGGGTTATTCTGACTTTCAGACCCACTGGGAGCATGTAAACACATTACTTTCATCCTGGACCGCGTCACTGGGGCATCTGCACCCACCTCTCCGGTAACACTTTCATGAGCAGAACCACCACCATCATTGCGTTTCCGCCGCCGACCCCTTCCACTCACTGCTGCAGAAGGAAGTGCCTTCCTAGCCTTGCGCCTCCCCCTTCTCTTGGAAATAACCAGTGACAAAATCACCTGGGACCTTCGTCTTCGTCCCTTCACCCCTGACATTTCATCCAATGCAAATCTCACCTTCTTGGAAGCATTGGAGATGCCACTGCTAGCACTACTTCCCAGCCGCTTTAGACAACCCTTCCCGGCCACCACACCAACCACACTCTCAGCAGCAGGCCCCTGCAACTGCAAAGACAAGCAACCAAACCCAAAATCAACAAAAAGATAGGAACAGAAAGCACTTTGCTTATTTCACTCAATGCTGTGGCGGTTTCTATTTTTAGCAACAAACTTGACAACTTACCCACTTCACTATTAGCATGATGGTCATTGCACATGGTACCAGGAATAGCAGAGCACATGTTGATAAAACAATAAAGAAAAGGAAAAAAAATGCATGCTTCAGGTTGCTAATCAACAAACAAAACTATAATCAACACACCATTACTCATGACTTCATGTAAGGGGAAGTGAAACTGGCTTGGGTTTTGTTTGTTTTGTGAAAAATAGTAGTACCCTTTTTTTATGTTTCATCTATAATAAAGGTAAAGGAAATCTAAAGTTTTCTGCAATGGGCGAGACTGCAAGAAAAGCGAGGGTTTTGGGGCGGCCGTACCGAGAGAGCGCCCGCGAGCCCGGCGGCGAGGTCAGCTTTGGAGCCGCGGGTGGCGAGGCCGTGCTGTCGGCAGAGCTCCAGCAGGTCCCTCCGCTTCATCGCCGCGAAATCCATCCCCCGGCGGCTCGCGCTGCGCTTACCCACCGGAGAGGCCCGGGTCCTGGCCTCGCTCGAATCACCGCCGTTGGACCAGCGGATTTTGGTGGCGGGTGTGGAACGGCGGCGAGCTTTTGAATCGAAGCCAGCAGGAGGGTGCGAGGGGCGCAATGGCGTTTGCCGTCGTGGGTGGATGGACGGACACCGTGTGTCCCGCCGCGGTGTCTCGGGGCGCGTGCGGGGCGGTGCGGGGCGGCGGAGTTTCGTAGTCTGAACGTGGGTCCAGTAAGCATTGGTCTCGGCCTGAACAGTCTGTTTTTCTCTTTAAACCGAGCTGGAGAATTGATTGTGAGCTATTCCACTGGCAGATGGGGTCGTGCATTTTTCCCGTGGGGGTGTTTTATTTGTTACATATGTGTGAGTAAATCTTGATGATGAGAAAGAAGAAATAGATAATTTACTACTAGCACTACAATTTAAATGAAAACTAATGTTGTACATATAATTTTTATTGCTCGTAGCAAAGTGTGGTCATTTAGTTAGTACCATATACAATTATGGTGGATCTAGAGTAGTTGCTTAAAACATCATTAAACTAAAACTATTGTCTAATACTCCCTCTATGATTAACATACGATGTTGTCTAGTTTAATTCTAGAGTAACCAACACCAAATATTAAGAAATGAAGATAGTACAACCTAAACTTAACACACAAATAATTATTTGACATATACATGTTTAACAGTAACAAAATAAAAAAATATGTAGCAATACAAAAGTAAAAGTCTTCTTAACAATGATCTTGTTCATTTTCATCTCTCATTACATATTTCTAGTATAGGATGAACTGGAAACGATTTACCTGTAGCAATGAGTTCTAATTCTTTATTGCAATTAAATCAAATTATCCAATTGATAACTAACAAATAAATTGTTGCTGATATAATTTGTATTGCTTTTTTGTAAATTTTTGTGATAGCTAGCTACGAGCAATCCCGGCATGCTAAGTTTCAAAGAAACAAATAAAACATATATTTCGAGTAAGAATGACGACAGAGGAAGGTGTAACCCAAAGGGCTACATAGTTAGCCAACACTTAACATATTGGGCTTTCCCCCATGCCTAGGTCATGGGTTAGGCCCAATTTCCTCTGGCAACATTCGTTGTGACTATATGCATTATATTGGACTTCTCCTCATGTCTAGGCCATGGGTTAGACCTAATTTTTTTTTGGCAACATCCGTTGTGGCTATATATACATTGTCCCTAACAAAGAAACCCTAATATCGGTTTTCCTCCCTCGCCGCCATCCACTCCCTTTCAAAACATCTAGCACTACAAGAAACCATTCCCCCAATCGGTTATGTTCAATCCCATGCCTTTTCTTCCCTAACGACAACAACATACTTTGGTGCTCTCCATGCTCCCTTTGTTGCTTTGATCCGCCTCTAGTGGAACAAGTATTGTGTTGCGCCCGCCACCTCCAAAAGCTAGTAGATCTCATCAGCCCCACCTCCTCTACTTCCTTAATTCAGGCGACTCCAACACTGCAAGTATTGGGAAACATTGCCATCCTTAAAGAAACTAATATTGGTGACATATTGGAAGTATTACTTCATAGTTGTCGACGAAGAAAGAGGTACAAACCTAAACTCAAATTATAATATAGAAATTATGCTACTTTTTTTTACCTTTTGAACCTTTCCTTACTTGATTTTGTATATATTGATTCATTGATATTTTCCCTATTCTAGAATATTTATATGATTATTTTTGTTGGGAACAAGATCGATGAATTCATAGAGATTGATTCACATCACATCACCAATTTTTGTCCCACAAAGTGACATTATGAAATATATATAACCCAAAAATATCATGATAATGCAACATAATAGTTTTGTTTACCTATAGTAATGTAAAGATAAGTGCATTCACATGCACAATGTTCTTCTATTTTATCCATAATATTGTCGATATTAGTCTTAGCTTTGGTAAAAAATTTGGCAACTAGCAGGGTTTTTCTTACCGATCGGCCGGTTACCGACCTTACCGGTCCGCACCGGTTCGGTTTTGGACCGGTACAAACCGTTAGGGTTTTTCAAATTTGAAATTTGAATTTGAAAAATGAAAAATTCTAAAAAAATTTATAAAAATAGTTCATGATTTATAGAATTCAATGGTGTCAAAATTTTTCAAATTTGAGTTCATTTAGTATTTATTTTGACCTTTGCAAGTTTGAAAAAAAAAAGAAAAAGAAAAAAGGCCGCGGCCCATTAAGGCCCATCAAATCATGAAGGTCGAAAAATATACTAAACGCACTCAAATTTGAAAAATTTTGACATCATTGGATTCTATAAATCATGAAGTATTTTTAAGAATTTTTCTAGCATTTTTTTAAAATATTTTTCATTTTTCATTTGAAAAATTTTGACATCATTGGTTACCGACCCAGAACCGGGTTCTTACTACCGCAGAAACCTGTCTAACCGACCGGTAAACCGGTTCTTACCGTTGAGCTACGCCGGCTTCGAAATTCAAATTTGAAATTTGAATTCATCCGTATAAATCGGTAACCGGTTCTTACCGGCCGGTAAGTCGCTACCGGTGGCCGGGCGGTTTGGTTGTCCTGAACGGTAAGTAAAACCCCGGCAACTAGCAAATGATATTAATTTGCATCATGGCTAATTTGTTTTAGTCAAACACACACAAGAATAGGACTAACATTTAAAAATGAACCCTCCAAGTGTAGTGCTTTCACCAGCTTAGGACACGATGTTTCAACGAACATTTATTATAACTTCTAGCAAATTTTTTGGGCCTCAATAATAGTAGAAACTAGGTGATGTCCCTAGCTATGCTGCAAGATGTAAAGAGTAGTTTAATATAATTTATATCTTGTATTAAAAACTTGAGAGATGAACCTCGACAACAACGAAAGTGGAAGACAATACGAGGATTAGTATGAAGGAATTTAGAGATTTAGACGGAGGGCAAATCGCAAAGACCGTGAGGAACCACATATTTTACAACACATGGCACACCTTTTAACAATGTTATTATTAGACCTTAGAATAGGGATGAGCACACATGTGGAAAGCTTCTTTCCCCTACCGATAGAGCTTGAAGAAGATGAACAATATTATGTGAAGAAGTCTAGAGGACATGATTACATTTATAAAGAGGAGAGAGTTCCGAACACAAGTAAAGAGGGGGAGGCCTAACAACTAGGGGAAGGTCCAAGGCTTCTAGCCGTTGAGCACAAAAGGGCATTAAGCCACTAAGCAATAAATACATTCAAAACACTAGCACCCAACTACCACTAGTACACAAAGTGAATACACTAACACCCAAAGTATGGTTGAATCTGCGGGCTTCGCGGATATGAAGACTGGAGCAAAATTCTTGAAACACGAAGGTTGGAAGGCCCTTTGTGAAGGTCAATAAACCGAGAGGCGGTGGGAACATGAAGAATCGGATAACACCAATGACATCCCGCTCACGGATGAAATGGAGATCAATCTCGGCATGCTTTGTGCGTTGGTGTTCAATTGACCGGTGGACAAATAATTAAATTGTACCGATGTTGTCACAAGACACGCGTTTACTCTTGGGCAAAGTGGAATGTGAATTCCTACGAAGCTTATCGGAGCCGTGAAGTTTCAGCCACAACCTTGTATTCAGCCTTAGCACTAGAGTGGGAAACCGTGTTTTGCCACTAAGATGACCATGAAGTTAGATTGTCACTAAGGAACATGGCATAACTAGAAGTGGAGTGGCACATGTCGGGACACCCATCACAATCAGCATCCATGTGGCTAATCAGCTCTGAAGGGGTAGATGGTTTAAGGTGAAGTCCATAGTGGAGTGTACCTTGGAGGTAGCACAAAATGCACTTGATAGCTAACTAGTGAGACTCACAAGAGTCGTGCATATGGAGGCACACCTGTTGAACAGTGTAGGCAATGTCAGGTGTAGTGAAGGTAAGGTACTAAAGCACTCTGGCAAGACTGTAGTAGTGTGTGTGATCCTTAATTGGATCACCCCCAGTCGTAGACACCTTGGCATGAGTATCAACATGAGTGTTGTAGGGCTTGCAATCTGTCATCCCAGCATGTTGTAGGATGTCAAGGGTGTACTAATGTTAGGACCAGAACAACCTTTTGGAGTGTCGTTGAACGGAGATCCCTAGGAAATGTAAAGGACTAAGATCCTTCGTGGAGAACTCTTGCTGCAATGCCTGAATGATGCAAAGTAGAAGAGTGTCACTAGAGGTAGTTAGCACAATATAATCCACATATAGCAGGAGGCAAATAGTCTAGGTGCCTCAACGATAGATGAATAGTAAAGTATTAGACTTTGCTTCAACAAAGCCAAGGAACTAGAATGAATGTGGCAAATATGTTGTACCAAGCATCGGCGGGCTGTTTGAGGCCATACAGTGACTTGTTGAGGTGACAGACATGATCCAAAAAACCAGTGTCAACAAATCCTGTGGGCCAAGTGTTGTAGACAGTTTTAGTCAATACGCCATGAAGGAAGGCATTCTTTTACGTCTAGTTGATGAATAGGACACTATTGAGACAAGGCAAGAGAGAGAATCATCCGAACTGTAGCAGGTTTCACCATGAAGCTAAAGGTCTCATCATAATCAACAATGGGCCATTGAGTGAAGCCACAGACAACCCATCTAGCCTTGTGGCGATCCAGAGTACCATCTACTAAGTCCAGATTGAATCCCTAGAATCCAAATGGAGGGGATGCTTGAGGGGCTAGGCAAAATCCTATGGCCAGTTTTTATGAATCCGCGAAACCACTGGACCCTGGCTAAATTGGGATTCTTCCACTCCCCCCTGTGTAAGACATTCTTACCCTCATCTTATCTTTTTCATGTGTCAAACAACCGTTTCCATCCGGCGTACAGCATCCCTCCCACTGCATCCTCTTGCTGACTCATGCCATTGGCCTGTTATCTACAGCGGTTCGCCCCTGATGACACTTCCCTCCCAAGAAGGTAATTGTTGTCACCACGACCCACGTTGTCGGCGACAACATGAGTTGAGACCCGGTTGGCCCTATCAATGCCGCACCCACAAATCCTAAATGTCACATCCACCATTGTCGAATTGTCAACACAACTCATGCTGGTGCCGTCGAGATGCGCGACTCCAACTAACACTGCTGACCACAACGACTCGCGTAGTACCCGGCGAGGCGGCGCCGAGTAAAGCAGAATACAGTCACATCCTGTTAGACACAACTCAACTTTGGCTCAAAAAAAAAAAAAGTTCTACATGCCTTGATATTTTGTTTGGCAACCAATGGTTTGCTTATGTTTGACTTTTTTTTTTCCTTTGGGTACCAAGGCTTATATGCAAAATGTGTGCCATAATCCAATGTGCAAAATTTGTTTAGGATCATAGCATTAGTTTGAAGAGGCTATTTGTATGATTGAGGGCAATATGGAGAAAACTTTCATTCAAATAGCTAAAATCTCTATCTAAAATCCTGGATCCACACATGAGAGATTTTTATTATCTACAATCCAGATTTTAGAATTCCCATCCAGAATCTAGATTGTCAGAATAGAATCCGTGAGGTAAATATACTGTATTTAGCACTTATAATCAGCACATAGAGAAAAAAAGAAGAGCCTGTGGGTAGTTCTAAATGTACTGACATAAACAACAGAAATTGTTCTCTCTCTCTCTCCTCTCTCTCTCTCTATATATATATATATATATATATATATATATATATATATATATATATATATATATATATATATAAAAAGTATCAAACCATAGATCACCATGGCACCAACCTTGTCAGACCCTAAGGAGCTGGACCTTGTTCTCAAAGGCGATGGCCATCCAGTCCGGGTGGGCGGCCGCCCACTGAAGTTGGTTTATTTCGGCGCCAGCGTCGTACACTAGCACAGGATCAATCCCCTCGGCGGGCACAGCCGCCGCCGTCTCGGGCAGTTCCCAGATGAGTGCCTGGCCGTCGTCCCCAGCGGAGCAGAGGTGCCTAGTGGCCTGCGGCGCCCAGGCGACTGCGTTGGCGCAGGCCCGGTGCCGGTGCAGCTCGGCCACGGGCACCCCGGGCGCGCGTATGTCGAGCACGACGACGGCGCTGCTGTCCATGAGCAGCGCGGCCATGTAGCGGAGATCAGCGCGGTTCCACGCCAGCCTGAGGAGCGGCGTGTCGGGCCGGGGGCTCTCGTAGACGATGGTGGAGTGCTCCTTGTCCCGGAGGTCGAAGACGCGGACGGAGCCGTCAGCGGAGACGGAGGCGAAGACCCCGGCCTCCCCCAGGCGATGTCGTGCACGGCCTTGTCGTGCGCGATGAGCTGCGTCTCGACGACGCCGCGATCGATGTCCCAGACGGTGCAGGTGGTGTCGATGGAGGCGGTGCCGATGCGGCGGGGCTCGACCTCGTTCCAGTCGAAGGAGGTGAGGGGCGCGCAGAACTCGGAGGAGGAGGCCTTGCGGTTGTCGAGGACGGAGCGGAGCTCGGGCGCGGGGGCGGCGGCGGAGAGGTCGTCGAGCGGGGCGTGCCAGATGCGGAGCGTGTCGGCGGAGGAGGCGAGGAGGGAGGGCGCGGCGGCGCGCGGGTTGAACTGGAGCTTGGTGGGCGGGTAGGGGTGGTCGAAGGAGAGCGCCGGGAGGGCGCGGAAGGAGGCGGCGGAGGGGCGGAGGGGGTCGAAGGAGAGGAGGGAGACGCGGTTGTGGAGGTCCTCGAGGAAGCTGCCGGAGGCGAGGACGGGCGCGGCGGGGGAGAAGGCGAGCGCGTAGATCGAGTGCGGCAGCTCGCAGGTGAAGGCCTGCGGGTTCGGCGTCTCCGCCCCCGACGACGAGGCGGCCGTGGACGGCGGCTTGGGCAGGTCCATGGTCAGGTTGAGGGATTTGGGGGCGGAGCTGCGCGGCGGGGGGCCGACCTGCTGGGTTGGACTTGAGAGAGGTGATAAACAACGCGCGCGTGCGAGAGGGGCAGGTAAACGACGGCCGGGCACGGGGGTTGAAGTCGTTGAACGATGCGGTTGCGGGCGGCGCCTCGGCGGGCAGAGGTTGGTAGATGAGCCAAGGCCCGGCGACGTTTCAGCCGCCGCCGTCTGGTCAAAGTTTGTGTTCGTGTGGCACCAGCGGCCCAGTGGGACCGGATCTCTCTCTGGTTAAGTCATTCATAGACGGGGAATCTTTGGCATTCAGCGGAGTGCATAACTCATTCAGCGCCGGGGTCGAGGATTGCACATATAAAAATTTGATGGATGCACATGCGTTGATAAATGCGATGAAGAGCACATAATCGACAAATAAAAGGTGTAACTAGCAAAAATCCCGCGCGTTGCCGCGGGGCCACAAAGCAAAGTTAAAAGAAGCAAGCAGTATACTAAAATTGCAGATAGATGTAGTTGCTAATTAGCTGAGAACAATATTTCAAACAATGGCATGATAGTGTCCAAAAGATGGATATATGGCTACAATATTGGTCATTACACATTGAAATGCTACTGATAAGCAAGCGACATCTGCGATCACTGAATGTGGATTAATATGGGAGTAAGTGACAACTTGAGATGTTGTTAACTAATACTTCCACCATATTGATGCTGCTATCTTGGTGATGACAGGAAAACATCTTTTTGCTGTTTAGATTCCCAGTGTTGAAATAAATACTCTCTTCGTCCTGAAATATATTGTTAACTACTAAACATCTTTTTGCTGTTTAGATTCCCATTGTTGAAATAACATACTCTCTTCATCCTGAAATATAAGGAACCGAGTTTTGTAAGTCAAACTATAGGAACTTTGACCAAGTTTATAGAAAATAATATCGACATCTACCACATGAAAGTACATTATAAAGATATAATCCATATGCATCCAATTTGGCTAATTTCAAGTTGTACATATTTTTCTTCTTTTCCATAAATTGCTACATCTAGGGAAATGAATAACCTTCAATTATGAAGAGGTTAGGCAGGGTAAACAGAGAGATAATTGTCACTCTTGTTTTATATTATTAATAAGTATGAGTTCGGAAGAATGGTGATTAATAATTCTCACTACCTTGGCAGTTCGTATCAGGAAGACTTACCATTCATTGTCGTTGTAATCAAACCCAAGTGTTTTTTTTCATGAAGCCGCACCAGTAAACTTCAGACCTGTGAAGTCCACATGGAGAGGTGTGAACCTTCATTTTAAGTACACCTTAACAGGAGGCAAGAAAGGGGTAATTTCATTGGAGCAAAGGTTTGCACAGGGTTTCTCCATGGTGACGTCCAAACTGTCCATGGAGGATCTTATAAGCCATTTTGGAATAGCAGTTTGCAGCAAGGGAAGTGGCATGGATGCCAGACTGGAAGTAGATGTTTTTGGTAAAAAATGGTTGGCTCCTGTAAAGTTCGAAATTGTGGGGAAATAATATAGCATTGGAACACTAAGGGTCACACACTAAAAACACACAGGTATAATGCAGTTGTGAACAAAATATAATTTACTCTTATCTGCTTGAGGACATTTTAGATGGGTGGTTGTATTCCCAAACAGGAAAAAAAATCTTATTGTGTGGCAAGTACATTTTACATAGGAATTCATATTGCCAAAATAAGAAATTATCTCCAAAAAAAAGTTTGTCAATAGTTAACTATATGTCACCCCTATAATGAGCAGTAGGGCAATATTTTTATGTTAAAACTGCATATGTCACTTTTCAGCAAGACGAATAAATCAATTTATCATCCAAAGGTGGAGAGCTAAGCATATAAGATATATGGAGCTCATATTGCTCAGGCAAGAAAAAAAAAAAAAAAAAAAAAAAAAAAAAAGGGTATAAGAACCAAAATTGCAGAGGCAAGATTCTACTGCAGTGAAATTTGCTATCAGTTTGTATCCTGCTTTCTGTAAGTTTTTTATAATATTTGCACTATAGTTTCAGGCTGCAAAATGTGGTAAAACAAACACCTATAAGAACCAACATTTCATAACCAAAATTCTATTCCAGTTGAATTTTCCGTCAATTTGTATCCTGCTTTCTACTCAGCTAAATTAATTTAGATCCTGTCAGTTTTATATAAATTTTGCACTGCAGTTTCAGTATGTCAAATGTGTACTTCCCAGGTCTAAGATCGTTCTTTAACTTAGTTGTTTCAGTAAATGTTAAAGAATTAGCACCACAAATATATAATTCAAAAAAACAGCTACTCTCTATCAGTGTACCTTCAGTATGCAAATTGCGTCATTGTGTAGACTAATGAACTGCTAAATCATTGCAAGGACAGTAACAGGGGAAACAATGATATAAGGAGCTGACCATAAAACAGGCGAAGGCAACACTGAGGTGAAGCAGAAGACATCAATTTTTGTTCAGCCTGTGTTGCATGACCCAAATTTCAACTGTGACCATATTAAACAACTCCACCTAAAAGTGCTAATCTGTGCCTCATAGCTTACAGAATCTGAAAGATTAGAGCAGTGGTACAGTCAACTGTGAACTGAACTGTAAACTGGAATGGTTGGTCACCTGCAACCTCTGCTTCGTTTACTGATTCCGAGAATTAGTCCATGGCACATACCAAATTGATTTTCCTGCAGAACAGAACATCGGTAGGAGGGTAAGGTAAATCAATATCAAACTCTGTATGTGCGACTATTGTAGGTAAATACATCGGTGCACAAATAAATTTATGCTATCACAATAGCCAATGCTGAGCACACTGTATATTGTTCTCCTTCTCCAGCAGTGCAGCAGCAGGCAATATAATTATTTGCAGTAGGCAATAGAAATTTAAATGTATTGTTATGCATAACATGCATGCATTAACGAAAATTTTTGACACATGAATATTCATGGACACAGGAGCCCAAAATAGGAATTGTTGTACTCAGGTGCAACAGAATATTAGAACCGCTAAAATCGTATCATGTAGCAGAAGTTTATTCCTGCTTTCACTCAACCATGCATATAGCAGATCAGATGGCATGGACCAGAAAATAATGCAATTAAAATTTGAGTAATGCTGTATGGACAAAGAGATTACACTTCTCCTGATCGTTCATGCTCGGAAATTTGTTCAGGTAACTGTTTTGCACCTACCCATCCAGTCCTACAATAGTAAACTGAAGTAGAATAGCAAGAACTTTGGTACAACCTCATGCTAATAGCATAACGTTGACACCTAATGGCCCAAAATTGAGATGAAACAGGACTGCACATAATGATTGTGATTCTCACGGTCACGGAGAGGGAAGCCTGACAAATCGTAAGAACTTTTGGAAAATCAAAAGAGAGAAGATGCAGCATACCTGCGGTTGGGGCTCCAAGGGGACAGCATTTGAGCAGTTGCCAGAGGGAGAGGGCAGGGTCGCGGGCGTTGCTGGCTTGCTGCTGCCCGCAGGCGAGGCGTCGTCGCTGCGGGGCCCGTCGCGCCGCTGCTGGAGGGCACAGGCGGGGCGGCGCTGCTGTGGGGGCCCATTCGCGCTGCAGCCGTGTGGCCGAGCGGGAGGCGGAACTTGCAGCACCGGCTCAATCGAGACGGTCGGATATGTCGGGAGCAGCGACGATGCCGACCAGAGCAGCCATGGAGAAGGTGACTGAGGCCAGGGCGATTGCAGCGTGAAGGAGAGGCGGAAGAGGGCGCTGGAGACAGAAGGATGGGAGAGGGAGGGAGAAGCGCAGCCGCGCAGGGGATGAGCCGCCCCTCTCCCTCGCGCTGGCGTCGTCGCCCGCTGGGGCTGGTTCTTGACGGGGCAGGAAGATGCTGGAAGGCTTGCTGCAGCCGTAGATGTTGAATCCTGTTGATAGAAAATTGTGATGACGTGGCCGAAGGAGGGAGCAGTAAATGTACTATAAAAATAAGGGAAGGTTGTTGATAGAAAATTGTGATGACGTGGCCGAAGGAGGGAGCAGTAAATGTACTATAAAAATAAGGGAAGGTTAGATAACATGTTTGTAGGGATCAGCTCCTCTGGATGACAAGGAGCCAGAAAGAAGCCATCCCAAACAGCCCAACATCCACATCTTTCACATCTTTCCGGCCTTGTTCGTTTAGCCACGTGGGATTGAGGAGGAATGGAGGGGATTGAGAAGGAATTTAACTTGTAGGTGATTTAATCCCCCTCAATTCCTCCCAGTTCCCATAGTTTTAAGCAAACAGAATGTGCCCTCAGGATATCCACGAAAGCTTGGAGAACAAACAGACAAAAGAAGCATACAACGTTAAGGAGAATAAACCACACCATGAGCACAACTAAACATCTTCTGAGCCAATTAAACAAAGCATGTTTCTCTTTTGCTAAAGCAGAGAGGCTTTAGAACAAAACCCCCAAGTCTATAGTCGGCCTTGAACAATCAAGCACCAAATGTCATTGTATTCTGACAAGTCAAAAATCTCATGGGCACATCACTCTCACGAGCGACCTTTGAAATCATCTGTCCTCGTTCATTAATGTGAGCTTCAGCGCTGGGAAGTGAACAGAGCACGGCTGACAATGCCGGTGGCCTCAATGTAGCGGTCAACACAGCGTGATATGCAGCTGCTCTCGCTTCCACTCAAGCTTGATCCTGGCTTGGTCACGCACTTGTCAAAGCACTTGTTCCCGACGGTCTGCAAGACAGATCAACACCACCTGTCAGCTTAAGAAATACCACCATACGAAATGACAGGAAATTTCCTAGATTCATCCTTTTGTGCTTTCATGCGTAATCTTTGTTTCCATACGTTTATACAGGCAATCAACATCATCCTAATTGCTTAAGAAAAAACATAGCACCATGTGAAAGACAGGCAATTTCCTAGTACATCGTTTTGTGCTCAGGGCTGTGAACGTTTCAAAGCAACTAAATAGCTTTCAAATTCCCTCATATGACCCCAAAGAAAGACTAGTCATCAATTGATTGGACTCAGGACTCATGGCACAAGACCCAAAGCGAAAAACTAATACTGGTGGCACAGAAACAAGGTAGAAATTTCCAAGATGGTTGGCTAATCACATACATACTGCTTATTGTGTCATCCCTTCAGGTTTAAAGTATTGCCTCAACAAAAATTACATTTACTCCAGTATTAAACACAGCTAGAAGAAGAAACATCCATGGCAAAAATGTAAAACAAGTTTAGATCAAATGGATAAAGGTATATAGAATCATAAATGAATGGATATCAGGAGCTGACTTGTGGGACAATCTGTTAAAGAATGGATTTGGGATCTCATAAAACTTGGGTTTGTTTTTATCTCCAGGTTTTGTGTGGGCACTCTGGAAGATGCAGAACAAAATGTCAACTGGAGTTGAAAACCTGACCCATGAAAGCTTAGGCTGTTCTTGCTGATTTTGATTAGTGGCTTTGCTTCCTGTTGAACTAAAATAATTTCTGATCCAAGTCATCATGCTAGGATGCATTACCCAAATACAAGGATACAGATACACGATCCGGGGATATCATGACACAACATTTTAGATGGGAATATATGTATAATATATACTAACAAATCTAAAAAAGACATTGCTTGAAAGGTTACAGTGCGACTTGATTTGCTCACTATTGATTTAATCTCTTAAAATATAACTGATTATTTGCACCTATGCATTGTTCGTTACAATTGGGGTGTCATGCAGTGGGGTGGATTCATGGAGGTAATGAGGGTTCAGGATTCAGAGGTGTGCAAAGAATCTAATCTAAGAGTAAGACATGTCAATAAAAGTATCAGACTTATTTTATTTACTAAAAGATCATGATAATGTCTGATACATGTCTGAGTATCTGTGCTTGACAAGTATTGGAGAAGTATCAGTGTGCTAGAGTTTGGAAGTACCCGCATATCATACATGTTAGTCATATGATGAAGGTTCCTAGATTTAGCTTGTTTTCTCATTGCAGCACTTCTCTTATACTTCTGCTTGTAAAGAAAATGCTATTGCTGTTTCTCTGAAATGGAAGTGGCCAAATGGGGTAAGATCCGGTTCGGAAAAAAAAAAAAGGGATGTCAATGTTATGTTCTCGTTGGTATCTTTCTGCAGAAGTGGAAGATGCTGCTCAAAACAAGCAAAACAAAGGTAGAAAAGATCATCATGCCACCAATACACTGGATGAATGATTTTGGGCCAAATGTGGGTATGCCCAATGATGTACGGACTCTGTGAGACTGGTGACTGGTCCTAAACTTGTTTGATCTGTAACAAGGTTGTTGATGGTTAGTTTTTGTGGTTGATGTGTGACCATCTACCTAAACTTGTTCGGTCTTTGATTTATGCTAATGGGTGCTTCCTTAAATGTAGAATGCTACTAATAAGCTATAGTCAGCTAGTAATCCAACATGTAAAAAGGATGTTGTAAACTCCTTACTGGCTTGCAATATAAGCTGAGAAATACCATATTCCTTAAAAAAATGTTGGCATAAAAACCCCAGCATGGTGTAAAAATGATGCTGCAAAACTCTTAATTGGCTTTCAATATAAGCAAGAATATAAAAGAATGGAGATATACAGAGATAGAACAAAACAATATGTTTGTGCAAAGTATGTACTAGAAAACAAACAGCATGTAGAACACCAACATATCTGGGGAGGATAAGTACATGAATGCAGCACTTGAATGTATGATGAAGCTAAAATCTGTAATCTAAATGGTAAGTAAATTTAGTCGAGGGAACTAATCCAGCTTACCAGATGCTAACTGGGTGCTATAATATGTATTTCAACTCATGTATATGGACATGGATCGTAGGGTATTATTATCAATCCTACACTTGCAGGTCATGCAGCAATATCCCTCATGCATGAGTTGGACTTAGTGCAATCATATAATAGGTTGTATCTAGAATTCCACACAGGGGCAAAACCACCTAGAAGACCACCAGGGCTTTGGTGAAGGAGGAGGGGTCATTAGGAGAAAATAACAATCATGTACAGTAATGCTCTCTTTGCTTTTCAAAATCTGTCAGGGTCAGCTGGCCCCAATAACAAGCCTTAGCTCCGCCCCTGATTCCACAAGGTTGCAAGACTAATGCAGTACTAACAATGCTATGTGAAATGTGCTAAGGCCTTAAGGGGGGTGGTGCCGTGCGCCTAGGCAGCAACAAGGTTGGCTAGGCATGTGGCTAGGTTGCTTATACGCTAGACAGGAAGGTGACACCATGTTCCTAGGCAGGCTAGTTTTTTTTTTTTTTTTTTTTTTTTTTTTTTAAATAATAATAATAATAATAAGCTTATGTCTGATTGTAAGTTCTGTTTTGGGCCCTTATTTAGCACCGGCTAGCTGCACCTAGTTCAAACTTGTTAAATGCTTGCGAAGATGAGAGGAAACTGGAAAATTGACTAGAATTGGGACAGAAACCAGCTGTTACTTGTTCAATTACCAGCCGGAGTACTCCACGCCTCAGATAGAGACACTACATGTACCAACAGTACTCCGATGCGGCGCTGGCTAGGAGCCGACCGCGGGCGCGCTTCGCCTGGCCGCCGAGGGCCCATCGCCGGGACGCGCCCCACCCGCCTGCCACGGATACGGGAAGGAGAGGCCAGATCCGGTCCTGGGTGGCCCGGATCCGGCCTGCCGTCCGCCGGAGCTGCGGGATCCGCCGGAAAAGTAAGAGGTGGAGAGGGGTGGAGGAGTAGGGGTGGAAGGAGAGGGGGGGATCCCTGCGACAGTTGCCGCTTTGTGCGGGCCGCCGCTGGCCGCCGCCGCCGCCGTGCGCCGGAGGGGCGGCGGCGGCGGCCGGAGAGGTGGCGGGTGGGGGCTGTAGCGGCGCCAGAGCTGGGTCGCCCTCGAGTCGCCTCGCGAGCGAGACGACGCGATCACTAGTTCATCTCAGCAAGCACGAATAAAGATTGCAAGAGATTTGACCTCAAGAAACTCCTGTGCGTAAGCCTGTGCGAGCTGCGCCTTGATCTGTTCCATAACAGCGTCCGGGTTGGCGCCGGGACCGGACGACGGCAGCGAGGACGAGAAGGAATCCATGGCCAGCCACTTCGCCTTGCTTGCTCCCCGTCTTGCGCGGGCGATCGGTGGGTGGCTGGTTAGTTACTGCCACGCTCTCCGTCGAGGAGGATTTTTGCCGGGACGGCTAGTTACACTTGCAGGGGCGGCGGGGGAGCAGCGGAGCAAATAAAACCCTAGCAAGGTGGTCGGTTTCCATGTGAGAAAAGAAAGGCCCGGCCCATCTTCACAAGAAGGCTTGGCCCAAAAGGTACGCAAGACCATAAGGCCTATGGTCTCCACTTGGGCTGTCAGTAGTCGAATTCGGTAACACGTTTGCGGTCGGTCGCCTTTGTTCTTTTTTTTTTTTTAGAACGCATCATCTTCTTCTTCAGTCTGAATATTCTAAGCAGTTTTGTAACAAGGAGATTTACAAGAAACAAATCAGTATAGAAATTAAAGATGAAGAACAGATTAGAACAGAGCTGTTGTAATGAATGTTGTTACTTATTTGAGCTTTCTATAAAAGCTGGAATTTCCTCCATAAAAAAATTAAAACAGAGCTGCTGAATAAGCCGCCAGGCTAGTAAACTATAATCATCACATGCCTATGCCTTCAGATGGGTTGAATACTTTGGCAGCAAATGGTACATATAGGTGCAGGTGCGTGCAGCGAAGTAAAAGCGATAAGCAAAGCAAGGGAGGCACGGCGAAATCAACCGCGTGCATGAGACACTAGCAGGTAACCCCGTGCTTTGCACGGGGATAGAAGTACATTTTGTTAGCGTGCAAAATCAAATAAAAGCTTGGGAACAATTGTATCCAAAATTTGAAATCAACAATAGAGATAAGGAAAAGGGACATAACAGGATAAATTGACAGAGCGTCGTCTTGTGGTAAATCACAGGCATGATTTCAGGATTGGTGGAAGAGAATGTAGGCAAGAAATATGATATGAACTGCCTAAATCAAAAATGATTTTATCAGTGATCAGTATCTCCAGGCTATTCTTTATCGCATATGGAATACAGAAAGTTGCAGTTCTTTGGATCAAAAACTTTCAAAGTACTGCAAATAAGAAACAATTAAACAATGCACATGCTTGCTGTCATACTGTCGAGCAAAAATGTTAGTTAGCTATCCTGGGCCGAAAAGGTCAATTATTTGCCATTAACATCATAAGACTCAACAAAGCCAGGTTATTTTAACGATTCAATTTGAAAATAAAGGAAATCCATCACTGAGTTGACCTCTTCTGTTGTACCTAAAAAACCAACTGGAAGCAGAGAAGAGACAAATTAGTGTAAATGAATAAACAAACTGGTTTAAAAATTAGTACCAAACCGTCATGTCTTAAAAAAATCAACCAACTAAAATTATACCAGCACTTGAATCCATGATAGCCTACTGATATTTCTTTTGGGCACACCAATAATAAACCACATAGAAATATCTTTTAGAAGGAAGATGGGCTTATTACAGAACATCCCCATAACAATACACAGATTATGTAAGAGTAGTAGTACATTCAGTTAAGACTTGCTTATAGTCATAGTTAGCCGCAGAAACCAATCAACTACTAATGATAAGGGGGAAAAATGCCCATATCGAGTGAGACGGAAAGGATATCGAGTACCCGGAGTTTCTTGGTAAGTATGGCGATGGACGCATGATAAGGATCCTTACGGAATGGAAAACGCCTGATGCAGCACCGACGATGGCCGTTGTAGTGCCGGATCTGAGGCCATCCTTGAAAATGGATGGTTAACGATGTGAGGGCCTGAGAAGAGAACAGGTGGTCTGCAGGGTTTAGGGATGGCGTGCGGCTGCATATGTAGGGAGTTTTTTTGGTTTTGGCATTCCATCGAGCACCTGAAAGGCACCGGTGACGAAGGGCAAAGAAAATAGGAACGGAAGGACTTACCGTATACAGAAAAGAGGAAGAACGCGAAGCAGGCACGAACGCAGTACTGGCGGAGCGGAAGAGGCATCAGGCATGGCCAGCTACTGAGCAAAAGCGGAGGGCGTCCCACAGTAACAGTGCAGCCTGGTCCGTGGCTGGGCGCTTTGGATTTGATAAGGGCGATGTCGGTGGGCTACATCGGGCTTCTTCGGCGACGGCAGGAGCTGGGCGCTTCGGATTTGGTAAGGGCGACGCCGGTGGGCTACATCGGGCTTCTCTGGCGACGGCGGGAGCTGCAGCCGGCGAAGGTCGTGGCGGCGGGCTTTCCTGGCATGGAGGAGAGAACCGGGGCGGATCTGCATCGGTGACGCGGCATGGAGGAGAGGACTGGGGCGGACCGGCGGCGTTGATGTGGGAGGCAGTGTGTAACATTCTAAATGTTAAACATGCTTGCATTGCTGCGAACTCTGAGTATATGATATGTATTTGCTTAATCGAGTACGATTCTGGTTGTGAATTTGATTTACCGAGGTCATTCGTGACATTCGCCGGACTACCAGGTTTATACATGTGAGAGTATGTGCGTGCCATCGTAATCAGCGGGATGCTCATGCTTAATCATGTATAAATTGGGCGGTTCCATCACAGCTGGCATCAGAGCAAGATTAAGCATAATACTATCATATACATAGTTTAAAAACAAAGTTTTACCTTTGAAAACCTATTTTAGCTATACTCAACTTGTTTCAAAGCGAGATTTTCAAAACTATGCTAGCGACATCTCCATTAAGCCCTACATAAGGACTATCAGATGGCTATCACTAACTTTATGGGGGTTTTAAATTTATTGTAATTGTGTGAATCAATACCTCTACGCTCAGGTAAGAAGGTAAGTATTGAATGGTTATCTTGTCACCCGATGACCTAAGGGTGGTGGTGACCTCATACGGAAGTATATGTGTATACTCTTATATACATATATGGAAATATGCAGTATAAACTGTCTCTTTTAAATTATGCAACGTCGCACCTACGCTGAGGTAAGTGTGAGTTGGGAGAGCATGATCGGACAACCGCCGGTCTAGGGGAGTGCTAGTGTGGTTACCGGAATATTTACATGTTACACACATGTTCATATGAAGGTACTTAATTGTGGGGAATGCAATGATGATTCGGGTAGTTTAGTGCTACATGTATGTATACAGGGGTATACATATGTGGGGAGCATTTAAAGTTACTGCTTTTATTGTGTGTGGTATATCATGTGGGGATTCGGCTGAAATGAATTCTTCTGCATGTACGCTAACTATGAAAACGTGTAGTAATTCGTTTAGGTACGATTTGATGAGAGCACATAGGAATGCCACCGCTTATTACCGAGTAGAAAGTCTACTCTTCTCTAAATTTGTGAGGACGAGTAGAATCGAGCATGCATCATATTTATACATTGCTCATTCTATTCCATTAAAGATCTCCTGTTACATATTGCTAATCACCAAAGTTTTCCTTGAAAATTTTGCTCCATAAGTTTCTAATCATCAGTAAGTGCTAGACATATTCTAAATCTCCAAATACTACACATGTATGATGCCTTGATTTTTTTTTCAACTCAATACTTGTTGATTGAAAATCACCGTAATTGCGCCCTACGGTGGTTCCATGATTTGTGACCTAGGTAAGAGTTGTCGAAACCCGGGGTCTCCTATGGACTGCAGCCATAGGAACGTACTGCCGGGCGATCACTAATACCGAGGTCTATAATCATGATCCCTCGTAGTCCACAATTGACGTGTCCTCTTTTCTTTAACCTTGTTATATTTGGTTACTATGATCGTGCTCCGTAATGGTGTTTTGACCCGTGACTATGGTACCGCGCCGAAACCTATAAAGCCCTGTGGCCTGCAACCACATTGAGCTTTTCCAGGGTGCGCCATGGTATTGTAGTCGGTGTTCCTACTCCATTATGGTCCACAATTAAAGTGCTTTCCCTCTTTGGGCACTCTGTTGGATTCAGAGTTACATTCCTTTTAAATTCTTTAAATTCCTTGTCATGCAATCATCTTTTAATTACAATTGTAATCTTGTGATCAATTCTTGTGGTTTTATGAACTTCCTATAAATTAATGTGTTTGACACATTTCCTTTCCTATTACTTAGTCTAAAACCTTGCTTACTCTGAAATCTCAGGACGAGATTTCTGTAAGGGGGGAGGAGCTGTAACATTCTAAATGTTAAACATGCTTGCATTGCATTTTCATTTTTGCATAAAGCATCATTATACATATAAACATGAGCATAAGAAATTGCAAGTTCTATGTGTGCAACACCTATGTTTGTTAAGTGATTCTAAAATTGACTCAAAATGTTTAGATTTCAATATAAAGTAGGGTTTGTGTTGATCATTTCATCAAAATATGTCTACTTGTGATGATAGTGTTGTTTGAATCTTTATCAAGTTAGCAAATGGCTCCAAGTATAAGTATATGTTTTATTCAGTTTTTGGGGTTGGTCCCAAAATAAAAGTTGTAGTACAAATTATGTGCTACAAAAGTTATTTAAGGATCAAGGTCCAAATCTCTCTTTAAGTTGGCCAAAAGCTAGCCTTAATAGTGAATTCAGCTTTTAAAGGGGTAAAGACCTAAAGAATTTCTCTGAATTTCAGTAACTAGATTCAGTTTTCAGGGCTAAGCAATTTTATTTTTCATGAATAAAAACTGGAAACCAATTCCATCACTTGTTAGTACAAAGTTTGTACTTTGATAATGTGTAATTGTTTGAGCTTGGTTGCAGTTTGTTAATCCTTAATTAATTACCAAAAGCAGCTAATCAGCTTAGATAGGATGCTGATTAACTGAATAGATATTTCCAGTTTCTTTTTACTGGTGTTTGATGGTCTATAGTTTTCAATCCAGTAGGATTTAGCCTTCAACCTTTTAATCAAAGTTGTAGAGCATACATAGCAGTTTTAGTGGTGGAGTTAGTTTGCCATTTGGTTGCTTGAGCAGAGAATTAGAGTCAGTTAAACAGAGGGGTTTCAGTCAATAGCAGCAGCAGTAAAGGGCACCTTCACGTCGCCATGGACGTGGCCGCCGTTGTTTTGCCGCCGCTGCCACGCTGCGCCCGGTGAACAGCCGGCGTCGCGCTGGAACACAGAGATTGGAGAGGTCTTGCCCTGCCCATATCGCCACCACCGACCGTCTAGCTTGCCGCCACCTTCTTCTTTCTTCTTCACTGCCCGTCGCCGCCACGGCATCGATCTCTCCGCGTTTCACACATGCCCGGCAACGCGCTGCCAACCACGTAGGGTGGCTCGTGAAGCTGCCAGTCATCCGTCCATACCATTCTCACCTTTAAGAGTTGACGCCAATTGCCGTGCCCTTCTTTCTTCCTTCTCTGTCACCGCCGCCATGCCATGAATCACCGGCGAAATTCGCCGTCACCCAACTACTCCCATCCAATTCCTCTTGCTGCCAACACCGCCTCGTCCAGGCAAACCTCTAGAGCCCTTTCTCGCCACCACTACCAGTTAAAATCGCTGGCGCGACTGGTTTCTACCGCGGTGGACCGCCATGGTCGCCGTGCTTCCCGCCGCCGCGGCCAGAGAGCCACAGGCCCTCTTCGGCCAAGCCTGGGGCACCACCGTGCTCACCCCTGGCCAATGAATGCCCCAAACCCGCGCAGCCACTGTATGCCGCCTGCTGCCGCGCCGGACCTTTGCCCCGCCGTCCTAGCCGCTGCCGCCGTGGGTGCTCGCCGCCGCCCAGCCAGCCCGGGTCACCTCCGGCCGAGCCAGGCGCACCAACATATTCACCGTACACGGAGCCCGTTCCGTTAAGCGCCGCCACCGCCCGACCGCCCGGCCTGCCGCCGCTGGTCAGCCCTGGTCGGCTCGGCCGCCGCCCCTGCCTTGTACCGAGGAAGAAGAAGAGGGAGGTAAGGCCAGGCCGGCTTTGAGCCGTGTTGGGCTAGCCTAGGCCAGCGAGCCAGTGGGCCGCCGTGCTTAAGGCTTTGCCCTTTTTCATGCTTTTTTTAGAAAAATGCAAAGTGGCAATAACTTTGTTTAACTGTAGAGAAATAACTAGGCATGCTAAAAATGCAAACTAACTTTTGTTTTGATCTATGTTCTATGCTTTGCCCGATAAAAATAAGTGTTGCTCATGTTTGATAATTTTGGTACAAACTAAAATTCCATCTTTAAATTAATAAATTGATAGTAAATGATTTTTGTAGGGTAAAATATTTATCCAAATATTCTAAAATTTTTGCTGTAAAATCATTTATGCTAAAAGAAACCTTTCATAAAAAGTTTGGATCTGTTTTGAACACCTTTGCTTTAGGAAGTAGTTTAAAGCTTGCTTAACAACTGTAAAAAAATGGTTAATAAAAATAGTTAATTAGTTAACTTAGTATTTAATTAAGCTTGAGTGTCTTTAAGAGTTGATTGAAGACGATGAGGCCACTAAACTCTTACTGTCCCAGAGCATGTGTTGGTTTACTTAGTGAACCTTAATTCCTATGTTAATAAAAAGAAAAATGCCGTTTCATGTTTAATAAATATTTTTTAATAGCTTAAGTGGTGTTTGATTAAGTTTAATGGGATCTTTGGCATAGATATAAGTCATGAGAAGCATGATACTCTGCTGGTGCGTTAAGGATAGTAATTTACCTAGCAAGATAATAGTTATGTATTATGTTAATAAAAAGAAATATCTTTTCTCTTGCTTATAGAAATGCTTAAATGATTATTAATCTTGAGTGTGTTTTACTATTTGAATGAAGGCCTAGGGGCACACACCTTTACTGTTCATAGGCATTTTGATTGCCTTGCTAGCTGGTATGCTCATAATCTAGTTATTATAGGTTAATAATTAAAAAAGAGTTCAGATGTTTTATTAGTATGTGTATGTTTATGAGTTCATGACTTGCTCCTTTGAATTACTGAATTGTAGTAAAGGTGGAAATGTGATGTTTGCTAATTTTATAAGTGGCTAGCTTAACCATCTTTATATGTTTAGATATGCCTTCTTAAGTAAACTTGCTTAGCACCAAGAGAAAGGGAACAACTACCTATAACTCCTATGCTTTGAAGGTGTTAATATGATTCTATAAGTAACTTAACTAGTAGTAAATAGCTAAATTTATAAAGATTAATAATCCATGCTTTTGCTTGTTTATGTTTGCTAGTGCATGTAATCAAGTGAGAAACTAAACCACACTTGTTTGCTGAAATGGCAGCCTGTGCAAATCCTGTTCAGTGGTAGTTTTCATATTGATAATAATGTTTCCTGCAGATAATTTGAATACAAAAGTTGTTAGAATTTCCATATCTAGGTTGTCCTAAAATTTCATAATTTTTGGACAACAATATTGGGAATTATGGATTGTACAAACTGCCAATCAATTTCTGTCTACTTGCTATGCAGTCTTGAAAGATCAGCTTGTTTGGCCTAGTTAACTTGTGAATCACCTCTTGGTGACAATTAGAGAGTTGTAGTGTTTTTCATAAGCATTCTAGAATGTCTATAATCACTAATTTTGGTGGTTTATAACTATATTTATGAATAGGTCAAATTCAGGGGCAGATTCTGTTCTATTTCTGGACCGAATTGATTTCCTGGGTTGTTTGACTTGGTTAATGATTGAATCAATTTGAGATGATAACAACAAAGTTATAGACAACTTTGTAAGCTTTCCAAAAAGTCTAGGAACACTTCTATTGGATGTCTAGAGCTTCAGTTATGATTAAAAGAAGATGATGCTATGCTGCTGTTTTGCCTCTGTTTTCTATTCTTGTTGATTGTTTCAAGTCTTGTAATCCTTATGTGCATAAGTAGTTTAAGTAATGACTTTAGTAATGTAATTCATCATGTCAAAAGCACCATGAATTTTATTGAGTGATATCCAACTTAAACTAATAATGCTTCACTAATTAGTTAAGTAATGATCTTGATACTCCTTTGCTATAGTCTTTAGAAAGAGTTAATCATGTAATGTTTTATGTGACTTTCGGATTGATTGTAGACCTTGGATCATGCAACCCAAATGATCCTCAACAACTTGATTCATTAATGATAATGATCATGATAGACCTATAGTAGCTAATGTGTGGTTGCTTACAAGTTTTATAGTAACTTCTTTAGAAAGGGGAAATGCACCTACTCTGTAAAGATTAAAAACAAACTTGATAATACAGTGTTGTCATCAGAGAAAGAGAATTGCACACATGGAACCTTATGTAGCTTTCTTTTGTTATCCGAATAAATCATCTCATCATGCAGCATATCATGCATAGCATTAAACACGCATCATTTCATTACGTGTAGCGCACGTGTGCGAGAAGAATCGCGATGGAGCCTTGGAGAAGGTTCGTAATGATCCAATCCCGATAAGATGACTCCACGAAAGATGTCAATGTCAAGACTAACAGCTAACCTTTCCTGCAACATAGACAAGCCCCGGAGCATGACCCCTTTCTCTTTGTTTTACAAATGCTTTACTTCACCTTAAGTCTAGTGTAATGTGCATTAAGTAAATAGGAGTTGGTTGAAACCGTTGCTGCATGATCACCTTGATCTACAGTTATTTCTAGATACTATCCCACTAGTATGTGTAGGACGTTTTTCCCTAAATGCTTAGCCATACGTAGACCGGTAGAAGTCAGGTGATTTCCTATCTCCCGCGAGATATAGGATGGTTACTTGTTACTGCGGGATATATATGTGATATCCTTAAACATGAGGTGAATGATAATTGGAGACCGGACGGGATTCGGTGTTGGTGAGGCTACAGGACATGGAGGTCTTGTATATCTATATCTTTTCCGTCTGTGTCGATTAAGGATCGTACCGTATTCTGGATCTAGATGTGAGATTGAACGTACCTTCACATAACAGCCGGATAACTCGTTTCGACTATGAAACCGATTAGCTCGTTCGAGGTACGTATTGAACCGTTAGCATTACTGGGAGGAGAGCAAATGGTGTGAGGGGACTGATCCAAGATCCAGCAGCAACTACAGGCCACGGGTCGTTGGGGTACTGACTGGTGAGGCTCGAGGACCATGAGTTTTGCAAAACGGTTCAATCCTATCTTTCGAATAGAGTGAACGGTGATTCGCGCGGGTGATGTAAAAACCTGTGCGGGTGTGTGATACGGGCTCTACCCAGCTGGTGTAATCGATTCGAATCGCCGTCTCTCCCAGATAGTGAGAAACTCATGCCTGACCGCAGAGACGTGGTAAGAAATGGAACATTGGATAATGATGGAAGGATTATGTTGGTATCCCATCTATAATTGATTGTTTTTATGATTTAAATAATATGAACTAGAAAGGTGCTAATATAGTTCTAAGTAGCTCAAACATTAATGTTGCTACTAAAACCCAAAGTAAGGATTTTATTAGTAAGCTTTTCCGCAAATAATGCTAGCCATCAAACTCTACGCATATAGCCTATCATTATCCTTGGAGTCTTTTATTTCTTCTCCCTGACGGGTAAGTCTTGCGGAGTACAATTGAGTACTCAGGGTTTTATCCCACCATGTTGCAGGTGAATTGCTTGTTTACAGCTGTTGTTAACTAGAAGCCGGTGCTAACAATTGAGTACTCAGAGTTTTATCCTGCTCGCCGCCCGCCTTGTTATAATTGAGTACTCAGGGTTTTATCCTGCTCGCCGCCCGCCTTGCTGCACGCCGTGCTGCCCTGCTGCGCCGCGCTTCACCGGATACCTTGCTGAATGCCGCGGCTCGTGATCGCCCGCCATCGCTAGGACCGAGGACCGAGGACCGAGGGGATCGCCAGGACCGAGGACGATGCCTACAGCTGAACGCCGCGGCTCGTACACTGGCTTTAGGCTGGCCGCCGGCCCCCCTCCGTGGGTAGCCCCAGCCCCAGGTCCGTCGCCACGGACGAGCCCCGCCCTGCCCCCAAGCCGCCGCCAGGGCGTGCCACTCGAAGGCATCCGTCCAGCAGGACTCCGTGTCGCCATCTACTTCCTCCTTCGCCTCTCACTTCCGACACTTCACGAAGCGCCGTGCGGAGTACCTATTATCGGGCTATCGGCAGGTAAATCCATTTTGCCTCAGCATCTGTGCTGTTGGACAGGTCGCTAATCATATCCCCTTCACCTCCATCCTTGGTGCAACTGCACGTTAGATCTGATGTGTCACAAATTTCTGGTTGAAGATGCTGCCCTCCCTCTCTTGAACTTCTGACCAGGATTATTAGAAATAGCGATTTTTTGTTTCAAGTGGCATGATGGAGTGGCAGATTAATGCACTGTCTGTTACTCTGGAGTCTGCAGATGCAGAATGGGGGTGTATGTTTATTTAGGTATGTTCTCTCTCGATTCCATAATTTTGTAATCCTATGTATCTTGTTATCCTTGAGATGATTTATTATTAAATGGCTGTGGTGGCATGATAAAGTATCAGATTAGTGTATAAGCTTGTGATTTATTCATTATTGCGACTTACAATTATTTTTTAACCTGTACAAGCTGAGTCAAATCTTCTAAACTACTGTACTGTGATTCAGAGCTACGAGGCATGAGCTCTGAGGTAACTGAAACTGAAGAGCAATGTTTAAGAATTTATTTATCATCTATGATGGTCTGGCTATCCCTTTTTTGAGTATATACCATTTGAATGTTTTGATGCACTGATGTTCATTGCATATATCCAAACAAAGACAGTTAGTTATGTTTTTCTGACCTGAGTAGCCAGGTGAACATTGCTACTTTTCTGATCGTGGCAGAAAGCATTATCTGATTTGTTTTTGTGACCTGAGTAGCCAGGCGAACATTAGCTCGATAGGCCATCTTTGGTGCCTCCAGATTCATGTTCAATAGGATTGTGATCGATTACTATTGTTTGGCTTAACGAAGTGATGTTCTCCACTGGTAAGATTTGGTTCCACCTGTCTTTCTTATTTCTACAATTCAAATATTGGCCTAGGTAGTCATGCAAAGGTTTCTCAAGAAACTGTGTTCAATCGAAAACACCTAATAAGGACGTTGATCATTCAGAAGCATCTAATTAAAAAGGAAAAATAATACAAAAATTTACACATGGCATTTTGGAAATTCTAAACATGCTGTTGCAGGCATTCATATTGCTACACTGATTCATTTTTCAGATGATTTTACCGTTTTGTTTGGTTGATACGTTTTCTCCCCTCATTCAGAATGTCTAGGTGAAGAGACAAAAGCTTTTCCTTCAAAAAAAAGGAAACAAAAGCTCTTGCAGTATACATTTGTGAAACGCGGTCAGCTTTAAATATGTATGTACCCTCACCTTCCTATTCTTCTGTTCAGTTTTATACTTTTATATCATGTTTCCTTTGCTAACTTTTTTAGTTGATCACTGGCTACGCTGCTCACAGCATTGCACTGCAGCCAGCGCAGGATTACATGAGGGAGCTGATACGGAGGATGAGAAGCCTGACGTCCAGTGCAACATGAGTCCTCTAACTCCTCTTGAGACCCAGGAGTATACCGATGAGACCATGTTCGAGACGCTCAACGTCCCTGGCCCTCTACACATTGCAGTCCAACCTGTCCTTGCACTTGCCGCTGCTGCGTATGCTACCACCAAGATTAGTCATCAGAGCTTAGCCTTTGGTTTCTTTAGCAAAGGCATGTCTCACGCTAAATAAAATGGATGCCAATTGCATTGAGCAGGCCATGTTTCAGTGTGCTTGAAAATGGATGGGAATGGCTGCTAGGTATACTATGGAGAGCTGATTTTATTTTATTTTTTATTTTTTTTAACTTTGATCCCTTGTGCCTTCGGATGTTGCCAAAGAAACTGTTGATGCAAGGCTAAGTCTTGGATTAGTTTCACCAGATGACAAGGATGTATGAAAGTACACATAGCTGTATTCTGATATTTTTGTGACTAATCCATGTACAAACATGCCTTTATATGCTCCAAACCTGTTGATCAATTGATGATTGATGCAATTCTGAGGTCAATTGCAATTTCGACATTCAATTGATTTTATCTTTTTTTAATCTTAAGTTTCTTACTATATGATCTTTACTTTTATTTTAGTTTTATAATTTATTTTTTCTAAACACAACCGTAGCGTTAGCACGAGCAATATATTAGTTATATCTTTAAGGCAAACTTTCGGTCAGCCAGTAATAATAATAATTATTACTATTATTATTATTAATTACAAGATCGATCTGAACTACGAGCATGTTGCAAGGTAAGGATCAGGTGTGCACACTCGTACACATGGTCCGTGCAAAAAAGATGTACACAGTTGTCTATGGTTCTCTCTCTCTCTCTCTCTCTCTCTCTCTCTGATTTTTACAGCTAACTCCTATTATTTTGTTCAGGGATGGTTGACTTAGTCAATCGCTTCTATAAATGTTGTCCACCTAGCAATTGACTTCTAGTGATGATTCGCTTGATAAAACCGTTTTTGAAGGTCTACATATTTTCAAGGACGACATAAAGAAATTGTTCCTTTTAAAAGTTTTAAGGCTCTGGTTTCTTATGTCAACTGCTATAAAAAAATACCCCTGACAAAAAAATGCTATAAAAATAGGTGAGTTTTATGGATTACTAACTAAGTCAACCGCTCCTACAAATCTGACTCTGAGGGAAGTCAGCCGTCCTTGAAATTAAAAATAAAAAACTGCCCATGAAATTAGCCAGCAAACAAATAAATTCATAACTTTTTCAAATGAAGCCTGATAAAGACAAACTTTATATCAAAACAGTAGAACGCAGCGTGATCTAAACTTTATAGCTGATGATTTTCTTTGTGCGATATTACTTAGGGGCTGATATATATATGTCGTCTTAAATTCTTATATTTTGAATGTCAATTTTCTCAATTTTTTAAACGCCTCAAATAGAGACACTACATGTACCAAAGTTGTAATATTCGATGAGATCTCAAATTTTGTAGTTCAAAATATTTTCATTTGAGGCAGGAGGGGTATTAATCTTTCCACCAAGCACATGAATGTATTTTTTTCTAGCTTTTTTATTTATAAAAAATGATAATTTTAAAAAAACATTTAGAAAAATCAACTTTTAGGAGGTGATTTAGAGGGCTGTTACAAAATAGAAAATGCCTTAATTCTTAATAAAAACATCCTAAATATTGATTTTGATAGTCTACAAAAATCATTTGTATGGTAAGGATGGTTGGTCCGGTGGATGCTTTCACTGGGCAAGAAGAACATTTGCTGCTGGATAATTATTTTGCAAGGAAAAGGACAAACATTGAATTTGGCAAGGCAAAGGGAAGCCTTGCTTTGCATCATGTATAGTTCCAACATATGCACGATACTTATTCTTGCTTTACAACTCATTGGAATAAAGCTAGTACACTAATGAGACGTCCCCTCTCTAATTAAGTGATCTGGAATAATGCAAATGGTATTGTATGCTTTATGTTCATGCATAACAGGAATCGATCCATACTGAACCTAGAAAAAATGAATACCATTTTAAATGTCAATCCATAACATAAAGTACAAGCATTTCAACGACCACTCAAATATTTAGGACATCGTATCGACCTTAGACCTTAGTTTCCATCCTTCACCCAATCAATCTAATTCTTGGGCCAAAAAGAATTAGGATAATAATAAAAACAAAGGAGATGAGATGAGATGAGAAGATATAAAGAAGAATAATCCTAAATAAAAGAGTTGTTGTTGGAGATAATATGGAAGGAGAATAAACAAACATTAACTATATCTATAACTAGGTAATAAAATCACAATAACAACAAAAACAAAAAGAGATGGTGAAGAAAATAAAAGGGCTAATTTAGACACAAATCAATATAGTTAACAAGTAAATTATGAGAGATTACCTAGCTCAAAGGACGTAATATGGGGGCACCAAACTGTTGGGGGTGCTAGGCCCCCGTTAGCCCCTCCCTTTGTCTGCCACTATCGATCTACAAATATTCACTCATGCCTGCTGCTTCTTGTTCCCACAGGAAAGAAGCTATCCCTGTCCATGCTAACATTACGTGATCCATGGACTAAATGTAATTTTTATATACATGAACCAACAGTGCTCTACACATGTTAGTGTGGAATGTTAAAATGATAATGAACTATATATAATGAAGACAAACAACATGGTTACGTTTGCCAATTTGGTTGATGCAGCATTGGCTAAAGCAAAATGGGTTGGTCCGTCTTTTTTTTTAGAATGAAATCACCAAGTAGAATCTACATGCAAGAGCACTAGCTACATGGTGTTGAACGGAGCGAATTCCTGATACAAACCCAAACATCTTAATGAAGTTCGGTTTTTGGATTGAATAATTCCAGATGGAGCCATTTTAGGAACCAAACATGCTAAAAGTGAAATCAAAGTGCATCATTTCATTTTCAGTCGCCATGTATACAGTACGTGCTAGAAGTCTTCCTAATTGAAAAGCTTTCTAAAAATACAAGTTCATCATGTAGTTTAAGTGATCAAGTACAATGTCATACTAACCCTTATGGTGCAGCCGAGCTAGATTGGCAATTTGAGAAAACACGATTAAGAGAAACAGTAAACCTTTGGTCAGTTTTAGGAAAAAATACTTGAAAAAAGTTACATACTTGTGTTGTATTGATTAAGGGATAGATTTGGATCAATTTAGCTAGTTTCAGAGACTTAGATGACCGAACATTTAGAGTGGTAAATATATAGGAACTTTTTCTATGCTTTCTAAAGTAACTTGTTGCTTGTATTTTAGATATAGGCGCAGGGAAGCCATGATCATATAATGGTAATATATAATGACGATGTGATTCATTGATGCTCTGAGATTATCACTGTCTGAAATAATTCCTTGCTTTCATTGCACCGCAAACATATGAAGTTCTCAATTATCAGGAACTTTTGGTAGTAAGGGGTACAGAAAGAGCAACAAACCAAGCCCATCCACTACAGATCGTGGGAGACTATTTGCAAGCCAAAGAATGAAGGCGGATTGGGAATCAGAAATTTGGAATTAGTCAACAAATGTATGCTCATCAATACAGCTTGGAGGCTAATCCATAATCCTGACTCAATTGTGGCCAAGATCATTAAAGCAAAATATTTCCCTTATGGCTCTCTTTGGACTGCTCCTTCCTATTTTCCAAAATCTACTTTCTGGTCCTCTATCCTAAACATTAGACACCACCTTGAGCAAAATGTCACTATCCAAATAGTTAATGGCAATACCTCTATTTGGTCTCAACCATGGTGTCCTATTTGGAAGGAGATGCATGATCGCTTAAACCTTGAACAATCTGATTACCAAATTCCAGATAAGATCTCCGACCTTTGGCTCCCAAACTCCAAAAAATGGGATGAAAATAAGATTATAGCGCTCTTTGGTCAACATACTTTGCAGGTTCTTTTGCAGATTCCTCTCGTGATAGGTGATGAGCCTGATATTTTGTGTTGGCAAGTGGCGTATGCTCAACAAAGAGCGCCTACAAAATGCTAGCGGCTAAGGAGGTAGCAAGATTTCCACCACCTAACATTCCTGTGCAGGTGTTGCAGATTCTTAAAAACGTTTGGGCAGATAAAACAATTCAACCTCGTGTCAAAACGTTCACGTGGTGGTTTCTCAGACTCGCCCTCGGGACAGCTTGTAGGATCCACAGGATTATTTCGAGAATTGATGAAAATTGCTCCCGTTGTGGGAGGCCTGAAGACGACAAACATCTTTTCTTTCATTGCAGCTTTGCTCGGGCAGTATGGTTCGCTTCACCTATTGGCCTTAGAGTTGATGCCTTACCCCAGGCAAGCCATGGACTTCACTCTCAGATTGCTGCCATCTTGCAGCAAGGGCCATCTCAAGCTACTACAGGTATAATTTTTTCCATTATGTGGTGTATATGGAAAGCTCGTAATGACCACAGGTTCAATAACTTCAATTGGTCGGTTGAAAGAGTGTTGCATGAGGCAAAAGCCGTTGATGGAGCTTACAGTATTGCATTTCAAGATGATACTATGTCTCAATCTGCTCCGCATCCTACTACAGCACCTACTATTGCACATGCTTCTCAATTTACTACCTTGCAGGTTCATGATGGCCCAAAATTTTTTTGTGATGCTTCTGTTGACTCTAAAAATCTAGTTGCAGGGAATCAAACGGGAATTGGAGTTGTCATCCTCACTCAACCTGCTAGAAGTATTTCCCACGCTTCTTTTTTCCAGGTACTTATTGCGCAGGCCTTGGAACCCTTGGAGGCTGAAGCTCACGCCCTCCTTGTTGGTGCCAAGCTAGCTGCTGCGCTTGATCTTCGGAATGCAGCTTTATTAACTGACAATCAGGTGGTAGCTTCCGCCGTGCTTGCTGGATCGCCAAGTACCCATCCTGGACATTGGTCGCTGCGTCCTCTTATTGCTGAAATACAGGACATCAAGCAAAGAAAAAGCTACTCCGTAATCAAGATTGATAGACAAAAAAAATAAGATAGCAGATGCTTTGGCAAAAAGGACAAGACGTGCCAGCATCCCGACTTCATGCCTTTTCTCTTGTCAAGCACTTGCTCATTTCCCAACATGTAACATCAAGAATGTGATAGATAGCTTTAATTGGGTAACATGACCCCAATATCTGTAACCTGTCTGTAACCTATTTGGTTGCAATGGAAGAAATTTTTTTTTTAAAAAAAGAAGTGTCTTTTGGCTGGGCCTCTGTTATCAAAACCCAAGCTGACAAAGATGCTTCACCTCTCGGTGGGGCTCACATTGGAGCAAGTTGGGGGACTTGTTACGTGTTGCGTAACCTGGTCTGACAAAGATTTTGTTTCGCATCAGAGTATGTATACTCTCTCGCTGTGCATGAGTCTCGCTGTGCGTGAGTATACTCTCTCGCTCCCGTCCTAAATAAATACATTATTTTTCCTTGTCGACGAGTTTAAACTTTATATAGAGGGTCACTCGTTGTGGCACGTGGTGAAAGAGAAATAAGATCGCATTCTTGTGGCCCAAGTTAACGTACAGTATACGCACTACATGTCTATGACCTTAGAATTTTACTAAACAGTATACGCACTATGACCTTAGAATTTTACCAAGTACAAATAAAATAACTTGTGGTTATATCTTTGAAATCAGCACCATACTTGGTCTCAAACCCTGCTAACCAATCCATACTTGGTCTCAAATCCTGCTAACCATCAATTTATTTCAACCACAACCAAGGTGAAGAACATGTTCATGTTAATTAATATGGTAAAACAATGATACATTTGATTCACACTAAGATAGGCAATAAGAAGCATGTTCGGTCGACACGATTTCAGCCCCCTTTGAATGTAACGGCTAAGTGGCTTGTGAGCTGCCTAGCTTGTTGGCTAGCTAAGGGGAGTCTCTCTTAGCACTTTGATATACTTGATATCCTCTTGAGCTAAGCCAACCATCTCCCTTTGATCTCTTGCATATTGCTTGATTGAAAGTGAGTTTGGGAATGATCCAAAGTGCATTTGCTTTTGAGATTATTATTGCATCTAGAGGCACTTGGTGATCGTGTTGTTGCAGATTTCTTATTACTCTTAGCGGTTGCCGCCACCTAGTCGGCTTGGAGCAGCAACGGTGTTCTTGGTGGAGTTGGTGATTGTTTCCGGCCACGCTGGCATTCATTGTGAGGGTTTCTTGGGCATATTCCCCGACGGAGCACCAAATGCTACTCTAGTAAATTGCTCATATCATTGAATTATCCTCACTTGTGTAAGGTGCTTGTGGCGCCCTTTGTGGGCTAGGCTTGTGGATGCATATTAATTAGCCAACGAACCACTAAGTGTGTGGTTGACACAACGAGACTAACGTGTCGGCAAGCTCCCTTGGGTCCCTTTTGTGGATTGATCCTCCGAGATCATATTTGTATTCATATTGGAGATTAGCTTCAATCCACAAGGCACGGTTTGCACTCCTCGATTCTCTGCTTGCGTTTACAATAATCTTTTTGCATTAGTAGTAGTCTTTCTTGCTTATGTAGATAGTTAGTAGCTCACTAGTTGTAGCAAGTAGAGACTTAGCTCTTGTGTGACCAGAGGCTTTAGTAACTAGTGTTGTGGATAGGTGTGGCTTGCCTTTGAGTAGTTAGAGCTAGAGCAAAAAGCTTTATGTCATTTTAATTACTAACCACTTTGTTGTAGTGTTTTGTAGAGTTTTAAATTAGGCTATTCATTCTCTCTAGCCAATTTTGACCTTTCACCCATGCTCCCTCTTTGTGCCTACTGGTATGACGTATGCAGGGTTTGACGTCGATTGCTAATGTAATGATGGCTCATTGGTTGGCAACATTGTGAATTTTGTTTTGCTTTCACCACCACCATGTGGGAGTTTTGTAGTGGTGGTAGTTTTTTGTGTGTTTCTTTTCATTTTAGTTGATACTTATCTATTAATATATGCCTAGTAAATTTTTTGCAGGTTCTCCAAAAAATAATAGTTATTGCAGATGAAGGAACATTTTTTCATATTTTATTTTTCTAATGATGTTCTTACATTCCTCCTCTATATGGGGTTTATGGCACAAAAGTCATGGTTTTATTTGTTACATTAAAACATGTTTGTGAGTAATTCTCGGTGATGGGAAAGAAGAAATAGATAATTTACAACTAGGAGTACAATTCGCGTGAAAGCCAGTTTTATACATATAATTTTTGTTGCCCATAATAAAGCATGATCATTTAGCCAGTATTATATACAATTATGGTGGAGCTTGGATAGTTGGGCCAAACACTATTAAACTATAATACTCACTCTATGTTCAATATATGATATTGGCTAGTTTAATTTTGAACTAACCAACATCAAATATTAAGGAACGAAGATAGTACAACCTAAACTTAACACATAAAGACCGTTAGTTCATTAGAGCCACTCAGCCTCACAACTCATCCTCATGAGATGCCTAGCGCCCCCACCTTGCACCACGATGATCCCCCTCCCTTCGCTTCTGGCATCTCGCCAAAGGCCAGAGGGAGTAGGGATCCATCGTTTTTAATTAATTTTTTAGTACATCGAGTCATAGGGTTAGTGTCTTTCTATGCCAAGTTTCTTGGTATTGGAGATTTATCGCTTCCTCCTCCTCCTCTCTGGTAACGGTGAGGGGGCAAGGTGGAATCGTCAGTTTCTCCATGGTGGCTCTATTGAAGATGAGCACGACAACTACGACGTCAACAACTTCATCGACATGATGATATGGAGACTTTCTTTCAAGATGGTGATATCAAGCCGGAGAAGATGTCGCTGCCATGAAATATTTTTTTCTGATCTCTTCTCCATTTTGTGCTGTGGTTAGATCTGGCCATGATGATGAACTAGAGAGGATAAGCTCCAGATCCGTCTTCCTCATTCTTTGGTGGCAGAAAGAAGAATGGAGACACAAGAAAGAAGAAGTTTCTAAACTCCGCCTACAGGAATGTTGGCCACTGTTTGTTGGGCATCTGTTCTTAGGTTTTTTGTTGAGTGTTTGCCTATGCAGTCATCGACACAAAGTGTCATTGTTGACGGTAGATAATGATCACTTTTAACCGTCAACTAAATGCATAAAGGAGATCACCATTAGAAAACATAGGGGTTTTAACTGACAATTTCTATGAGTTTTGGTGATTTTATATTTTCTGCAGGATTATTCCAGAAAAGAGAAATTGGAGGATTTCATTGCAAGATTTACACAAAACTTAACCGCGATGGAAAATATCATCATCGGACTCAGGAAGGATCCAGAAGACACCAGAACGAAGCGGAGAAGCGCAGCCCACCTGGTGGGGCCGGCCAGCCCCACTAGCCAGGCCGGCCGGCCTCCCCCTTCCACGGCCTTCCACCAGCTTCTGGAGTATTCCTCCACCGCCTTTGAGGATCAATCTTGGCCCTACGTGAAGTCGGTTTGATCCAACGGCCATCGTTTCCTCCAACGGGCTATAAATATGTGCCTGCACCCCTCCAGGAGCAATTAGGGTTTGCCTCAATTCATTTGTCAAGATTAGACTAGAAGCTAGGGTTTCCAGATATTAGAATTAGAGCTCCAGTTCTTCAAGTTCTAGATTAGGTTTAGCTAGCAAGGTTTAAGTAGAGTTGGGCGCTTCGCTCGGAGCTTCCGATCTGCAGTCAAGAGATTGGTAATTTGTATCTTGTTTATGACTTTGTTCTTAATTATTATATTGCTACTTATTAAGTTCTTAGTTTGCTCTAGTTACATTCTTGATATAGTTATGATTGGTGATGATTATAGTCATATGTTCGTAAAGCGCCTAATTCAATACTCGAGTGGGTTAGGTGGTATGTATTATGTAAGCATGGTGCTTAGATATCATATATACCCACGATTGCATCCTGATGTGCCGGGTAGTGTGGTAGATCGTAGGCGTACAGGCCTATTGAGTCCTCTGTATTCCACCCCTCGCATGTAGGCTAGTAGAGAGCGGTCGCGAAGGAGGTGACTTATATCTCAATATCCTCCCTAGTTGATGCTCCTTATGCTGTTTTCTGAGTTGGTTATGCTATAGATGAAAGTGTGTATATTGGTGTGATCTGTAGACTTATTATTTAGGGATAATCTAGAAGTTCTTTACTTTAGCCGAATCTCCTGTCTGACCAAACCATATTAGTTGAGTCTTTAATCTCTGTCTCTAGAAAGTCCTTTTATTTCATATTTATCTTTATCTTTATTGTTTATCTTGACTCACCCCTGCTAAAAGCACTAGAGTGGTTGATCGTTATAGGTTTGCACATTTAAAGTCATAGCCATAATTCCTTTCTATCCCCTTCTAGATAAATCCAATGCATTAAATGAGTTTTCCTTTTGGCTTAAAACAAATCAACGATACTTGAGAATCTTACCAGGTGAAATGCTACAACAGGAGAATTATCTGTGCGCTTGCGGATATATTCTATAGCATTAATATGAACTAAGACTTGAATTGCTAGGACGTCCCTTCTTTGTTGGTCTATCTGGGCAACTGATACATGTTCTGGGAACCTCAGGCAACCCACGTGTTGATGCCACTGACTCCATCAGCCCAACGTCGATATCATGATTTTCTGTTGCTGCAAACTCCACCTGATCGCTCCCAGGGAGTCTACGGATCGAATCCATCGCATTCATTGCTTGTATAAAAGCATCCTCGCTAATGGCTTGTGTTCCATATGCAACCTCAATGGCGAGGTCAAGGAGAGCCCTTTTCTTTAGAAAATCGGCTAATGCAAAGGACAATGCAGACCTCCTCTTGCTGTCCGGGATTTCTTTTAAATCATCCTGAGTCTTCAGCCACCGGTTATGAATGTTTTTCTTGGGTATCTCCATGGTATCAAGGTGTACTAGGACCTGAAAAATAAATGTAATACATCAACCATAAACCCCATCATCTGAAAGATAATTCTTATATTCAATTGTTCTCTCATAATATGATGGTATATACCTTAAGAGAGTGCCTGCACAGCATGCCCATATGCTCATATAGTCCACACTGGCATGTGATCTTCTCACCCAGGGCGTACGACACCTTAAATCGAATTTGATCAGGTTTGCCATCATAAATTGAGAGGGCCACTTCAAAAGTGCCATCAGTTCCCCTATTCTTGATCGCGTACCCACCAGAAAGGTATAGCTCATTGTAAAACTTGTCATACATTTTCTGAGTGTATAGTGCTTCAGCATGTCTCTCAATAGGCACACCAACACGTCTCTTCCTGCGCATCTGCACAAATGACAAGTGTTCGAATGAAAACAAGATACAAAGCTAAGACACACACCTGCCCTTGACAACATCAAATAATCTCAATATGCAATAAACATGGTCTTGAATACACTGTTGCATGGGTCTGGCGCATAGAATACCTGTTTTGTGCAATGCACTTCCTTTGCTTCCTGATCATTCCTGTCCATTTGGAATTCATTGAACTTCTGGACAAACATATGCATAGGTGCAGCGCGTTGTATGAATTGCTTTAGCATATGATTAGCACTTTCGCTCCTCTGAGTGCTTGTCATCCCAGCACAAAAAATATCCATGAAGTATGGCTTCGCCCACATTTCTCTAAACTTATATATTCTCTGCATAAACTGGTTGTTTTCAATATTGTACTTCCGCATTAGTTGCCTCCACTTCCTCTCAAACCTCGAGATGACTGTTTCTTCACTCACAAGTTTATTGAATTCTTTCTTGAAGTTGCTCTTCTTGCTGTATATCGGACCAACCTTTTGCTTGGTCTTTCTAAGCACATGCCATCGACACCACCGATGATTAGTATGCTTGTAGGTGGACTTCATGGCGGCTGCCATAGCTTGGCACTGATCTGTGATCAAACAAAAAATGAACAGCAGACGAGTGTTGTAGCCATCTCAAAATTCATCACTCATTGAATGGAAAATATTTTATCAGAAAAATACACAAAATAACTTAAAATTGATAGATATGTTTAAACCCATACCAGTCAGAATTGTCACTGGTTCCATACCACCCATAATATCACTGAACTTTTTAAAGGCCCACTCAAAATCTTCGGTCTTCTCAGAACCAAGAAGAACACCCCCAAAAACAATCGACTGAAAGTGGTTGTTGACGCCAACGAAAAGACCGAATGGCATGTTGTAGATATTGGTCCGATACGTGGTATCAAACGTCACCACATCGCCGAATTTTGCATAATCAGTCCTGTTCTTTCCAGTGCACCAGAGCATTGATTTAATCTTGCCCTCATCATCCACAGAAATACTTACTTCCATGCCTACATCATCCTTTTTCATCTTCTCAAGCAGGCTCAGTGTTTTTCCTATGTCATCCTTAATGTTTTCTTGTGCAATCCTAGCACATAGAGACCGGACAGCCTCTTTCCGGATAGGCTGCACAGCAACCGAGCCATGGACACCGAGGATGCTGCAAACACGGCCTATGGTGACGTTGTTTGCACGTAACTTCAGGACAAAATCCTTTGTCATTGGATCAATCTCGCTATGTGATAGCCACTGCTTGTTCTGACCATACGTTGCAGAGCAAGGATGGTTGTGTTCCGTCACAACACGACTGATAACCCACCCATGATCACCAGTTCGGTGGAGCCTCACCATGGCTTTGCAACCTGTCCTACAAGTCGCAGCATGAATGTTGGGACAGACACCCTGCATAGTCATGAAAAAAAATCATAAATACTCTGTCATGATCATTCAGAACTCAACCACATGTATGTAACACGAAAAGAGAAAGGCTGCGCTCGACCTCTCAAACTTACCTCGCATGAACACACAAGATCTTGCCTGGTCGTGTAATTGTTATCATTAGTTCTGCTACACCCTCTCCGGATGCCAAAGCCTATTTCCCATGAGTATAAATTATAAAAGTCTTTCGCTTCTTTGACAAGTAAACTCCATTCCAACGACAGGCAAGAACACCGGCTCCCCGGGTCGATTCATTGCAGTTCTCATTGCCTGGGTGAGTGGAGTTTCCTCCAATGGTGAACTCCTGCATTCTGGACCATATTTCCCCCTTTTCCTTGTCCAATGCAAATGCAGAAAATAAGATATTTAAAAATGAGATGATCTCGTCAACCTAGGCAGAGGAAAATCACACATAACTACATGTTCAAAACAATCTGCTATGACACCGGTGTAGCAATCTTCCGATATATAAAAGCTAACTGAACCTAACTACGCTCAAGCACGTCTGTTATGGCTGAACATAATGCACTGCAGCTTAACTCAACTGATGCTGCATTAACGGCTTCAAACATCCTGGTACACCGACTGCTCATATCAGACTGTTATGAGCGCATAAGCAGTCCTTATATACGGATTTACGCAAAATAGCATCCCGAACAGTTTTCAGACTCTGCCCTCTGCCCCCCCCCCCCCAAAAAAAAAAAACTAAACTGCGGCGAGAAAAAGATCGTTGAATTTATCCGAAAATTATGGCCGAGCAAAACATAGAAAACGCCTGCCAGTATTACCTCTTCAAGGGATGGCTTGCTTTGGACACATGATTCGGTCGCTGTGCTCACCACCGTCCCCTTCTGCTGCAGGCCGGATGTGATGAAGATTGTAGCTGAGTAATGTTACCTCCTTCTTCCCCTCTTCACCGTTCATCGCCAACGATGTGTCCAACGATTCGCTCAATCATCGCAGCTGGCTCACCATCTTCGCTCTGATCCATCTCAAACATCACTTATCCCCGCTAGGAAGAAAGGGGGCGGAGGGGGTTCAACCCGTAACGCGCTCTTGGGTCTGACAACTTCTTGCTTGTATGTTTAAATTTTGAACTGACAAAGCGCCAGGCATTGACGCGGGCTGAATAAATTGATACGTCTGCCCGTATATTCTAGTACAGCCATCTTGGCCGGCTTAGGCCCCGTCATTAAAATAAATCAACCCCTCCCTAGAACGACATGCACACGCGTCGCACATCAAGACCATCCTCTCATTGAATCCGAACCGTTGAAAAGTGTGGGTACCTATCCCCTGGGGTACCAGATCATTCGCGATGCGATTCATCGTTGCCAAGCTGCAGTTGAGTGGTTGGTTATTCATTGTTGCATATTTGTTTCAAGTTTTTCGATTTATCCAGACAAACAGACAGGGCACGAAGCGACAAACAAAGTTCACACTGTTCTCCAGCCATTTTTATAGTGAAGCTATAATTGTCATAACTTACAGGCCAATACACCAATTTATACCACCACATTTGGCCCTGGTTTCATGATGTCAAGGTCGTGCATTCAGATCTCGCTCCCCTATCAAGCTAGCTCTTTGACTGTCTTGCTGTACAAACTTTATCAGGTAATGTAATCAGGATAGTTTTTAATTCTTTTTACTTGATTTACCTTGGCCAACTAATATACATCCCAATACAGTATGAACTTGGCCAACTAATAATATACACCCTCAGGATTGGAACACCCCCTTAACCAATTTGTATCTAGGAACTTCATGGCATTTGAGGGTCTCTTTCAGAACTGTAGTATGACATATGCCTTATGCTGGTTGTGTAGTTACTACTTCAATTTGCCTGGTGCAGCATGAATAAAATTCAGAAAAATTATAGTGCACTTGGTCTACTTCTATCTCTTTGCTTCTTGCAGCACACTGCCATGTTGTACAAACTAGGTCTCTTTCAGAATTGCAACATGACATATACCTTCACCTGGTTGTGTAGTTACTACTGCACCTGGCCAGCATGAATAAAATTCAGAAAAATTATAGTGCACTTAGTCTACTGCCACCTCTTTGTTTCTTGCAGCACACTGCTACGATGTAGAAACTAATTATCATCCCATAGATAAAATGCAATGCATTTTTCATCTCTTAACCTTGCAGCAGTTTCTGACATACCTTTTTCTAAACTTGGTTTGGCTATAGGGTCAATATATATACCTTGATATGATTGTCTTGCTGAAATCATACCTCACACTGTAAAAAAATTATACAGTAGCAAAAATTATGAGAGACGGGCTATGTATGCTGAAGCAAACAAAAATTATCCTATTGCCCTCTTTATGCTTGATCCTGGACTAAATTTGTTGCAGAGGCATGTATTCTATCTCACATAAAAACATCTTAGAGATAGAAACATCTTAGAGATAGTTTCTACACCTCATCCCATTTTGATATCCTGAAGAAAGAAAAGGCATTTTTATTTTCTTTGAGACATCTTTAAGTAGTACTCATTGTTTGGAACTGGATGTCATTTTCTCTTTTTAGTAGTACCCATATGTTGGAACTGGGTGTGGTTAGAATCACGGAATGACTTTGATCTCGAATCTCTTCTCTTTGATATATATATTTCTTTCATTTTTTTTGTAATCATAGGTTGGAACCAGGTGTGCTCTCATAATTGTCTTGTCCAGTACGTTTTGGTCGATTTTGGCTTATTAGGTGTTATTTTCTTATATGTTCATTTGTTCATATACTATGTTCATTTGTTCATATACTGGACACTAACCTTGTTAATGGAAGTACAAGTCATTTGCTCATATACTGTACACTAACTTTGTTAATTGGTGTTAGTAGGATTGGGAAACTGGTTTCAGAAGTTAGACTGTGGGTTAGCCTCTTCAATAGCTTAGCTTGAATTTTGTCCTTTAATGTGTCTTTCTCCAAATTCTATTACTTGAATTATGCCAAGAAATAAAGATTGTTCTGTTTTTTTTTTTCGTTCCAACTCCTTTCATCTCTTTGCTGACATTCCTGCTGTGATCACTCTTCCTTTCCTACCAGAGGCTGACTTGAGCTGTGCTGTCGTCATGAATGGATGATTATCTGAATCTGAACTTTATTTCGTTTCAATTCACAAAAAAACTTTATTTCATTTTTTTTTGCCAAACTGAATTCGATCTCATGCTTGGGACATGCATGGCACAGGGTTTTAGTAGACTTCAGAGGACTTGTTTATTGTTGCAGAAATTAAGTGGAGAGAAACATAGTCCTAATCCTATAGTAAAATTGGCTTCAATTGCGATAATTTGTGTCATATGGACTCGTACAATAATTTGTAGGGTTCAATGGAATCAAGGAAGGAGAATGATCAAGCCTCCTATTGCCCTTGTTGAGTAGCAGTTTTGTGCTAGATCATCTTGTTTTTGATGTGATACATAGACTGTTTACCGAACATCAAGACATAACCAGATATGGGACAAATTATTTTAGATGCTTCTTTTGTCAAAACTTTCTTTCTCTATGTAACTGTCTTTGTTAAGTGTCATCAGCATCTGGTTTCTATGTGATATTTGAGTATCTGTGCACAAGTTAATCTCAAGAAAGATGTGACACTATATACACTGAGCATTGAAAATTTGAATAGCTGGCTTGTAGTCTAATCAGTGTCCTTTTTTCATGTGTATTTTCCAGTTCGTATGTCTCCTTGGGTGGCTAGCTAGAATCAATTTACTTTGGAGGAGGGCCTATGTGTCATCTATATACCTTTTATTTAAAAAATGAGTTAAATGCACCAGCGGCCTTGAACTTGTAAGGGTGTGTCATTTAGATCCACGAACTCTGAAAACGTATTTCTGGGTCCCTAAACTTGTAAGGGTGTGTCACTTAGGTCCATGAACTTTGAAAATACATTTTTTAGGTCCCTAAACTTACAAGGATGTGTCACTTAGGTCCACACACAAATATTATATTTCTATTTAATAATATAGTTGTGAATAGCCCATAAAAATAATATTTAATATGAAATCATCATATAATAAATAATCTAAAGTATTAAGACAATTTAAAAGAACAAATATATTAGGATTAAACTAAATTAGAAAAATACTAAAATTAATTTAATCCTTTAAAATATATTTGTCCTCAAATACAAAAAAGATTAAATTAATTTTAGTGTTTTTCTAATTTAGTTTAATCCTAATATATTTGTTCTTAAATTTTCTTAATACTTTAGTTTATTTATTTATTTATTGATAATGTCATATTAAATATTATTTTTATGTGTTATTCACAACTATATTATTAAATATAAATAGAAATAGAAATATAATATTTGTTTATGGTCCTAACTGACATACTCTTACAAGTTTAAGGACCCGTAAATGCATTTTCAAAGTTCGTGGACCTAAGTGACACACCTTTACAAGTTTAAGGACCCGAAGTGCGTTTTCGGAGTTCGTGGACCTAAGTGACACACCCCTTACAAGTTAAAGGGCCGCTAGTGCATTCAACTCTTAAAAAAATATATACCTTGCATATATTTGTCATATATTTGATGTTGTAATAAATGAACCGCTGGAAAGTTGAATTGATATTTTTTTATTCCACAGATGAGTGGTGTCTCATAACAACGGATGGGCACATCACGGAAAGGTTTGTATAGTAGAGTTGGTGAGCCTATGACGTCGTGATTTTCGTGACTGCTTTGCTTTGATTGAATGCCACTTTAATGTGGGTATTTAATTTTACAAAGATTATTATCTTATCGTGCGATCCATGTGTTTTTAGTATAAAAGTTTATTTGACCTGTAGCAACACACGGGCACGCTACCTAGCGAGGGAAAAAGTTGTGGCGAATCCTCCTTGTGGCTGTGGCGAGCCTTACCTGAGTGATGAACCAAACGCTAGCCACAGGTGCTATGGCGAGCCTAAGGTTAGTTGTGGCGGCATGTGACGGGCAACCAAACATGCCCAGTGTTTGAACCGCTTTGACATCTATATTTGTTAAAAAAAAATAAGTATCAAGTACAATTCAAATGTTCTTTGAGAGACATGTTGACAAGAGAGGGCATGCATAGCCCCACACCCATGGTTTTGCACTCAAGAGCCAAAGCAATTGCAAGGCACAATATTAAACTATAGTAAAGCGGCTAGTGTTATCTGCTAAACGGTAAATATTTGGTCACTTACCGTTTATTAGTCATTACTTGGGCTAAATGGGCAAACCGGTTATTTCAATGGGATAAACGGTCAATTAAACGGAAATGGTGTGCCACGTAGTGCTTAGACAATGTGTAAAAAGCTAAATGGCTGTTTAGACGAACAATGAGTGGTTATCATCTGAGATGAGCATGCATTGAATATTGAATAATTAAATTCTACCAATTGTTTTGCATCCATGGGTCTCAAGGCAAATTTACAACTTAAGATGATCATTTTTTCTACTGTAGGCTAATACTCCTACTTTCACTGTTACACTAGTACATGTAGTCATCAGTCATCGGGGAAAAAGGTCTTTTGCATGGGCCACGTAAGAGTGTGATCTTATTTCTCTTTCGACATGTGCCACAATGCGATCCAATATATCATATTTATCCGATGAAGTAATCAATCATTTTTATTCGATTGCTCCAACCTATAAGTTGTAGTAATTAAACTCATGTGCACCAACTCACACCCCATGTCCCTATTAAGATTTGTTTGGATACACTCATATCCAAATTCATACGTGTTTAGAGTGGATTAGAGTAGAAATTTAATTAAATTCCACTTCAATCCATTCTAACACCTATGAATTGAAATAGATATGCGTACAAACAAGTATGTAATATATGGTAAATAAGGTAAACCTATGACCTGTATCTAGGTCTAATAGTACATCACGACTCTTGCAATCCAAGCTATCGGTCCCATCGAGATTCTGGCATGCAGTATATATATACCGTGATGAGAAACATTAGTTAACAATCTCACACTGCAGGCCAAGTCTTTGTTAGAAGATTAATTTTGTCTTTTGCCTTCGTCTTTGTCAGATCAGGGTATGAAATACGTGACAAGTCTCCCAATTTGCTTCAGTGTGCACACCATCGAGAGCTTATGCATCTTTGTCAGATCGCGGGTTTTGATAACAGTATGAGCACTAAAAGTCTACAACCATAGCACCATACTTGGCCTCAAAATCCTGCTAACCATCAAATTAATTCAACCACAACCAAGATGAAGAACATGTTCATGTTAATTAATATTGTAAAAACGATGATATCTTTGGTTCACATTAAGATAGGCAATAAGGTTGGATGAATGATGCCCAAATTTTAACACGCTGCCCAAAACAAGAAACAAGATTAAGCTAAGTTAATTTTCTAGAAAGATTATTCCTTTTGTTAGCGGGAGTGATGGGAAATTAAATCTACAACTCGAGCTCAATCTCTGGTAAGAGTAAGTTTGGAAGGGTTACTCCGTGTCCGCTCCATTGTTGGAGCTAGAGCCCTCTGGCCGAAGTCGGCTTCGTGTCCGTACGAGAAAACGGCTTCCAAGTCCGTGATTTGGCGGCTAGAAGCGATTCTCCACATGATGGCGTTTGGTGTGGTTTCGCCTGCTACTGCGATGTAAGAGTTGCACCAAGAAGATTATATACTAGACATACATTGAGAACTAACCAACAAAAATCATGCTAGTTGGATTTATGGATAAAAGAAGACCTTATTTCGATACACGTGACCTCAATCCACAAGTGTCGAAGTATATAAGGTGGAAATTAAGGTTACGTATGGATCTAAATAAGCCCTAAGTAATTTTAGCTTTGATCAAGCCAAATGTAAATTTGAAACAAGATCAATCTACACACAAAGGGGTTTTATATTTGCCTTCAGTTTTTTTCAAGGATGGTACAGCTAGAAAACCGTTTATAACCACGAGGATGATTATTGCTTACAAACTGCTTGAGGACCCAAAGATGCATTTTTCCGGGACAACACTTACGGACCCACATGTCACCCTCTCAAGATGATCCAAACCTCCCCGGAATTCGTGGCTCTCTTCCCTGGCGCGCGAGTGGTGAGCGTGCGCACAAGAGCCAAGCGATGGTGCTTCTCTTCCCCGCCACGCCGTCTCCACTGTGCCGCGCCACGGACACCGTGGTGTCCGCCGCTAGGAGCTCGTCTTCGTCCTCTGCCTCATTCGGCGCGGCTGCCTTCAAGGTCGTGCGCCTTTGCCTGGATGCCGCGGTGCGGGCTGAGATGGTGGAGTCCACCGTTTCGGCGGCAAAGGCAAACCTGCGGGCCTCGAAATGGGCGATACGGATGTGTGTGTCCGCATCTCCGTTTCCCCAACTTGGATGGGGTGGACAGCGGCCCCGCCGCCGCTTCTCCCATGATGCAAGGGGAGCCAAAACCTTTTGTTGATGCACGCAGGCACCCTGGACTCCACAAGGCCAGAACCTTGTTCAACCCAAACAAGTGCACGCAGGCATCATGACCATCTAATCGAGCACCGTAGGTAGGACAAACAGGTTGTTCGTTTGGTCATATAGGGCGGAGGGTGGCTGATTTGCTCTAAGAGAAAAATACTGTTCGGACGGTTGACTAGACCGCAAAAAAGAAAAACAACATCCGAAAAAAACCGATCGGACTAGAAAAAATCGTCGGTAATTTTCCAAGGGATCGGACTCTTGGAAGGACACAAAATCGAAAAAAAAAACAATACAATTGGACGCTGGGAAGGATAGGTATAAAACACATGCAATTATTTCCAAATATATAGGCTCCATCATCTTACGGCCCTGTTGCGTACGATTGGACCCAAACGCCGAATCTAACCTAGCATGCTAGTAAGCAGGTCACTATGTCCTGCGGCTAAATTGACCTGATGAGTCGTCTCCCCCGATCGATGAGTTGTGCCTCCGTAACCGTAAGATAGCCTGTCTCAGCTGCACATGCTGCTTCAGATAGTACAGGTCGACGATGAATTCCGGCACGAAGCTAGCGAGCCACCCCTGGATGCGGTGCGCGACGTGGGGTACGCACAGCGGGCCGTGCCCGATCCACCGCACTGCAGCGCGGGCAAAGGCGTCAGGCGTCACCACCACGAGTGGATGGTAGTCGCATTCAGCAGCGTTGGAGAGCATCTTCGTGTCCACGAAGAAGGGAACCTGCAAAATTAATGATAAGTACAGAACCTAATTACTATCATGGCATGGGGTTGGAGACATGCATGCTTCGTCTTAAACAGTGCAACAACCACCATCCATTTAAGTCCAGTTAAGGCACTCCCAATTGGAATTAGTGTCTGTGCAATGGAACAACCACCATCCATTTGAGTCCAGTCAAGGAGCACTCCAATTCGAATTCTCTGTCTCAAATTATTTCTTGTTTTTGGTTTTTGTGCCACAAGTTTAACTTATTTTGTAGAAAATACGTGAAATATTTAGATCTCTAAATAAATTTATTTAAAAACTAGATTTAAAGATCTTTCTAATTATACTAATTGTGTATCACAAATATCAACTTTTTAATATATATTTAGTCAAAGTTGTTTTTCTCGGAAAGCTAATAAAATGATAAATATTTTGGAACGGAGGTAGTAGATTGTATCACTATTAAATGGTTGCCAACTAAGCAGAGGAGAAAAGAAGTCGTTGCTTTCAAAAGAAACGACGTCTTCTCTTGAACCGAGACAGAATAAACAGCGATTTCACCGTTGGGAGGAAATGAGCCATTTCTATGAAGGTGCGGGCCGTGATGACCCACCGTGTGCACACGCCCGTGCCATCGCTAGTAGTGTGCCCTCACTGGTCGCCCCGTGCTTGCACGCACCACTGCTGGCTGTGCGTTTGCCAGTCGCCATAGCGCACGCCCGTCTTGTCGCTGGCCGCATGCTCGCCCACGCCGCCGCTGGCCATGCTCACCCGGCGCCGCCGCTCTACCACTCACACCCAGCGCCGCGGTCTGGCGCTTGAGTAGAGACGAGAGGAGAGATGGTATGGGAGGGAGGAAATGATAAGAGAGAAATACACTATTGTGTTAGGTAGTTTGCATAAATGATTTTTGCTGATGTGGTGCTCTTAGACATTGCACATTGTTTGAACATAGTTTTAAATCTCCGGCTATAGCTGTTTGGGGCTGATCAAGCTTCGAGCTATAGCCTGCTATATCCCGCTATAGCTCGGTATATCCTCATTTAGCCTCTGCTATAGCTGTTTTAGAGGTCATTCGCTAAATACTCTTAGCCGACGGTTTAAAACCTTATGTTTGTATCATTGGGACTATCCAAGATGTCGAGATTAATCTATTATTATCCTAGCATTTATTGTTGAACCTGAAATTTATTTGATCTAAGATTAGATCAAAGCCCAATTAAGTCCAACAACAAATAACCAGCTCATTATTGTTAGCATGAGCATGGCGTAGCAACTTGTGGTAGAGATTCAAATAGTAATCTAAGAAACTGTGGCGTGCTTAGACTGCAACGCGTGGCATTGTTCGGCTCATTTGTAGTAGAGAACACATAGTGGGGATTATTAAACTGAAGTTGACGGGATTGGTTCAGTACTTCAGTCGCTAGTAAGTAGCTTCAATTTGCTAGTAAGTTTTGTCACTCTGTCCTGTGATACCATTGACTTGCGTGGCCTCCAACAAGCTGATCCTACGTGACCGTAAGATACTCTTTCTCAGCTGGAGAAGCTGCCTCAGACAGCAGAAGTCGAGAATGAATTCTGGCAACAAGCTACTGATCCAACACTGGATCTGGTGCATGACGTGGGGTACGCACAGCGGGCCACCATGCCCAATCCAACGCACTACAGCGCGGGCAAAACTGTCAGGCGTCACCAACAAGAGGCTGAGGGAGTAATAGTTGCCTCCAACAGCGTTGGACAACATCCTTGTGTCGACTAAAATGGGACCTGTTTAAGTTCAGTTGACTCGGTTTGAGAGAGATTGAAGTAAAATTTAAACTAAAATACACTCTAATCCCTTTCAAACCTTATGGATTGGGGTATATTTGTATGCAACCAAACAAATCCTCAAAGGGGTCAATGCTTCAGCAATATTACCACACATGTTTTGGATACGTGTTGAACTTTCCTAAATTTTTGTGGCTAACTAACAATGTGTTTGCCACAGTTCATCTTTTTGTGGCTAACTAACAATTTGTTCGCCACAGTTCATTGGTTTGTGGTTTGGCGAAGAAATGAGTAATGGCAGGTGGGGCAAAAAAAGTATGGAAATCCACATTTGTGACAAAGGACCAAATTGTAACCTACTAAAATTATAAGCCATTTCAACTTTCATAGACAGTCAAAGTATTATAAGTTTAACCAAATTTATATGATAGAATTAATTATAATAATTAACCAACTAAGTATCATTAGAATTTTTCATTAATTAGCTTTTCGTAGCTACTATATCTATTTGATGTCATAAATTATTGTAATTCTCACTATAATTTTGATCAAATTTGATATATTTTGACTTTTCAAAATATTAAAATAATTTATAATTTAAAATGGATCGAGGAAGGAACTATATATGGCGTGCTTAAACTGCAGCTCGTGGCCAAGTTTGGCCCCCCAAAACCAATCATATACAGCTAGTACATCCGCCCCACGATGGAGAAGCGGATTTCTTTGTTTAAGGCCTTGTTTAGATGCATCTCCAACTTCCAAGTTTTTACACTCTCTCTCCATCACATCAATTTGTATCCGCATATAAAGAGCATTAAATATAAATTAAAAAATAACTAATTGCACAGTTTGGTTGTAAATCACAAGACGAATCTTTTGAGCCTAGTTGGGCTACGATTGGACAATATTTACCACATACAAACGAAATGCTCTGAGGACTTTTCATTCTCTCTCCTCTCACAAATGATTTGCCGCATGTAAAGAGCATTAAATATAAATAAAAAAATAATTAATTGCATAGTTTGGTTGTAAATCACGAGACGAATCTTTTGAGCCTAGTTGGGCCACGATTGGACAATATTTACCAAATAAAATCAAAGTGCTACAGGACTTTTCAATCTCTCTCCTCAAACCATCTAAACAAGGCCTAAATAAAACATTGCTAACGTTGGCAGCAGAATGGTACATGTACAGCTGTTTGCAACTTTGCATTGGTTACCTGACACTGAACATCAATTCCTTTGCTCCTGTACTCTACGTAGAGGCTCTTGGAGAAATCAGTGACATACCTGTGATAGAGAAATAAGCACCATCCAACATTAAACAAAACTTCTTTTTTCAAGTGGGCTCTACTACGCCCACGTTGCTTTGTCCAAAATCTAAATAAATAAATAAATTAAAAGCCATCAAGATTTCCTAACTACCACGCACGCATATATCTAAATAAAATTTTCTAGAACTTTTGGAGGAGGTCAATGTTATTTTGGAAATCTTATCACCTCTATTAAATATGTAAAACTCTAAATGCTGTATTTCCGTTTGTTCTCAATGAAAAATGGGAATATCTTCACTTTGGGGGAAAAATATTTACCCCTATCAAAACTATTTCAGCATGTAATGATGATTACACTTAAGAACTAGAGAATGTAAAAGAAAAAAAAAAGGCACCTATAGTATATTACTTTGGGATAAGCTAGAAGTATATACTTATTTTGAGACGAGGGAATTACCGTTTTGTAGCGGTGTAGACCGAGTACAGTGGGAAGGAGGGAAGGGCTGCAGCGGAGCCTGAGCCAATGTTGACGATGGCGCCCCTCCCTTTGTCCAGCATCACCGGCAGCACTGCCGCCGTGATCTGCGTCAGTGCCCACAGGTTCACCCGTATAATCCGCACCAGACCCTGGATGTCCGCCTCGTGAAGGTACACGCCACCGGGCTCTGCCATGCCGGCGTTGTTCACCAGCACCCCTACGTCCAGCCCTTGCACTGCCTCCCGGAGCCGCCGAATCGCCTCGTCGCCTGCCAGGACACTCGATCAGGCGGGATCGATACATGCAAAAAGCTACACCACCATGGTATATACTTCCTCCATTTTAAATTATAAGTTATTTCAAATATTTTGAGAAGTCAAACTTTTTTAAAGTTTAATTAAAATTATAGAAAAACATAAAGGTTTGTAATATAATATTAAATAGGTATACAATTAAAAGATAACTAATACAGTAATAAGAATTCAATGATACTTAGTTGATATTATAAATATTATTATTTTATTATATAAATTTAGTTAAATTTAAAAAATATTTGACTCTTAAACTTGGAATGACTTATAATTTGAAATGAAGAGAGAATATGCATGGTACCTTGAGCCGTGGACGTGAGAGAGAGGTCGCACACGACGGTCTTACTCCGCACGCCGGCGTGCTGCATGGCGACGGCGTCCGAGACATTCTGCAGCTTGGCAGGGTCGCGGCCGACGAGGACCAGGTTGAGGCCCCGACGTGCGAGCTCCAGCGCCATGGACCGCCCCACGCCGGATGTCGGGCCAGTGATGACGGCCCATGCGCCATAGGCGCCGCGGAGGTCCTTGCGCCGGCGCACACAGACCATGATGAGGTAGGGAAGGTGGCGGAGGCAGGCGGCTGTGACATAGAGGCCACCGATTGACATCAACACCAAGAACAATGCCGGGGCATCCATCTCTCTTGCATGCGCACACACTTCTTTCGAATTTGATTGTCGCTTACTCGGTACTATACCCGTTTCTAGTGCAGAATCGAGCTAGCTGTTGGCATGTGTATATAGCGCAGCCTTGCCACAGGGCCAAGTAGTACAGTATACGTACTGCTGCTACCACTACCAAGCATGCCATGTGTTGCTTTTGAACGGATCGGACGGGCCCCACTGGCATTCACCCATCTATAATAAATCCTTTAATAATACAAAAAATTTGGTTAGAATTCAAGCAATTTCCTTGTCATATAATGAAGTTTGGTATTCATCCCTTTCAACCGGAGCTAGCTAAAGAGCGCGACATAAGAGCTCACGCTACATGAAAAAAAAAACCTTAAATAATGACAACCTTAACTGACAAAACTAATGACTAAAACGGATTCCCATCATTTCTATATGTATACACAATTAGAGCATGTTTGGAAGCCACCTAAAACCCCTGTAAATTACTGGCTACAAGTTTTTTTTTTCAAGCCCAAGATGGAAATTACTATTTGGAAGACCCTTGAGCCACTAAAATTACACCTGTTTTGGGCTAAAACCATCGTTGGGAAAAATAAAAATGTGTGGAGGCTTGGAAAAAAAAAATATGAGAAATGTTGGGTACGGTGCCTCCATCTTAGTGGCGGCGGTGTTGATTGCAACCCCGATTCCCTGAGTGCCGTCTGGGCGATGGCGCCCAGCTCCACGTCCTTCTGCAGCAGCGCTGTGGCCGACATGCACGGGGAGGCGTCGGCCGGGGAGAACGCGCCGGCCATGCTGAGCGGCGCGGGAGCAGCAGGTTGGCGGCGGTGTTGTCATCGGACATGTTAGGGAGTATCCTCAGGGGCTCCTGGTGTCATCCTTGCCGGCTTGGAGGTTGTCATCTTGGGATGGTGGCAGCACGCCAAGTGGTGGTGGGCTTACTCCTGGAGGTCAGAGGCCACCGTCGCAATGTTCATGAGTTTGAATAGTAGCTAGCTGTTCTCCTGTATACGTCATGAAGCTGTCTCGCCTCCCAAACAACAACCTTAGGCACGTACAACACGAGGTTACTTTCACCCGTCTATAAGGCGTGCATCTTGATTCGTCAAAAAAAAAAAAAATATATATAAGCCGTGCATCTTGCAAAAAGAATAACCCTCACGAGTGTGGACTGTGGAGACGGGCGATGCCATCGTCTCGCGAGGCGACGAGATGACGAGCTTGTACTCCGAGGCGAAGAGACGCGGAGAGACGCGCTGTATGGGCCGTCGCCCGGAGGCGACGAGGCGCGGATCCGACCGCACCGCGTTTGAAAAAGCCAAGATTTGCGCCATTCGTTCTTTCTAGGTCACCCTCCATCCCCTTGTAGATGTCGAGCGCGCGGCTGCCGTCGCTGCTGGGTGGGCTCCGTCGTTCTCTTCTCCCAGAGTCCCAGGTCAACGCCGCCGTTGGGGAGATCCTCCTGGACAAGATCGAGGAGGGGCAGGTTGTACAAGGCAATCTCCACTCTGGCCACCGTCCAGGCCGCCACAAGCCGCGCAGGCAAACTCCGCTGCTTCGCCCTGGCCGTTGCGAACTGCGCGGGTGAGATCTGCCCCGAGCAGGTCATTCCCTGTAATTATTTGCCCGGTTTCTTCTGTTCTAGTATTGATCCTTGCTATCTTTCTCTTACGATTTCAATACGTATACGGTATACCACACTTTGCAAATTATATATCGAGTTAGCTAAACTGTACTATCAAGTTCAGACTTCATCATAGCCTGAAGGTCCTATCAAGATTAAGCTTGATTTTGAGAGTCAATAGCAGTTCAGGCTTCATATAGACAAGATGTTTGCTTTTTCTTCTGAATCTGCTCCCTAGTTGAGCTGAATGCTTATCCTTTTTTTTACTTAGTGGTGCAGGCTGTTGCAGTTCTGAGAGGAGATGAGCTGGTTGTTCTCTACTCAATTTTCTAATGAATTAGATGATGATGCATGATATACAGCTATCCGTTGAACCTGTTCAAATTTGTATGATCATTTCCATTGTCGACTGATGCATCCGTGCATTGGTGTTGAATTAGATCATGGAGTACTTTAAGTGTTCAGTTTACTGCCATTCGTACATTGGCTAGCATCCTTCCATTACCATTTGACAAAGTCACTTAAAGCAAACTATTATAAGGCTTTTACATGTGTACCATTAAAAAAGATGGTAATCTCGTTGAATGGACTCAAAAGTTTAATCTACCAGCAGTGTCCAAGTTCAGAGAATTTTTCTCTCTTACGCCATTCCGTCCACCTTCCGTTCGTTTTTCACCGTTTAGGAGTCCTGACGAGTGGGACCGGACAGTCAAAATGTCCAAAATACCCTCCCCTTCTCTTTATCCTTATCCTCTCTCCTTTCCCCATCTTCGGTCCGAGCGTGCAGTCCAATGAACAGCGCTGGTGCCGGGCGGGGTGGGCGCGGGCGGCAGTGGGCGCGGGCAGGCGGGCGTAGGGCAGTCGCGGGCGGCTCTCGCGGGCGGCGCCCGCTGCGCTTCCGCTGGAGCCGCGGGCGGGCGGAGCTGCTTGTGGCAGCGCGCTGGAGCAGCGGCGGGCGCAACTGTGCGCGCCGGGTGACGGGCGCTTGCTTCGGAGCTCGCCCGGGCGCGGGGCGACCAGCGCGGGCGGCACGCACAACGCTGGAGCAGCGGCCCACGTTCCGCGACACAGCGCGCGCAGGAGCGACGGCAGACACGGAGACTCACGGGCGGGCGGGCGCGGGCGTGGGACAGGCAGCGGGCAGCGGGGCAGTGGTGCCGCTGACGCCCATGCAGCAGATGCAGGCGGGACCGCCCGCACAGGCGGGTGCTCCCAGTGGGTGCGGGTGCGCTGCACGGGCGGCGCCGGTTCCATAAATCGCCACCGCCATCTACCACTGCCTGGCGGGCGCTGCACTGTTTGAGGGCGACGTGGCACGCGCTGGCCGTGGCGCTGGGCGTGCTGTTCACGGTGTCCGACAGCGGCCGGCCCATGCGCGGGCGGCACCCGCCGCTTCAACCGCTGCTACCTCGCCCGCCAGCCGCCTGCGGGGGCATGCTCGTGACGTCTCACGCCCGCGACCACCACGCCCATGTCTAGACCGCTGCGCCGCCGCCGTGTGCGACCACGTCCCGCGCCAAGTCGGGCGGAGCGCACGCGGGGCTGCTCTGGGCGCGGCGCGAGGATGAACGGCTGCTCGGACAGAGCACGCGCTGGGCTTGGCGTGCGGCAGTGGGCGCGGCGCGCCTCTCTCCCCTGCCAGCCAATGGCGCCATGCCACCTCGCCCGTGAACCCACGCGGCAAGCCTCCCTCTCTCTCCTTTCCTTTGGGTGGCTGACAAATGGACCCCACTATGGGGTAAAATGGTCATTTCACCTGTCTGTTTGACACCGTTGAGTAGAGGAATGGACGGAATGGCGTGAGAGAAAAATTCTCCGAACTTAGACACTGCTGGTAGATTGAACTTTTGAGTCCCTTGAGCGAGATTACCATCTTTTTTAATGGCATACATGTAAAAGCCTCAACTATTGTCTATCAAATAACAGCACAATCGTATGCAAGTTAGGGTTCATGATTGATATTGGCTACATGTAAAACATTAAACAGTTTATGGACGATTCTCTGTCAATAGGTTGTACGATCTGTCTCTAGCTTGAGCTGTTCGTGCGTCAAATTCGAGGCTTTTGGAGACCACCTCCATTTATGGGTTGTACATCCCTTAGAGCAAGCCCAATAAACTTTGCTTTAAGCCAAGTCACATTATCTTTAGACAAGCTGTAAAGACAAAATCTTCAATAGCTTGGTCCTCACATGCAACACACGTAGCGGGAGCGTAGATTTGGACTAGTGGATTGGGAGGAGAGGAGGGAGGGGGAGGAGGGGATGGCGCCCTAGGGGCGGTGGCCCGGCGGCGTTGGGCAGTGGCGACGCTAGGGCTAGGGGTGGAGCGCGGCTGGTCGGGCGGGAGGGAGAGGGAGGAAGGGAGCGCAGCGCGGGAGATTGGAATAAAGAGAATTTTCTAAATTACTTTTTGATCCAACTAATTACAAGATTCTTTCGGAAAGTCCTTATCGAACACGGAGTTTTCAGTTTTCCTAATCTGAATTTTATAAATAATAATTAATAAAAGGTAACTTAGGGATTGGAGAGCTGGTGGCGAGGTGGGGCCCGCGGCCCCCCCCTTCACCCTTTGGCCAAGGGGGCGGCTGCGCCCAAGACGCGCCCCTAGTGGCGGTGGCGCCTGCCGCCCTAGGGTGGGCTGTGGGGGCCCTGTCCGCCGCTTCGCCGTCTTCTTCTGCCCCCCCACTGTAGGTCCATTAGGCTCGCCAAGTGTCACCGTCTTCATCGGACGTGTGACATCACACAGTCTAAAATTTATTTATTTATTAAATAGGCTCACATGCTTCACAGGGAGGAAAGCGCAACGACCTGCATGCTAAACGGAGAACCTGCATGGGGGAGAGCGTAGCGCTCGGAGCCAAGTCCAATGTCCATTTTCTTCTGTCTTATTTTCTTTCTTCCACATAAGATTTTGTTGAGTTCACTGGTCCTCTCATTGAAGAGATTCATTCCATCCATGCTTAAGCCAAACCGTACAATTTTTGGGTCATCTCTTAATTCTTTGTGATTGTCATCGAAACGTTGTCACTGAGTACCATCGGTTGGGTGTGCAAACTTATCATCATCTACCTTGCACTTATCATCGCACCTGTCATGAGTATAGCTTCCTTAGGGTTTAGGAAATTATGACTCAAGCGGTCAATCACTGGCAGGTGCATTAGTATGAATACCTGGTCCGACGGACCCATCTGTTTACAAAGTTTTTGTTTATCACCAGTGTTACATCATCTTTTGTTGATAAATACTAATGATTACATAGGGGAAGCAACATTTGCCACCAAGCATCGGCTACTGATCTATCCTTCTTTGGCAGCCTGATCTTCCATAACCTTGCATCATCGTGCATTAGTATGAATACCTGTCGATAGGAGTGTGATTCCCTTCTGAATATTACCCCATTCCTTCTTTTCCAAAGACGCCAGAAGTGCACAGAGCGAGGAAGGTGGGGTAGTGATTGTAATAAGTGATGCACGTAGAGTTTGTGTCTCCTTACCAAACCACAGACTTCGACGCCAGCCAAATCAGCTACGACAAACCACCTTGCATCTAATAAAACATATTTTAGTCACCCTAAAAACCAGATACTACTTGAAAACTCACTCTGTAACCGTGAAATCCTATCCGTGTAACCATAAAAATTAGATAAGCAAAGCGCAAAATCAAAATTCTGCTAAGGACCACTGTGTGAAAGTAAAAACCAGTGTCGTTTTCATGGTTGTGAGTTCATGATACAGGTCCATGACATGAAAATGGCGACATGTTACTGTTGCGTGATGCTATCAATGATTGCATATCAAATATCTTGTTTAGCACTAGATATATGAAAGCTAACATCTGTAGTGTGTAAAACCATTCAAACAAAGATACAATATTATTAATTAATGCTTTGACAACGTTAGCCACTGGCAGTTCACTAGTTGTGACATGGAACCACTGAATCTAGAAGATGTATTCAAGTAGGCATTATTTATGTAGAGCTGTAGAGAGTCATTTGTCCTATCCAACTAAACTATAACAAATGACAATTAAGCACCACATCAGCAGACTAGTAAACACCTCATCAACATACTTGTTCATAGTGATGATATTTATATGACTAGAAATCTATGGCCAAGTTAGATACAACAAACTAGTTTGACTAATTAAATTAAAGTTAAGTTCTTCACATGGCTGCTTCTTGTTGATAGGTTGAACACAAAAACGATGTCAAGAAGGAGGAATCTATTCAATGAAGATGATGATCACTGTGTCCTATGCACAGATCAGGTAGATGAGGACATCGAGCACTTATTCTTTGATAGGTTGAACACTAAAACGATGTTGAGAAGGAGAAATCTATTCAATGAAGATGATGATCACTGTGTCCTATGCATAGACCAGGTAGATGAGGACATCGAGCACTTATTATTCTTTGACTACCCCTTCGCCAAACATTGCTGGTTGAAGATAGACATTCAATGGGACACGTCACTCTCTCTATACCCAAGGATCGATCGCTCATACAAGGCAGGCTCAGAACACTTCTTTCTTCACCGAGGTCATGGTCATTGCTGCTTGGGAAATTTTGAAAGTCAGGAACGACAAGATATTCAACGGTGGCCACGCAAGCATAGCTACTTGGTTTAGTAATTTCAAAAATCAATCCCTACTTCAATCTCTTCGTTTTAAGGACGATTTAAGATCGGACTTTTGCTTTTGGCTTGATGCCTTCAGTTAAGTTGGAGTTGTAAGTCGGTAAGTATGTAAGCCTGCAAGTTTGTAACTCCCTCCCTTAATTTTTATAAAATGAAGTGCTGTGGGGCCCCACAGTTTTTGCCTTAAAAAATTAAATTAAAGTTAGTCAGCACACATTCAAGGCAACTTCCAATATCCATCCAACCACAATATTTTAAATGCAATTCACGGGATGGATTTGGTACGGTACCATGAAATCAAATCCTCTAGTCCTTAATGTCAGTTTGAACACATTTAATAGTATAGGAAACGTCCAGTTTAATCAATAATTAGTTTTATTTAATTCGGCTACAAGATGTTAAATTGGCTGCATTGTTAAATCGTTAAATCAAGACATGTTTGGTATGGTTCTGAACAGCTCCAGCTTCTTGGTAAAATGTGCGGAGGAGCCGGAGACGGTAAAGGAAAAAAAATTATTAGTTTCACGGGCTCCTATTCACATGAGAAGAGCTATAAGAACGACTGCTTGCTATAGTGCGCGGAGAAGGTAGAGCCAGATCGAGGCAGCTAGAGCTCAACCTTGCACAATGAAATTGGTTGATGTTACTGCAATCATCCAGCCGTGTCTTTAAAGCCATACTAGCGAAATCATCCAGCCGTGTCTTTAAAACCTCTCCTCCCGCTTATCCAAGGTTCACCCAAATCTGCTCCTGCGATCCCTTGCTGATCCCTTCACATAGTCGCTACCACAAATACAGACTTCACATATACTATACATATTTCCATACTGTGACACACCGTTGCTGAAAGCCTCCATGAACATATTCGTTGCCGTTATTATCATCATCACCATGATCCTTTCAGCCAACACCATCCTCACTACGGCAGGCAGGTGCTTTGCCATCAATTGCACTTTCGGCAAAGACTTCGCCGAGTGCAGCACTCGGCAAAGTGCTCTCAAGATATCCCCTTCACGGCAAAGCGTTCTTTGCCGAGTGCCGCTTCTCGGCAAAGGCTTTGCCGAGGGCCGAGAAGGCACTCGGCAAAGATTAACACTCGAAAAAATAAAAAATTAAAAAACTTGAAAATAAATAGCAAAAAAATTATTTAAATCCGGGAAGAGACCACCCACTGGCCAGTGCTCGCCCGTCTCTGTCTCCGATGCAAGTCTCGACATTTTTCGCGCATAATTCACATCTAATGCGGCGGTGGGATTCGAACTCGTGACCTTCGCCTCGCACGGTCCCTCCTCTACCACCTGCACTACACACTCGCATGTGTCTAATTCTCGTTTTAGTTCCTCAAATATTATACCAAATCAATTGTAAATGGCTTGTTTGAGGCTCTAATTGACTGTAAACCAAAACGCTGTCAACTATAAAGTTTCATAACTTTTTGAGATCTATAACTTTCGTTTAGATTGTTTTTTTCATCCGAGGTTGTTTTCAAAATTTCAAAATATTCTTTGCCGAGTGCTTTTTCTTGGCACTCGGCAAAAAATTATTTTGAAATCACATTTTGAGGCAATAAATTAATTTAAATAAAAAAGTTGTCAACTATAAAGTTTTATAACTTTTCGATACCTACAACTTTCGTTTAGTTTATTTTTTTATCCGAGGTCTTTTAAAAAATTTGAATTCTAAAATTTTGAATTTCAACTGTAGTTTTGCATGACAAGATGAACTCAATGAAAATGTTGCCAACTACAAAATCCTATAACTTTTCAAGATCTATAAAGTTTATTTTGGTAGTTTCATCATTTATGCATTCGATATGGTGGTTCTCATATTATTCACAAATCTTATACATCTCTCTTGTAGTTTTATGAAACTTACGAGAGAGATGTAGATTTTATGAACAACATTACTTAAACTTTCTCAAATAAATAAATAATCTAAATAAAAGTTGTAGATCTTGAAAAGTCATACAATTTTGTAGTTGACAATTTTTTATTTGAATTAATTTACTGCCTTAAAATGTGGTTTGAAAAAATTCTTCGCCTAGTAAAAAACACACTCGGCAAAGAGTTTCTTTGCCGAGTGCAAAAAAACACTCGGCAAAGGCGCTTTTGCCGCACTTCGGCAAAGGCGCTCTTTGCCGAGTGTCTTTTTGGCTCTCGGCAAAAAGCGCCTTTGCCGAGTGTCGTTTTTTGACACTCGGCAAAGAGCTTCTTTGCCGAGCGCTTTTTAGTTGGCTCTCGGCAAAGAGCTTCTTTGCCGAGTGCGACACTCGGCAAAAAGATTGACACTCGGCAAAGACCATTTCTCCCATGCCTCATCCTATTCAATGCACATGGAACTCTCCAATCTGTTGGATTCCTGCTGGCATGTCTCCTTGTTGCTGGTGTGGCCGTCATATATATGAAGAATCGCTCTCGTAGCATATACCTCATAGATTATGCCTTCTATCTTCCCAGCTCAACAGGTAGAGCCCCCAAGTTAGGTTTTATAGAGAACTGTATGTGAAAATATGGTTTAACGAGTCACCTGTTCTGGTGCCCGGCTGAAACATCCTCAATTTTCCACAAAAGGAAAATCCATAGAATGAGTTATAATGCGATAAAACCAAAGAATGATTCCATCACATTATCATATATCAGTGGATATCACAGTCATACATCGTAAGATTACATACTTTACAAGATAATACATCAACTGAGTTCAGACCTATATAGAGTAATTCTAGCGGAAGTAAATCTATCGTCATCAGAGTTGGCAGAAACGGACATCGTGTGAAGGCTCCTCCTTCACGGGCATCATCAGAGTAGAGTGTCAGCGGCGTAGATTCCATCATCCGAACCAAACTTGAGCGCAGCACGAGACCTCCTATTCCTTCACTATTCGACATCTCTGAGAAGCAGTAAATCTGCACACCACCAGATGTGTGTAGGCCATGGTCAGCACCAATGAGCTTTAGTGAAAAGATAAAACAAGGGATCTGGTGATCCTAATATTTGGCTGTGGTTTGCATCCTTAGCGTATACGCAATAGTAACAAATAATAAATAATATAATCGTTCATCAAGATTTAACACATTCCCCAACCACACACACATCCACACATCCATCCATCATCCATCTATCCCAAACCATCACCATCTCACCACCACCACACCACATCTCACACTTAGGTCGGTAGGCCAACTCCCTCTCGGCCTGTCTCAACGGCCCGCAGCCCTCCAAGGCTCATGACCGGTAACACCATATATCCAGGGAGAGAAAAAAGACTCATCTCCTATCTAGTGAAGCAAGTCTCCAGGAAAGGTCCACAGCCGATGAGTCGGCATATGTATCGATCGATCAACCAACACTCTGCAGAGGTTTACATACCCACAAGATTAGCCATCCTCAGAGTCATGACCTCCTAGGCAGAATTCCGGCTGCTTGCTAGCCTAAAGCAATGACACCCTACCTCTCAGCCCTGGAACACCCCAAGTCTAGTCTGGAATGACTGATACTGTGAGACATAGTACCGGGCCCCCTGATGGCTACTATGTTGTCTCGGAAGGGTGTGAGTCCATCATACCCGTACCTCCCTACACTCTTTCGCCTGATAGTAGTGGCACCACTCTACCAAGTAGTCCAGCCATCTCCCTTCCCATTAGGGAGCGAGTGAGATGTAAGGGATTCCCGGTGAGTCTGAGTACTAGTAAGTCCTTAGGATTTGACCAAGCCAGAATGTCTTCATCAGGTTTACCATTTTACGTGCCACCACAGCACCTCGATCCTGGGTTCCACCCCTCAGAGGTTCACACCCAGGATCCCCCAATTCCTTTACCCGCCACAGGTATTCGCTTATCCGGCTGCCCAGGTAGCATCGTATGGCAAGACTCACCACAGGCTCGCCGTATATCCCAGCTCGGTCGACACAACCGTCACTCTCCACGCACCCAAGACACACGCAGCACACTCCCAATCCACCAAGTCTGGCATCCCAAGCCAAACCATACCCAGGGGTTCACCACCAGCATCACGTCACAGATACAATACGAGTGGTGTTAAAGTAAGTATGGTGATATAACATGCAAGTAAGCAAACAGGTAGATATAAGTAAGTGAGCGTGAGCGCAAAGCTGGGTGACATGGTAGAGGGGTTACAATCAAGTAGTAAAGGCTCAGGCAATAGCATGCATTCAGATACTAGCAAAGGAATAAATATAAAGCGCTAGCAGTTCTAAATATTTTGCAATGTCTAATAGGATTCTCTAAAAGAAGGTACTGCCATGACACCTGCGATGTCGTGGAAGTAGTGGTGCAATTCTCCATCTGTTGTGGTTCGTCCACGTTCTCTTCCTCCAGTGGGTCCCGGTTCGAGCGCCGTTGATCACGTAGCAGCTACTCCGCGAAACGACACGCAAGGCAAGAGAACACATAATACTCGAAAGGACATAAGACATAGGAAGATCCATAAACACAAGAGACATTAAGAGGTACACGACTTAGCCCTCTCGGTGGATGTCCGAATCCTCGGGCCAAAGAGACAAGAGTGGTGGTATGCTACGCATAAGCTGAGCGGCCAAGTGTGACAGAACCGACCAATCCATACGAGATTAAGCATAACTGTCCCCGTTAATAACGTTGACACGCATACACCGCTTCTCATATGAACCCGGTAGTCCGCCGAGTGTCACGAAGGACCTCGGTAAATCAACTTACATCCGGGATCATGATTAAGGTACATCATACATCGGTATACAAAATATTCAGCGAAAAATATAATATGTTACACACTAGTTTCTTATGATAATACAAACCGATTCAAAATATATTACAAACTGGTGTTCTTTATTTGCAAATACAATAAGATAGATTGTTTGACATCACCAGATTTATTCAAGCCTCCTTTACAAGCATGGTGACAGAGTTATAGATATGGCCACGCCCGATGGCCTTTACTCATCCACGTCATCCACGGGATTATAGCATGTAATACAATAATCCTCATATAGCATGTCACACCAACGGTGGGTAAAAACCCCGAGTACTCAATTGTACTCCATAAGACTTACCCGACAGGTAAAGAATGAAGCTCAAAGGGTATATGACAAGTATAAAAGGAAGTTTGGGGCTAGCAAGCTTTGCGGAAAATGCTTACTAATTTGATCCTTATTTCAAATTATTTAATGATTAGTTCTTTTAGCTAATTAAAGCTACCTTTGCATTGGCTACATCGTTCTTTAAATTCATAACAAACAATTCTACTAAGTGAGGTACCACAATATAGTCCTTTCAAATCTCAACATTAGTTATCATTTCTTAACTACGTCTCTGTGGTCGGGTATGAGTTTCTCACTATCCGGAAGAGACGGCGATTCGAATCGATTACACCAGGTGGGTAAAGCCCGTATCACACACTCTTGCAAGCCGGCCAAAGCTTTGCTCAAGTCCTTTGCTAAGCTCTATTCGAAAGATAGGCTTGATCACGCTATGTAAAACTCATGGTACTGCGTCTCACAAGTCATGCCCGTTCAGCCCGTAGCCCGTAGTCACGCGGGGGTCTTGACCCGATACCCTTTCCCCTTCCGTTCGTCCCATGAATGCATAAGCGGTTCAAGAACTACCTCAAATAAGCTAACCAGTTTCACCGTCGAAACGAGTTATTCGGCGGTTATGTGAAGGTACGTTCAATCTCACAACTAGATCCAGAATACGGCTCGGTCCTTAATCGACACAGACGGAAAACACCATCTCCGTCCGGTCTCCAATTATGATCCATCAAATGATTAAGGACATCACAAGTATCAACCTTGGGTTGCGGATGACAGGAATCATCCGACTTCTAATTATCTAAGCAGGGGCTAAGCATCAACTATCTACCAATACTAGTAGAATAAAAAGGGTGTATTTGAGTGGTCAAGGTGTTCATGCAACAACGATTGTCACGCAATTCTTATAACGTAATGCATAAAATAAAGTAAATTGAAGTAAAAATTTGCATTTCAAATAGAATGGGTTAATAGAATGCTCCGGGGCTTGCCTCGGCGAAAAGTAGAGGGACCGTGGTTCGGGCACTCCCAAGGTGGGTCGATGGTTCCTTCTCCTCCTTCGGTGCTGCCTCCTGCGGATCCTCCTCGATCACGGTGTACTCGATTGTAGGTTCTCCCTCGGATCCTATATGAGTGTATGTGTTGCATAAATACCAAGAATGCATATAGAAGGCATGATGGTAGCATGTCATGACATGAAATGATGCGTGATGCGATGATCATGCAAATGGTAATGATGGAAAGCTACATAAGGTTCCATGCGTGCAATGCTCTTTCTCTGATGACAACACTATATTATCAAGATTGTTTATAAGAACGCTAAAGATTACTTGTTTTTAACTCACACAGAGTAGGTGCATATCTCCTCTCTGAAAGAAATGATTTACTTATCACAAGAAATATTCATCACTCATCAATTAGCATATTCAAATTGTTATTACTAAACAATGGAAAGGCCGAGGATCAGTGGGGTTATGATCCAAGGCAAAACAAAATAAATTAAAAAGTTATACAAGTATCACACGGTAGTGTTTTTTTTTTAAAGGTATACAATGCATATACATTTATTTATATATTCCAAGAAATGTGACATGAAATAATAAGACATACATAAACTAATTTAATTATTTAAAGTCAAGCAGTACTCTGAAAACCTAAAACAGTAAAGCATGGATTTAGAATATTCAAATATCACACACATGAAATCATACTCTTTTTTCATTTCTTTTATTTCTAATTTTAGAAATAATGATTTTATAAAACATCTTCAAAATCTTCTCAAACTATTTACACAGACTGGTACTATCATGAAATGAGTGTAAAATAATTTTCATGATTTTTTGGATTAATATTTTATTCTAGAAAAATCAATGAATGTCCATTTATTAATTAAAAGGGGTAATTTTTGATCAAACCAAAATAGCTATTTTTCTAGGTTTCATATTTTTCCCACATAGATTCCATCACAGGAGGCTACACAAAATTTTTCATAATTTTTGGAGCTCAAATAAATTTTATACAAAAAAAAAAAGTCAGCACTATTTAGAAATTCAAATAAATGGAAAACAACACAAGCCTGAGGCGCTTCTCCTTGCCTTGATGCGGCAGTGGTCGACAGACGGGCCCCCGCCGGTCAGCGCAAGACAGGGCCTCCTCGCGCTGACCCGGCGGCGGCGCCGTTGACCGGCGATTTCTCGCCGACGGCGAGGTCGCCGGGCGACGTGGCTTTACCTACGTGCTTGGGGTGACTCCGCACACCATTCTAGGGGGTTAGTTGGCCTCTGCAATCACCACGGCAAGCATGCCGGCGGCCATGGCGGCGCGGCGGCGCACTGCCTCAACGGCGGTGACCAACCAACGGTTCTCCGGCGCAGACACGAGTGACTACGACTTCTTTACATCAACACGGACGCGGATAACGAGTTAATCGGTCTGGGTTAGCTTCTAACACGCTCGGGTGAGGTTGCTGCGGCACGGCGGCGCTGAGCTCGTCGGCGTATGCGTTCTGGCCGTTAAGGCGTGGTAGAGTCAGATTACAAGCTTTGGCCTCCACCAGTGTATGATGGTGAACATGATGCTCACGCTATTCAAGTCAGAGGCGGTGTGAAAAGAGTTCGTCGGCGGAGCGGTGGCTTACGGTGGTGTGCACTCGACGGCGGGGGTGTTCCGGCGTGGTCTGCACGTTAAGGATAACAAGGCTGAGCCGATTACAATCTATAGGTCAAGGTGACATATACACAACAAACTACATGGTAGTTTATTCACCAAAACGGTCGGACGACGATGGACCCGAGTACGGCGGCGTTCCTGGCCGGCCGCGAGGAAGAAGGACCCGCACGGGCGATTATGGTGATTTCAAACGACGAGGGTAAGTGCGATCGATGCACGAGAGAGTTGCGGAACTAAGGGCAAGTTTAATTTGGAAACGATGAAGCAACAATGGTGAATTTCATGGCGAGGTAGACTCGGCCGTCGATGAGCAGAAGAAGGAAAAATGGCGACGGCGGCCAGTGTGAGTTATTTATAGGCAATGGCGTGCAGAGGCAGGCAGCTAGCAAGCTCACGAACTCGACCACGTGGCGGGCCGGGCACGGTTGGCTCGAGTGAAACACGGGGAACCGTTCCCGTGTCGCCGGTGAACAGAGAGAAGAAGAGAGGCGAACGGCGGCGAGCTGGCGATGGCCTGGCAACGGTATGGGCAAGGGCATGGGCTCGAAATGGCTTCTCCAATCTCCTGCGACCAACTTGAACCGCGCTATTCACTGAACCGGGCGTGGCAACGGCGGCCAATCGCCGGCGGGCAGAGGGAGGCCGACGCGAAGCTGCTGCCGTTTTCTCCTCACTCTAACTCGATGCTCAGTTGATCAATTAGCAAACCAATTCCACCGTTGTAATCTCCTATATGTGGACTACTACTTTGGTTAAAGGAGCAAGGACTGAATCAGCTCGGTTTGCAATCTACATGGTGCTAAACATTGCTAAATCAAAACTGAAACCTGAATTCAGTTTGGATTCAGTTAAGCAGGGTTCTAATGACATTGGTTAGCTATGTTAGGCAATTAATTAAGAGTTAACCAACAGCAACTAAACCCAACTAATTCCATGGGATCAAAGTACAAACTTTGTACTAACAAATGATGCAATTGGTTTCCTATTTTCATTTATGAAAAATAAACTCACTCAGCCCTGAAAAATGAATTCAGTGCTGAAAATTCAGGGACTTAAAAAATTCTAAGTCTCTTGCTGATTTTAATTCAAATTCAAATTTAAAGCCACTGTTTGAACAGCTTAGGATGGGATTCAGCTCTAGAGTCTTAAATAAAAGTTGTTGCATATATTTTGTACTCCAACTTTCATTTAGCGCTTATATCCAAAAACTGAAAAGAACATATAGTTACATATTAAGCTACTTAGCAACTTGCTAACAAGCATAATTGTCATTATCATCACATGTGAACCTATTTAAGCAAAAAGTTGTGTATAAACCCTATCTCAAACATAATCTTGAACATGTTTAAGCCACCTTTGAGATTGTTAACACTCATGTATGTTGCACACATAGAAACTTGTGATAGCTTTTGCTTGTAATAAAATGCAAAATGATGCTTTATGCAATAATGCAAATGCAATGCACTTGATTAACATTTAGAATGTTACACCAAGCCAATATAGCTTTAAATATAAATGGTTTAAGCTGAAGTTTATACTTAGCACACACCACGGCTCACGTTCTTTTCGATCCAGGCGTCACGGGGTTGACGGGAATCGAAGACGGGCCTAGCAGAGAGTAAAGCAGGAACAACGGGGCTTGGCTCTTGTAACCTTTACCCGACAAGTCACAATTGGATGTAAGAAGTAAACAAAAACTATCAAATACTATTGTGACTTGGCTCTTATGTACTTCAACTGACCGCTATGGTATCCAGCGGAAGTAGAAGGGTAGGTGTAAAATAAACAGAGCAACGACTTCAGGTCCTTCTCGATCCACACGACACGATAACGTCAGGAGCCAAGAAGCGAGGGGTTAGCTAGGCATATCTATGTCATGCTCTCGGTCATATCTTCGGTAGAGATGGTTTCACTCGGTCGATCGGGTCGACTCTCATGGTCCGAAGCATGACATTGACCATAGCCTTGCTAACTAAAGGGAGATAGTCCGATCTTTGATCCATTCGCCACGATCAAGACGGGGTCAAACAGAGTGGGCTATCAAGGAGAGAAAGGCAAGAATAACCAGAGAGGGGTAGTCTTCGTCTTCCAATGCACCCGCTGTTGGTATTAATTAAATGCACAGATAAAATACCATTGTAGCACTTCACCAAGATAAACCCGATTTTAAATATCGATCCCAAAGGAACAGTAGGTGACGATGACTAAGTCTATAAACTTAACCCAATGCACAATCAAGCTAGAAAATAGCGAGAACAAGGAGAACAATATGGATTATCTAATTCTGGTCTTTGAAAGTGGTTGTTTTATATCATATGATCACGAGCAATAACTTAATAAGATAGGAGTAGAAATCAGAGTTCTCTCCTACCAAGCACCTTTTGCTTGCCAAACCTATTAACGGAAAGAGGACTACAGAGGATTCAACGAAGCTATAAGTCACCTTCGCGAGCTACCACTATCCGGAAAATTAGGGGACATTCACAAGTAAACATAGCCCAAACACCACGTCTACGCTATGAATACTACTTCAATCAAGAAGCTATCTAGATCAAAGTACTCAATAAGAGTTGCAAACTAGAAGAATAATATGAACAAAACACTTACTTTAACCAGAAGTTGACTACCAAATGATCTCAAGATGCAAACTCCGGGCGAGGGAGGTTGATCGAAGAATACAGCAACGAAGAAGCACCGACAGGCCAAAACTCCTCCAGAACTCTACTCTTCAACTCTATCTCTCTAATCTCTAAACAAGAACTAGTTCTAGATTGAACTAGCCTTTCTTGATTGCTAGCCTAGATCTACTAGATAGGAATTAGAGTTTCTGGCTCTTCAGCTCTTCATTGATCTGGCTCTCTTCCAAGGGGGTCTGGCTCAGTTTATATAGCCCGGTGGGATGAACATCAACCGTAGGATCAAACCGACTTAACGTAGGGCCAAGATGCATCCTCAAAGGCAGTAGAGAGGTACGCAGAGGCTGACAGGTGGGGGCCACTCTGGGAGGCTGGCCGGCCTGGCTGCTAGGGCCGACCGGCCCCACCCCAAAAGGGCTCGGGCTCCACTTCATTCTGGTGTCTTCTAGATCCTTTCTGATCCCTCTAGCGATATTTTCTGTCGTGGTTAAGTTTTGTGGCTTTTATACACTTTAATCCTCAATTATGCACTTTCTGGATAACTCCCTGGAAAACAGACAATTCACCAAAACTCGTGGAAATGATTAGTAATAAACTCCTATTCTATGATATTGTTGTAATTTGCAAGGAAGGTTGACGGTTAAAAGTAGACGTTATCTACCGTCAACAAACTCCCCCACACTTAGGCTTTTACTCGTCCTCGAGAAAAGGTTGGTTTTATAATATCCATCATGGAGAATAGAGACTCATAAGACATAACTTGAGAACATATCCACAATAACACCTTCTCTAGTTAATCATGTACTGCGGAATTCAATGTGTCTACCATAAATCTTTGAGTAGTTGAAAAATAGAACAGCATGGAGTAGATCATTCTTTTCCTTAGCACTATCAACAGGAGAATTAGTTTTAAGAATTTTGAAAATCAATTCATAGCGTATCCTTCTTCCTTAATAGCACTCTCAAATCACTATATATGTGATATTTCTGGGTCCTCACCAAGGCTTTTAGCATTGAAGCATGTATCCTATATCTATTAGCTTATGTGGATCTTTAGGTAGGTAATAACTGTATCATACTTGTATGTCATGTGTTGTAAAGTCAAACAATGGATCCAGAGAGGAATAAGGCATAAAACCGAATCAAGCTTTAAATAGGTGGAAATATAGTACTCGTAATTCTACTATTGCTCCTTGAGACACATCTCTCTTTTGATAAATAAAGAGTATGAGCTATCTTTATTTCTTTTCTTCTTCTCTCTTTTTTTTGTGGACACTTGTCCATTCTTTTTTATAACTATTTTTCTTTCTCTTCTTTTGCATAGCTCATACCTCCTTTTGATAATTGAGAGATAACAACAAAACTTGGACTATTTATTTAGTGGCTATCCTATAAGAATATTTTTGGTGTTTACTCTCAGTGTAAGAGTAAAACATTTTTGATAAAAGATACTAAACAATTGTGCCTACTCCGGATTAGAGTAGTGCATATGTGGATGTGGCACTTGATTCAAAGATATGACAGATCTCTCTTAGGGTCACAGAGGTTGACCAAACTCAATGCAAACAAGTAGAGTATGTAGAAAGTTTATCTATCCTATGTATGGCTTTGGTAGGACATTGCTTTTGCTATAAAGGAGAAGTGTGGCTAATCTTTTTACTTTTAAAAATAAAAAATTTCTCCAAAGACAGACATTAAGAATTGAAATCTCATTATCACACTATATCGGACTCCTCAACAACTTAAGAATCATGGGGTCCCTAAATAAGTTTCCAACAGTACCATGACCTCTAGGAAAAGAATTATGTGAATTTTCAGAAGTCATGAATTAACAGTCTTTTCATGTCTTTAAAATTGGTTTATCATGTGATTTTTAATTTGAATCGGAACAACCAGTTAAACATAGATAATTAAATAGCATTGGGCTCATACCTGATCGTGGACGAAGCGAGAAGGGAGAGGAGAAGGTGGTGGGCCGGCCGGCCCATGGAGGGAGGCCGGGCGACACCCTGTGGTGCCCCCTTGGGGCCCACTTTGCCGTGCGTGGTCCTGGGTCTATTTTGTTCCAAATCGTGAATTTTTCTCACGCAAATTGATTTTCGTGATTGCGGTGTGTCTCCCCCACAATTGGTTCTTCCTGTAATCCTTTTTTGCAAAATATGTGGAGACAACACATCCCAAAAATAGAAAGATAGAGTAGATAATAGCAACTAAAACATTAATAAGAATAAGACACTTTATTATGATTAACCAATGCTTTAACAACCGAGCTATGATAACTGCCCCAATTAGGGCGACTGACCTAACTTTTAACCTAACTCTAGAAACTGACTCATTTAACCTAACTGACTCGACTGTGCCTTATTACATAAATATATAGGGTAACTACGCTTTCCTAAGCGTGTCTATCACGTTCCTGAGCTTCTCGTTGTCCTTCTTGAGGGCATGGATCTCCCTGATGCTTCCTTCAATCTGGGTTGCCATGGTGGTCATAGTAGCTACTTTCATAGTATTGGATGACTGAAGGCTTGAAACAACTTGAGAGAGAGCATCAATTCTCATCTCAGGTGTAGCCAAGGTGGGCTTAGGATGCTTGGGCATAGAGCTTGCTGCAGCAGTAGGCGGTGGAGCTCTCTTTGGCGGTGGTGGCTTCTTGTCTGTGTAGCGAACTAGATCTTCAGTAGCACGCACACCACCAAGCATGAGACGGGTCCTATACTTGGCGCATTCTATCTCTCCAGCCTTGTTGGTCTTGACACTAACGAGTTCTTCTCCTGGCTTTGGTGTGGAAAGCTGAGTACCCTTGGGAAGAGCAATCTGCTTCCCCTTGGATGGTTCTCCCAGGAGCAATCTTGTAGGAGGTGCAGGTAGTGTGCATTGAGCTTGAGCATAGTAGGCTTGCTCATAGCTCCGGCGTGGCTGCACCATAGCTAGCTCCTTTGGCGGGATGATGGCGAGAGGCTTCGGCTGCGCAGAGACGATGGCCAGCGACTCATCCTTCGAGATCTTGTTGAGGTCAGCTCCGTAGACGACGATCTCCTTCTCGGCCATTGGAACTAGAGCTTGGAACTAGATCTAGATGGATTTTCTCTGAATGAGAGAGAGAAGGCTTGGATGGAATGAGGTTGAGGGGGGTCTAGGTACGTATTTATATGGGCAGCAGGCTTACAGCAGGGGTTGAATCTATCCTACAGGGTGCATACGATCGCGAAACTGAATGCGGTTTAAACCTATGGGATTCTATCGAGAAATACTCCAGAAGGGGGTAGAGAATTGAATGCACAAGAGAGGAAATAGGGGGAGGCCGCCCGGCATTCTTGCCCAGGCCGGCCGGCCCCACATGTCATCCCTCGGGGTGACTTTTCTCGTGGTGGTCATGTACTTCATTAACTTCCCGATGGCGGTTGTTTAAAGATTCGGATCGATTCGGTTAAAATATAGGTGTAATCAAGGTAATTGGATAAACTCCAATTCCTCAACTACTTCTGGGGGTCTAGTAGGTTCTAGAAAGATTTTAAAGTGATGACCATTTACCTTGAATAACGTACCTTCGTGTGATTAGAGAGTTACCGCTCCATGCGATGACGCGTTAACCACCGTAAACGGTCCTTCCCATTTACTCCGCAGCTTTCCAAGCCCAAATAATTTGACCCTGGAATTAAAAAGTAATACCTTGTCTCCGGGTGCAAACTCCTTCTTGATCCTCTTGTCATGCCATCTTTTGGTTCTTTCTTTATAAAGCTTTGAATTGTGATAGGCCTTTTCTCTCCATTCTTCTAATTCTGATAATTGCATTTTTCTTTTATTCCCAGCAGCTTCAAAATCCATATTTCATCTCTTAATGGCCCAATGAGCTTTGTGCTCTAATTCCACAGGTAGGTGACAAGTGTTCCCGTATACTAGTTGATAGGGTGACATGCCCAGAGGTATTTTGTAAGCTGTTCGGTAGACCCAAAGTGCTTCGGGTAACCGGTCTTTCCACATAGTACCCATTTCATTCACCGTCTTCTGTAGAATATTCTTAATCTGTTTATTTGATATTTCTGCTTGGCCACTTGTCTGAGGGTGGTAAGGAGTGGCGACGTTGTGACGGATGCCATGGCTCTTCAAATAATTATGAAATTTTGTATCGGTAAAGTGAGTTCCTCCATCACTGATCACCATCCTCGGTGTTCTAGACCTTGGGAATATGACTTCTTCAAACATCTTCCTTGAGTACTTTGAATTAGCGTTCTTGCATGGTATAGCGTCTACCCACTTGGATACATAGTCAACTGCCACTAAGATGTATTCGCAGTTCTTTGATTTGACAAATGGCCCCACATAATAAATACCCCAGACATCAAAGAGCTCAATCTGAAGATTGTTAGTGAGTGGCATAGCATCTCGTGAATTGATATTTTCGTGCCTCTGACATGAGCCACATCTCCGGACATAATCTTTGGTGTCTTCATACATTGCTGGCCAAAAGAATCCACTCTGCCAGATCTTCGCATGTGTACGGAATGTCCCATAATGCCCTCCATATGGTGATGAATGACACTTGAATAATCTGAATGCCCTCTTCTGCTGGTACACATCTTCTGAACAAGCCATCAGCGCATACTCTGAAGAGATACGGAGGATCCCATATATGGAGATGACTTTCGTAAATGAGCTTCCTTTTATTTCCCCTGGTGCGACATAACCTGCAACCATAAAGTTGACAATATTCGCGTACCACGGGTCTGATCTTGTTACCTTGAATAGCATGTCCTCCCTCGGTGAGTCATTAATAGGCAATTCCTATGAATTCTTAAATTGCATTCTAGACAAGTGATCGGCAATAGGGTTTTCTACTCCTTTTTTATCTTTTATTTCTATGTCAAATTCTTGGAGTAACAAAATCAATCTTATTAAACGGGGTTTAGCATCTTTCTTAGTGAGCAGATATTTAAGAGCAGCATGATCGAGAATAAACAATTACTTTAGCTCCCACTAAGTAAGATCTAAATTTTGTCAATAGCAAAAATAACAGACTAAAAGCTCTTTTTCGGTTGTTGCATAATTAAAATTTGAGAGCTCTGTCATAGTTTTACTAGCATAAGCAATAGCATGATGTTTCTTATCTTTGGTTATCACTAGCATCACACATAATTTCAAAAGGTAAAGACCAATCGGGGGGGTTAAATGATTGGTGCAGAAATAAGTGCTTCTTTAAGAATATTAAAAGATTGTAAACATGCATCATCAAACTCAAAAGGAACATCCTTAGCTAACAAGCTGGTCAAGGGTCTAGCAATATGTGAAAAAATCTTTTATGAAACAATGATAGAAACCACAATGACCAAGAAAACTTGGATTCCTTTTATATTCACGGGTGGAGATAGTTGTTGAATTACTTCAATTTTAGCTCTATCTACCTCTATACCTCTTTTCGGACACTAAGTGCCCTAGCACTATCCCTTCTCTTACCATGAAATGGCACTTTTTCCAATTAAGGACTAAGTGTTTTTCTTCACATCTTTGTAAAACCTTATCCAAATTTTCAAGACAATCATCAAAAATCTTTCCATAAACAGAAAAGTCATCCATAAAAACTTCCATGATTTCTTCAATCATATCGAGAAAATATAGACATCATACACCTTTGAAAAGAAGCAGGTGCATTACATAGTCTAAAAGACATTCTACGATAAGCATAAGTTCCATAGGGACATGTAAAAGTCATTTTGCTTTGATCATCAGGGTGAATAGAAATTTGGTGGTATCCAGAGTAACCGTCTAAAAAGCAAAAGAAAGAGTGATTCACCAAATGCTCTAACATCTCATCAATGAAAGGTAGTGGAAAGTGATCTTTCCATGTTGCTTTATTAAGTTTTCTATAATCTATGCACATACGCCATCCAGTAACAGTTTTCTGAGGAATTAACTCATTCCTATCATTTCTAACAATAGTCATACCACCCTTATTAGGTACAACTTGAACAGGGCTTACCCACTTACTATGTGGCACAGGATATATGATCCCAGCGTGCAGTAGTTTTAAAACTTTCTTCTTTACTACCTCTCTCATCGCATTATTAAGTCTATGTTGGGGTTCTCTAGTAGGTGTAACTTCAGGATCGGTTGGTATGCGATGGGTGTAAAGAACAGGACTGATTCCCTTAAGATCTTGGAGTGAGTATCCAAAAGTAGCACGATGTTTCTCTAAAATAGTGATTAGGCGTAAAGATTCTTCTTGAGAGAGTTTATCACTTATGATCACATGAGATTCCTGATCATTATTCAGAAAAACATATTTTAAGCCGGAAGGTAAGGGTTTAAGCTCAATAAGGGGTTTAGGAGGCTCTAGTAATTCATCAGAGGTTCAGGATTAGATGGTTCCTCTTCGTCTTCTTCAATGAAGAATTGGGCGTCATTACCATCTATAGATGGTTCTAATAATTTATCAACAAAAGCAGCATTAACCTCCTCTATAGGATCTGGCTCAGGAAGTAGCTCTACTCTAGTTTTCAAGGTATGGTTTATAGGCATAGAGAGCTTGAAACCTTTCCCAAGACTAATATCTAATTTCTCTTTTTGACCTTCTCTAATAAGCTTTCCTATTGGTAAACCTATTAACACATCAAACTCCCAAGCATCAAAGATATAGAAATTTAATGGAACTTGAACTCCATAAACCAAAATAGGAAGAGAACACAAGACAGAAACTTGGAATAATGTGACCTAAAAGACTTTTCAAAGTTTTAATAGTTGGAATTAATGGCATATCTTCTAAAAATCTTTTAGCAAACAAAAGAGACATGATATTAACACCCACAATTGGATTATAATATATAGTAAAAGGATGTTTATCAATCTGACACTCAAAAGTAATAGAAGAAGAATTCAAACAGATGACATCTTTTGAAAGTTCTGATTCTTCTAACCATTCTTCACTTAAGACAAAGACTAACTCTTTCATAAACTTTTTAAAGAACTTTACCTCAAAAGAATGAATAAAATCAATATTTTTAAATTCCCTAGATTCTTGAGGTTTCATAATTACTTGGTAATTAGAGGTATTCCCATAATCATCAAAAAAGATCATCTTCTAAATCAAGCATAAAATCAGAAAATGGGATTTTCTCTTCTTCATTCAAAAGTTCAGATTTTAAAATAGCTAAAGGTTGAGATTCAAGCAATGATTCAGACTCAGCTATTGACTCTTCTTTCCCTTCAGGAAGATCATTCAAAATGTTCATAAGAATAGTTTTTGCATGTGTAGCAGTAGTATACATGAATGCTCCTCCCGCGGCCAAATTAAGATATTCTTTATTCTTTTCATTAAGGCCCAAAAAGAAGTGTTGTAAGAGCATAGGTTCTAGCAAAGCGAGACTAGGACCTGAATTTACAAAACTGTCAAAACGTTCCCAAGCCTTACCTAATGATTCATTATCTAATTGTTTAAAACCTATGATTTCAAAACGTAGTTTAGCAACTTTCTCGATAGGAAAAAATTTAACACAAAAGCTAGAACATAACGCTTCCCAATCTCCTTGACTACTGCCAACATGGCGCTTATACCAGTGCTTAGCTCGCCCCGTTAATGAAAACGGAAAAAGCTTCCACCTTAGTGTTTCATCTGCCATGCCTTTAATGTGTAGACATGAACAAGTTTCTTCAAAATCATTTAAATGGGAATAGGGGTTTTTCGCTAGAACTACCAGAAAAAACATTTTCCTAAACTAAATGAATTAACCCCGGGCGTAGCTCATAACCAGATGATGTAATGGGTTTAGATGATTCTACTGGCTCTAAACGTGAGCCCGATGGTGCTCCGTATTGATATAAGAGTTGTGCTACGGGTTCCATATAAAAAGATAAAAACTAAAAACTAAAAAGCTAAATAAAAAGAAAAAGTATAATGTAGGAATTAAGCTAAACTTAAAGTCAATCTCAGCAAACCGTTCCCCGGCAACGGCGCCAAAAATGCTTGTTGGTATTAATTAAATGCACACAAGAAATAAGATTATCCGCAAGCGCACAGATACAATACCGTTGTAGCACTTCACCAAGATAAACCCGGTTTTAAATATCAAACCCAAAGGAACAGTAGGTGACATGACTAAGTCTATAAACTTAACCCAATGCACAATCAAGCTAGAAAATAGCGAGAATAAGGAGAACAATATGGATTATCTAATTCTGGCCTTTGAAAGTGGTTGTTTTATATCATATGATCACGGCGATAACTTAATTAGATAGAAGTAGAAATCAGAGTTCTCTCCTACCAAGCACCTTTTGCTTGCCAAACCTATTAACGAAAAGTGGACTACAGAGGATTCAACGAAGCTATAGCTCACCTTCGCGAGCTACCACTATCCAGAAAATCAGGGGACATTCACAAATAAACATAGCCCAAACACCATGTTTACGCTACGAATACTACTTCAATCAAGAAGCTATCTAGATCAAAGTACTCAATAAGAGTTGCAAACTAGAAGAATAATATGAACAAAACACTTACTTTAACTAGAAGTTGACTACCAAATGATCTCAAGATGCAAACTCCGGGCGAGGGAGGTTGATCTTGAAGAATACAGCAACAAAATAGCACCGACAGGCTGGAACTCCTCCAGTGCTCTACTCTCCAACTCTATCTCTCTAATCTCTAAACAAGAACTAGTTCTAGATTGAACTAGCCTTTCTTGATTGCTAGCCTAGATCTACTAGATAGGAATTAGAGTTTCTAGCTCTTCAGCTCTTCATTGATCTGGCTCTCTTCCAGGGGGGTCTGGCTCCGTTTATATAGCCTGGTGGGATGAACATCAATCGTAGGATCAAACCGACTTAACGTAGTGCCAAGATGCATCCTCAAAGACGGTGGAGAGGTACGCAGAGGTTGACAGGTGGAGGCCACCCTGGGAGGCCCGCCGGCCTGGCTGGTGGGGCCGAGCGGCCCCACCCCAAAAGGGCTCGGGCTCCACTTCATTCTGGTGTCTTCTAGATCCTTCCTGATCCCTCTAGCGATATTTTCCGTCACGGTTAAGTTTCGTGGCTTTTATACACTTTAATCCTCAATTATGCACTTTCTGGATAACTCCCTGGAAAACTGACAATTCACCAAAACTCGTGGAAATGATTAGTAATAACCTTCTATTCTATGATATTGTTGTAATTTGCAAGGAAGGTTGATGGTTAAAAGTGGACGTTATCTACCGTCAACACCCGCCACCTTAAAAGACGGACATTAGGAAGGAGCAACATACCAAGAATACAAGTGCGTAAACCACCCATAGGGTACCCGACCTAGGTGCACAGGCACTGGGGCATCTCTCAGATTCGTAGCGGTGCGGTTGTCACCACGAGAATCAAAGGTATGCGACGGTCATATGAGGTACAATCATACAGGGGCTTAGGCACAAAGAAGCAAAAGACAGGCGTAAAGAGAAGCATAGCTCCATGGTCATGGCGAGGCGAACTCGCGACCACAAGCCACACTATCAGGTGTTGGCATCCTTCATCCCACGACTGTTGCCCCAAGGTCATCTCCCACAGGACTATGTCATGAAAAACTTGATGTGAGCGGGTAAGATCCGCATCGAGCGTGATATCGATATCGAATCATTCACAACCGTGTCCTAGGGCCGAAGCCTGGAGCAACGCTCGTAGCACTCTGGGGTCAACTAAAAAGCGAGGGTCGAGTTACACTCAGTGTTACGACCATGGCGAGATGAATCCCGCGATCACAACATCCGAATGTGGTACGATCGCTCAGCCGGCTCGAAGGCTCGGTGCACAGATACACACACAAACATCCAACAGTAAGAACCAACGACACAACAAGAGACAAATCAACTCGGCAAACTGGAGTAGCACAATTCCATAGCATGATAATGGATGGGTCCTGTATTACAAAGACACATATACAGAGGGGTCATCAGGAGTGGGTACAACAGTATAGACGTGAAAAGTAAAAGGACTAAGGGGGTCCAGGGGGTCACAGCTTGCAACGGACAAGGTCACAGGTACTCTCAATAGCTCGTCCTCGTGAATCGAGGTGGCTGGAGCGATGGCAACAAGCGGGTTCCCACAGATCCACTAAAGCAACCGAAGGGGGCATTCCTGCAGTCCAAGACGAGTAGCACCATACTACGATGTCCAAGCTACGGCCAAGTGTCCAGAGTTCCAAGGCTCGCGTCGGGGTCACGGGCGGCATGTCCTCCCCGGCGTCTTAGACGCCGTGGATCCATTTGGCTATGGTCAGTCACGTGCGTGTGTGCGTTTGTGTTCCTTGTGGGCAATGGCACGAAGGCCGGTCACGGTGTTTTGGATGCTCACCGACGGCGAAGTCGTTCGGTGCTCGACGAGGTGGAGGTGTGGAAGGCGACATTGGCAAGGCTTCAACGGAGCATCGCTGGAGGTAGTAGGAGGGTCGTGGCCAACCGGGCTTGGTCCTGGCCAGCCGTGGCTTGCTATAGCCAACCCTGGCCAACTCTGGCTGGCTGCAGCCAAGTCTGGCCAGCTGCAGCTGGCTGTAGCTGGCCGCGGCTGGCTGCCAGTGGCTGCGGCTTCGCCGTGGCTGGCCGGCAGTGGCTTGGGGCTGGCCGGAGCTGGCCGTTGCAGGTCGGGTCGCAGCAGCAGGTGGTCCAAAGGGTGACGGTGCTCCAGCGGACTTCCTGCAAGGTATGGAACACGGCACGATGGCCGGTGTCATGCTCGGACAGCGTGAATCAAGGGAGAACAGGTGCTATGGCGCTATGGTGGCTCACCAATGGTGGTGGAAGGGTTCGGGCAAGGTGGTTGCGGCGTCGTGGGGGGTACACTGCCGGTGGAGTGGTAGCCGGGCCGTGGTGGTGGTCTTTTTGCTTTCGCTAGCCGAACGGTGAGGCGCGGGGCGCGTCCGATTAGCGGACGGAGGTGTGGAATGCGGTGAGATGCTGGGTGTCGTCGCGTCGTGGACGTCATGGCCATGAGGAAGGCGTGCTTTCGGCTCTTGGCGGTGATGGATCCCAGCAGCACAAGTGCCGCTTGGCGCGGCATCTCCGTCCGCACGGCGCGCCGCAAAGCAGCCGGTGTCGTCGCCGGTGCGACGGAGGCGGCCGCTCGCCGCGGGGCGTTCCACGACGCCCAGGTGGTGGCGTCGCGGGGTCGACACGGGCGTGATGGCGTTCCGCCGGGCGCCGCCGAGGAAGAGGTGGTCGGGCGCCGACGGTGGCGCGCGCCGCCCGTGAGGCTTCGCGTCGTCGCGATGTGCGTGGTGCGGCATGGTGGTGCGCGCAGCGGTGGCGGGCAGCAAGCGCCGCGCGGTAGAGCACAACGAGCTGCTGGTCGACAGCAGAGAGGAGCGAGCAGGAGAGGAAGAAGAGAGATGGCGGCACTTGGAAGGGAAGACAGAGAGCGACGGCTTCGCCGCCGCTCGGTTTTTTATACCGCCACCGCCTAGGGCTTGACGGAGCGACGGCGGGAGCCTTGGGTGCGAGCCAAGGGATGCGTGGTGGCATCCGGTGGTGCGGACGACGAGACGGGGCGCGCGCCTCTCAAGCCGGGCGGCGGCGGCGGGGAAGGGCACGCTATGCCCTAGGGTTTCGCTGGGGTGCGGTGCTGGCCCGGGCCAAGCGGGCCGCGGCCGGGCCGTCTGCTGGGTAGGGGAAAACCAGGTGGGGGCGCTATTGGGCCTCGCAGCCTGCTGGCTTCGGTCTGGGCTGAACAGAGGGAAAGGGGGAGCAGGCCGGGCTGGTCTGTGTAGGAGAGGGAAGGGAGGAGATAGCTGGCCGGTTGGTGGGCTTAGGGCCCAGGAAAAAGGAAGAGGCTTTCCTATTTTTACTAAGACTTTGAGATGAATTTTTTAAGTGAGGGATTTAAAAAGGGAGATAGAGGAATTACTTCCTTAATGACATTGATTCCAGGAGGGCTTGAGGAAAGGGCTTCAGAAGTTTGCTTCATATGTCCTCTCCAAACTCCAATAAACAAGAAACCCAAAAACGATTCAAGAACTCCTGCATTCCTCTACAAGCAATACTATATGCATGCATCAATTTATTTATAAATTGTGCTCGGTTGATTTAGGTTTGACCTATCAACTATATGCTTCACACATTTGCAGGAAAACTTTTTAAAGTTCATATTTTTGGCTTTCTAAAAAATCCAGGTTATTATAGTCCACCCTCCTTACAAGGATCTCATCCCTGAGATTTAGAAGTTAGTATCACTAGAGAGGTCGGTCTTCGGTGTCAAGTCATATGCATCAATGCATTTAGTTCGTAAAAGAATTTTGAAAGAGGTGCTTTCAAAAAGGTTGTTTGGATAAAACCTCTTTAAAATGGAAATCTTTTCTTTATAAAGGAGGGAGAGATCTTTCCAAGGGTCAAATCATTTTATTAGACTCTTAACTTGAAAATTTGAGAAAAGCTATTTTGAAATAGTAGTGGGGACTTTTGAATTATAGTTCCAAATCATTTGTTTTTTTCTTGAGTTGTCAAGCAAAAAGGATACAACCCTAGGGTTTTGAAATTATAACAAAAGTGCTTTTAAAATAGGTTGCACCCTATTTTGTTTTGAAAACAATTTTTGGAAATCATTTTCTTGTTTTGAAAAAGTAAAGCATTTATAAATATATTTTATTTGTTTAGGAAACTTATTTTCGGTGTAAAAAAGAAACTTTTCGTGTTTTCGCATTCATGTTTTAAATATCTTTTTAGAAGATGCACTTCGTAAATTAGAGGTTTTTCAAAAGTGAGCCTTTTGAAGATTTGAATTTGAGCGGTTTTCAATCAAAGAGAGGGAGCATTTGAACATGCATGGTTGAAAATCAAACTCAGTTTTAAAATAGACGAGTAAAGATATAATACTTTGGACTGATATTTTCAAATGGTGGTCAAGGTCACTAGTCTATTTATAACGCGGCGTTGGTTTTAGCTTGGAGTCACACGTAGATAAAATATTCTTATAATCTACACTCAGGCAATGTAAGCATAAGAAGCATAAGAAGCAAGAAGATCCGGGCACTCAAGCAAAGTATTTCAACTCGTATAAGCACGGTGTTGACTAAAGGCGACTCCTAAGCCTTTAAGTCTCACACATCTATCGATCTATCATGGGCATCAAAGAGGGAATCATTTCCTAGAGGTCAACTTTTTAGGACAAAATCGATCGGTTAATAGTAGAATTCAAGGAAGAGAGAGGGATTCAAGTGTTAGTAGCTAAGACTCTTCTACGGATACAACGTTTGGCTTCTATACTAGTGTTTGATTCTAAAGGTCTCGTCTTAGGGTCAAGTATGGCTCTGATACCAACTGAAACATCCTCGATTTTTCACGAAGGGAAAATCCACAGAATGAGTTATAATGCGACAAAACGAAAGAATGATTCCATCACATTATCATATATCAGTGGATATCACAGTCATACATCGTAAGATTACATACTTTACAAGATAATACATCAACTGAGTTCAGACCTATACAGAGTAATTCTAGCGGAAGTAAATCTATCGTCATCAGAGTTGGTGGAAACGGTCGTCGTGTGAAGGCTCCTCCTTCACGGGTATCATCAGAGTAGACTGTCAGGGGCGTAAATTCCATCTTCCGAACCAAACTTGAGCGCAGGCATGAGACCTCCTATTCCTTCACTATTCAACATCTCTCGAGAAGCGATAAATCTGCACACCGCCAGATGTGTGCAGGCCATGGTCAGCACCGATGAGCTTTAGTGGAAAGCTAAAACAAGGGATCTGGCGATCCTAATATTTGGCTATGGTTTGCATCCTTAACGCATGCACAATAGTAACAAATAATAAATAATATAATAGTTCATCAAGTTTTAACACATTCCCCAACCACACATACATCCACACATCCATCCCAAACCATCACCATCTCACCACCACCACACCACATCTCACACTCAGGTCGGCAGGCCAACTCCCTCTCGGCTTTGTCTCAATGGCCCGCAGCCCTCCAAGGCTCACGACCGGTAACACCACATACCCAGGGGAAGAAAAGAAGACTCATCTCCTATCTAGTGAAGCAGGTCTCCAGGAAATGTCCATAGCTGACGAATCGGCATATGTATCGATCGATCAACCAACACTCTACAGAGGTTTACATACCCACAAGATTAGCCATCCTCAGAGTCATGACCTCCTAGGCAGAATTCCGGCTGCTTGCTAGCCTAGAGCAATGCCACCCTACCTCTCAGCCCTGGAACACCCAAGTCTAGTCTGGAATGACTGATACTGTGAGACATAGTAACGGGCCCCTGATGGCTACTATGTTGTCTCGGAAGGGTGTGAGTCCATCATGCCCGTACCTCCCTACACTCTTTCGCCTGATAGTAGTGGCACCGCTCTACCAAGTAGTCTAGCAGTCTCCCTTCCCATTAGGGAACGAGTGAGATGTAAGGGATTCCCGGTGAGTCTGAGTACTAGTAAGTCCTTAGGATTTGACCAAGCCAAAATGTCTTCATCAGGTTTACCATTTTACGTGCCACCACAGCACCTCGATCCTAGGTTCCACCCCTTAGAGGCTCACACCCAAGATCCCCCGACTCCTTTACCCGCCATAGGTATTCGCTTATCCAGATGCCCATGTAGCATCATATGGCAAGACTCGCCACAGGCTCGTCGTATATCCCAGCTCGGAAGACACAACCCTCACTCTCCACGCACCCAAGACACACGCAGCACACTCCCAATCCACCCAGTCTGGCATCCCAAGCCAAACCATACCCAGGGGTTCACCACCAGCATCACATCACAGATACAATGCGAGTGGAGTTAAAGTAAGTATGGTAATATAACATGCAAGCAAGCAGATAGGTAGATATAAGTAAGTGAGCGTGAGCGCAAAGCTGGGTGACATGGTAGAGGGGTTGCAATCAAGTAGTAAAGGCTCAGGTAATAGCATGCATTCAGATACTAGCAAAGGAATAAATATAAAGCGCTAGCAGTTCTAAATATTTTGCAATGTCTAATAGGATTCTCTAAAAGAAGGTACTGCCATGACACCTGCAATGTCGTGGAAGTAGTGGTACAATTCTCCATCCGTTGTGGTAGTCAGTCAACGGGGTTTCCTCAGATCCTATCGTCGTCCACGTTCTCTTCCTCCAGCGGGTCCCGGTTCGAGCGCCGTTGATCACGTAGTAGCTACTCCGCGAAACGACACACAAGGCAAGAGAACACACAATACTCGAAAGGACGATAAGACGTAGGAAGATCCATAAACACAAGAGACATTAGAGGTACACGACTTAGCCCTCTCAGCGGATGTCCGAATCCTCGGGCCAAAGAGACAAGAGTGGTGGTATGCTACGCATAAGCTGAGCGGCCAAGCCAATATGTCTTTAAATATAAATGGTTTAAGCTGAAGCTTATCCTTGCATACACCACGGCTCACGTTCTTTCGATCCAGGTGTCACGGGGTTGATGGGAATCGAAGACGGGCCTAGCAGAGAGTAAAAAAAGAACAACGGGGCTCGGCTCTTGTAGCCTTTACCCGACAAGTCACAATTGGATGTAAAAAGTAAATGGAAACTATCAAATACTATTGTGACTTGGCTCTTATGTACTTCAACTGACCCGCTATGGTATCCAGCGGTAGTAGAAGGGTAGGTGTAAAATAAATAGAGCAACGACTTCAGGTCCTTCTCGATCCACACGACACGATAACTTTCAGGAGCCAAGAAGCGAGGGGTTAGCTAGGCATATCTATGTCATGCTCTTGGTCACATCTTCGGTAGAGATGGTTTCACTCGGTCGATCGGGTTGACTCTCGTGGTCTGAAGCATGACATCGACCATAGCCTTGCTAACTAAAGGGAGATAGTCCGATCTGTGATCCATTCGCCACGATCAAGGCAATCAAACAGAGCGGGCTATCAAGGAGAGAAAGGCAAGAATAACTAGAGAGGGGTAGCCTTCATCTTCCAATGCACCCGCCATGGTAAAAGACGAACATTAGGAAGGAGCAACATACTAAGAATACAAGTGCGTAAACCACCCACAGGGTACCCGACCTAGGTGCACTGGCAGTGGGGCATCTCTCGGATTCATAGCAGTGCGGTTGTCACCACGAGAATCAAAGGTATGCGACAGTCATATGTGGTATAATCATATAGGGGCTTAGGCACGAAGAAGCAAAAGACAGGTGTAAAGAGAAGCATAGCTCCATGGTCATGGCGAGGCGAACCCGCGACCACAAGCCACACTATCGGGTGTTGGCATCCTTCATCCCACGACTGTTGCCCCAAGGTCATCTCCCACAGGACTAGGTCATGAAAGACTTGATGTGAGCGGGTAAGATCCGCATCGAGCGTGATATCGATATCGAATCATTCACAACCATGTCCTAGGGCCGAAGTCTAGAGCAACGCTCGTAGCACTCTGGGGTCAACTAAAAAGCGAGGGTCGAGTTACACTCAGTGTTACGACCATGGCAAGACGAATCCCATGATCACAACATCCGAATGAGGTACGATCGCTTAGCCGGCTCGAAGGCTCGGCACACAGATACACACACAAACATCCAACAGTAAGAACTAACAACACAACAAGAGACAAATCAACTCGGCAAACTGGACGAGGTGCTCGACGAGGTGGAGGCGTGGAAGGCGATGTTGGCAAGGCTTGAACGGAGTGTCGCCGGAGGTAGTAGGAGGGTCATGGCCAACCGGGCTTGGTCCTGGCCAGCCATGGCTTGCTATAGCCACCCCTGGCCAACTCAGACTAGCTGCAGCCAAGTCTGGCCAGCTGCAGCTGGCTGTAGCTGGCCGCGGCTGGCTGCCAGTGGCTGCGGCTGGCCGTGGCTTGCCGGCAGTGGCTTGGGGCTGGCGGAGCTGGCCGTTGCAGGTCGGGTCGCAGCAGCAGGTGGTCCAAAGGGTGGCGGTGCTCCAAATGGACTTCCTACAAGGTATGGAACACGACACGATGGCCGGTGTCATGCTCGGACAGCGTGAATCAAGGGAGAACAGGTGCTATGGCGCTATGGTGGCTCACCAATGGTGGTGGAAGGGTTCGGGCAAGGTGGTTGCAGCGTCGTGGGGGTGCACCGCCGGTGGAGTGGTAGCCGGTCATGGTGGTGCCGCTCGCGCGCCGGAACGGTGAGGCTGGGGTGCGTCCAGTGCTTGACGGAGGTGTGGAACGCGGTGAGATGCTGGGTGTCGTCGCGTCGTGGACGTCGTGGCCACGAGGAAGGCGTGCTCGGCTCCCCGGCGGTGATGGATCCCAGCTACGCAGTTGCTTTGCTTGGCGCGGGCGTCTCTAGTCCGGCACGGGCGTTAGCGGCGAAGCGGCTAGTGTCGCTGCCGGGCGCGACGGAGGCGGCTGCTGCTGCTGGCGGCGTTCCGCGACGCCCGTGTGGTGGCGTCGCGTCGAGGAAGAGGTGGTCGGCATGCCGACGGTGGCGCCGCGCGCGACGCCCGTGAGGCTTCGGGCGTCGTCGCCGTGTGCGGTGCGGTGGAGAGCATGGTGGTGCACGCAGCGGTGGCGAAGCAAAGAAGCCGCTGCTGGCGTAGCACGACGAGCCGTTGCTCGGGCGGCGGAGAAGAGCGAGCAGGAGAGGAGAGAAGAGAGATGGCGGCGCTTGGAACGGAAGACGTGAGAGCGACGGCTTTGGCTGCGTTTCGGTTTTTATACCGCCGCCTAGGGCTTCGATGGAGCGGACGGCGGGGATCCTTGGGGTGCGAGCCAAGGGGACGCGCGGGCGGCATCCGGTGGCGCGGACACCGAGACGAGGGCGAGTGGCCTCAAGCAGGCTGGCGGCGGCAGCTGGGAAGGGCACGCCGTGCCCTAGGGTTTTGTTGGGGTGCGGCGCCTGGCGGACCAAGCGGGCCGTGCTAGGGCGTACGCGGGCAGGGGAAAACCAAGTGGTGGTGCTACTGGGCCTCGCGGCCTGCTGGCTTCGGTCTGGGCCGAACAGAGGGAAAGGGGGAGCAGGCCGGGCTGGTCTGTGCAGGAGAGGGAAGGGAGGAGATAGCAGGCCGGTTGGTGGGCTTAGGGCCCTGGAAAAAGGAAGAGGCTTTCCTATTTTTACTAAGACTTTGAGATGAATTTTTTAAGTGAGGGATTTAAAAAGGGAGATAAAGGAATTACTTCCTTATTGACATTGATTCCGGGAGGGCTTGAGGAAAGGGCTTCAGAAGTTTGCTACGGATATGTGCTCTCCAAACTCCATTAACAAGAAACCCGAAAACGATTCAAGAACTCCCCGCATTCCTCTACAAGCAATACTATATGCATGCATCAATTTATTTATAAATTGTGCTCGGTTGATTTAGGTTTGACCTATCAACTATATGCTCCACACATTTGCAGGAAAATTTTTTAAAGTTCATATTTTTGGCTTTCTAAAAAATGCAGGTTGTTACACCGACTCCGTGTTAATATAGATGGGGAACAGCCCCCCATCGGCGGCATTTATAGAGATGAGTTTGTTACAACAGATCATCACAGCTTGACCTACAATCTAGGACCTCTACTTGTGTTACAAGATGTATCGAACCTAGACGCTATCTCAGGTGAGAGAACATACACGTGACCAATGTGTCATCTTAACATTCCCCCTCGATCTCAGCCACTTTCAAGGTTGAGGTCGTTTCTAAACTTCTGCAACTTAACTTGAGGTAGTGACTTAGTGAATCCATCAGCAACTTGATCTCCAGTGCTTATAAACCATATGTCAAGAAGTTTCTGTGCTACTCTCTCTCTGATAAAATGAAAGTCTATCTCTATGTGTTTTGTTCTTGCATGAAAGACCGGGTTAGCAGAGAGATACTTAGCACCCAAGTTGTCACACCATAGTATCGCCCTGGATGCATGAAGAACCCCTAGTTCTGTGAGTAGCTTCTGTACCCAAATCATCTCAACGGTGGCATTTGCAGGAGACTTATATTCTGCCTCTGTACTAGAGCGGGACACTGTAGCCTGCTTCCTGGCACTCCAAGAAATGGGATTATTGCCAAGGAAAACAGCAAACCCTCTAGTTGAGCGACGATTATCAACACAACCGGCCCAATCTGCATCTGAGAACGCACTAACCATCTGGTTGGAGATTCTTATTCGGAGACCAAGATTCACAGTACCTCTTACATACCTCAAGATTCTTTTCGCTGCACTCCAGCGAACCGTAGTTGGAGTGTGGAGGAATTGGCAAACCTTGTTAACAACAAAGGAGATATTGGGTCTGGTGAGCATTAGATATTGAAATGCACCAAATAGACTTCTGTATCTTGTGGCATCTTCGATTCCTAAAGCATCTCCTTGTGTTGCCTCAGCTTCTCTGTACTAGGTAGCGGTGTATCAACCGCCTTGCACTTATCCATACATGACCGTGCCAAGATGTTCATTGCATACCTTCCTTGACTCAGCAGCAACCCATTCTGATCCCTCTTTACTTCTATTCCAAGAAAATAATGGAGATCACCCAAATATTTGAGTGCAAAATCCTTCTGAAGATCACGAAGTAGTGCATCTGTTGCTTCTAAGCAGGAACTGGCCACAATTATGTCATCAACATAAACTAAGACAAAGAGAGTATATCTGCCTCTATTGTAATAAAACAGTGATGTGTCAGCTTTAGATGGAATAAAACCCAAACTTTGTAACTTGGCACATAATCTAGCATACCAGGCTCTGGGAGCTTGTTTGAGTCCATAGATTGCTTTGTCTAGTTTGCACACAAAATCAGGATGAGCTGGATCAATGTATCCTAGGGGTTGTTGCATATAAACCTCTTTGGTTAACACACCATGCAGAAAAGCATTTTTTACATCTAATTGTCGAAGTGACCAACCCCTTGATACTGCCACTAACAGGATTATGCGAATTGTTGCAGCTTTAACAACAGGACTAAATGTGTCCTCATAATCTATTCCGTACCTTTGTTTGTATCCCTTTGCCACTAGACGTGCCTTATACCGATCTATACTTCCATCAGATTTTCTTTTGACCTTATATACCCATTTACACCCAATTATATTTTTAACTCGAGGTGCAGGTACTAAATGCCAATCTTGTTCTTGAGAAGAGCATGATGCTCATCATTCATGGCTTCAACCCACCTGGCATCACTCATCGCTGCATCTAGGCACGTCGGTTCTTCATCAACAGTTGCTGTATTACACCACCTCACTGTACCATCAGTGTATTGCTTGGGCTTAGAAATACCTGACTGGAGCCGAGTTTGTGGTCGCTGATCTTGCGACATCAGAGTTGGCACAGCTTCGGCAACAGGAGCAGCTTCCGCAGGAAATCCTTGACTATCCACACCTGATCCGGTCGCCGAATCACCGTTGGGAGACATGCCCCCTTTGACCGGATCGTTCTGCGCCGGCTCGGTGTGGCTTTCATTCCCCCTGGCTGGAGAAGGGGATGTAGAAGATCCGGGCGACAACACCTCAACAGTGGAAGGTGACGTGCCAGGCGCTGACATCGAAGGCGATTGCATGTGGGGATCGACGACATCGTCCGTGAATCAACACCGATTCCCGTGCTGCTCTCGGGTGCACGACACACCTGATGACGCCCGGGTGAGGCGCCATTCTCGCCACATCCAGGAGCTTTGGAGCTAGAATTTTTTCCTGTAGATTCTTCAACACCACTAGAACACAGTTTATTAGTTGCAGGGGGATTCAAATGGTGATCATGTACTAATGCATTCCCAAAATCATCATCCGGATTACGAAGAACATCGGGTAACAAGCTGAGCTCGGCTTTCAACCATGCACCAGCATTAGGGTTAAAGGAAGAAAAAGGATAGATAGTTTCATCAAAAACAACATCCCGGGAAATGTATACCCTCCCTTCTGAGGGATCTAGGCATTTGAATCCCTTGTGTGAATTGCTATATCCCACAAACACACATCTTTTGGAACAGAATTGAAGTTTTCTTGAGTTATAGGGTCTAAGGTCCGGCCACACTGCGCAGCCGAACGTGCGAAGAAAGGAATAGTCAAGTTCATGACCATAGATCCGGCTATAGGGGTTGTCATTGTTGATAACTTTGGAAGGAAGTCTGTTGATGATGAACACAAAGAAAGAGGAAGGCCTCGTCCCAAAATTTTAAAGGCATTGATGCATTTGCAAGCAGTGTAAGACCTACTTCGACAATATGTCTATGCTTTCGTTCCGCTGCCCCGTTCTGCTGATGTGCATGAGGGCAAGATACTAGATGATGAATCCCTACACGCTTGAAGAATGAGTTCAAGGATTGATACTCACCCCCCAATCTGTTTGCATAGCACGTATAGGTTTGTTGAATTGGCGCAACTAGATGCTGAAAATCGCGAAAGCACTGAAACACTTTAGATTTGTGGCGAATTAAATAGATCCAGGTGAACCTGGAATAATCATAAATGAAACTAACATAATAATCAAATCATCCAACAGAAGTTGGAGCAGGTCCCCATACATCGGAAAACACAAGATCCAAAGGACTAGAGGAGACACTAGACGACTTTGGATAAGGCAATTGATGACTTTTGCCTTTTTGACAAGCATCACAAACTTGCTTATTTTCTAGATCACTAATAAAGGAAATTTTATGCCGACTAAGAACTTACTGAACTATGGAGGTAGAAGCATGCCCTAGCCTGCGATGCCACCCCGACGCCGAGGGTTTGATCACGGCGAGGACTTGTTTATTCGATGACGATCTACTTAGGAGCGACTTGAGAGGATACAAGCCTCCTTCACATCTGCCGCTGAGAAGAGTTTTCTTCATCTGCTGCTGCTTGATAAAAAAATTTTTAGGGTGAAACTCAACAGAGACATCATTGTCTCTACTGAGACGATTGACTGAAACAAGGCTTTTATTGGATTCAGGAACGTGCAGAATATTTTTGAGATGAATTTTGGAATGTGGGGAATGCAAAGTACTATGACCAACATGAGATATCCCCATACCTGATCCGTTTGCAGCATGGACGTGTTCTCCGTGATATTTATCACGAATGGTCAACTTGTTGAGGTCGGATGTGATATGATCGGTAGCTCCTGAATCCATGTACCAATTCGTGTCCACCCCGTAGTTTGTCGTCGCAGCGGAAGCAGATTTCTGTGGAGGCCCATTGTACGACGAGTCGTACCGCTTGTAGCAACGGTAAGCTTCATGGCCTTGCTTTCCACAGACCTGACAAAAAATGCCGGCTTGGAAAGTACCTTGTGGACGTGCACCTCCACGGCCACCCTTGCCGCGGGTTGAACCCGCCACGGCCGCCTCCGGATCTACCCCCACCACGGGAGTTGTTGCCGCTGTTGTTGTAGCCGCCTCCACGGCCACCCTTTGTGGCGGTGTTGGCCGACGACTGGTTGCCACCTCCGCCGTGCTTGATTTCTTGACGCTGCTCAAAACTCACCAGCTTCATGAAGAGCTCACCCACAGATATGGGTTCGGCCCTTGTAGACACAGCAGACACCACCGGCTCGAATTCTGAGTCCAAACCCGTAAGGATATAGGACACGAGTTCGTCGTCTTCCAATCTTCTTCCAGCAGATGCCATCTCATCTGCTAACCCTTTCATTTTAGAGAAATATTCACTGATGGAAGACGAACCTTTTGTGGAAGTTGCAAGCGTCATCCTCGTGGTGATGAGCCGCGCACAGCTTTGAGATGAAAACATCTCCTCGATGGCGCCCCAAGCAGTGGCCGCCGTGATCTTGGTGGATACTTGCACCAAAATCTCCCGTCCCAGATTGGACAGGATGTAACTGAGGACCGTCTGGTCCTTCGCTATCCAGATTGCATATTCTGGATTGACGACTGGAGGTTCCTTGTCCTCCTTGTCGCTGTCGTCGCCCTTCGGCTTCTTAGGAGGGAGGAACTCCTCCGGGGCCTCGCCGCCGGCTGAATGAACTTAGCAAGCTGTGCCCCCTTGAGGGCAGAGAGAACCTGAGCCTTCCACATCACGTGGTTGCTCCGTGTGAGCTTCTCGCTCGGTGGAATGAGAAACACGCCGAGGGAGAACGCAGGATGCGCTGCGGAGGATGAGGAAACGAATGCCATGGAAATTCGCTAGGAGATTGGCTCTGAATACCATGTGAAAATAGGGTTTAACGAGTCACCTGTTCTGGTGCTCGGCTCCGTGTTAATATAGATGGGGAACAGCCCCCCATCGGTGGCGTTTATAGAGATGAGTTTGTTACAACAGATCATCACAGCTTGACCTACAATCTAGGACCTCTACTTGTGTTACAAGATGTATCGAACCTAGACGCCATCTCAGCTGAGAGAACATACACGTGACCAATGTGTCATCTTAACACTGTAAACTCATGGGATTCTTTGATGATAGCAGCGTCCAGTTCTTTGAACGCTCACTGCAGAGTAGAAGCGGCATTGGCGAAGAGACATGCTTTCCTCAGTCATTTTTAGATATTCCACCCTCTTGTGGTTTATATGAAGCCCGTGCCGACGCAGAGCTGAAGGACCCCTTTATTAGGATGGAGGGATAAGCACACGAGTGGAAATGGAAAAAGAATGCCTGCCCACTCTCTGTCTGCGTCCACCCTTGGACACCCACGTTGCCTTGAATAGCGTCTAGCAAAAAGAAATAAAATAATCCAAGTGTCGCCTTTGTACTGGTACTATGGAGCATATGTATTTATTTGTAAGCACTTCATCTATACCCGAGGCTTTGTGTCATTTATGTAGCAATCCGAAATTAAAACAGTAGTTACTCCCTCCATCTTAATTTTTATTTAATGTTTTTACTATTTAAGTCCTATAATAAGGCATGCTATCGTTTCTTTCTTTGAACAACATTAAATTCGCAAAAAAAGAGCTTCATTCATTAAGGGGAAACATTACAGTCAGATTGCAGACAGCTCTGCAAGAAGCTGAGGGAGACTGCCAAACAAAATCACGAAGAGAAACTAAGGAGTGCTAGGCACAAAGATGAGTTGCATTGTTCGCTGATCTTCTTGTGTATATCAGCCTGAAGGACGTGAAGCCCACCACCAACTCTTACACCTCCGTTAGAATGGTTACAATTTGTAACTATTGTATACTCTGTTCTTCCAACGAGACCCCAGCACCTGGCAATCTGCCTCGGCTATTATATGGTCTTGAGTGTCTACCGGAAATAGACGGACCCCTTCCATGAGTGCCTCTGCTTCAGCTAATAGGGTCGATCCAACTGAGCTCAGCTGAGGCCTGCCAGGTTTACGATTTTGGTGAAATATCACCGAAATGTCTGAAATATCATCTTTTTTGTGGGGCCGAAAAGAATTCATATCGGTCAAAAATTTTCCATTAAATTGATCTTTCACTTCCAAATTACCCCAAACCATAGTAAAACGATCCTCCATATCCTCTAGCCTTATCAAAGCTCTAAAATTTATGTAATTTTCTCACCCACATATTCGACGTCACTTGCATATGCAGGGACATGGTTTAATTAAACAGTACAAAGATAGCAGCGGGCGGTAAAGTGCCTGCCATTTTTTTACGATTGTCGATAAATTGCATAAGTAGATAACAAGAATTGGGGATTTTGGAGAATTAGAGAAGCAATTGCAGGGAAGAAGAGGAATAGGGACATCATGAGTATTAGTTTGAGTTTTGTTTTTCCATAATCATCATCAATATTGTGCCCCGCGCCTTATACTCCCGCGAGGACTCTTATATGGCCACATGGCCAGCTCAGTGGACGAGCAGGTGCAACTATGGAAAGCCTAACAACGCACCCGCTCCACTTACCCACTCGCTATGACGTCTATGACTGGGGCTATCCATGACATGTTGCTGCCTTGGAAAACAATTTGATACCAAGCTGTTCAAGAAGGAAATCAGCGCTGAATATCCTTTTCTTCTTCCCATGTGGCCAACCTTGGAAAGAGATTGTCCCACTGCACATGAAGTCTTGTTAGAGTGGATCCTCCATGTGCCACTAGCTTCTTGCCCAGAACACAACAGCAATCAGTAACAATGGTTCATTAGGATCTATTGGGATATTCTCAGTGTCACCAATAAGAGCTTGTTCAGGTATCTGTTTCTTCTACTGTGAAACATGGATGACCGGATGTATCATGGCTGATGTAGGAAGATCCAATTTGTATGCAGCGAACCATGCCCACTTGTTGGAGCACATGATACGACCCATAATAGCGGAACATGACATTGTTATTATCTCGGGTGCTATCGACGATGATTCAATATATGATAACAGTTTCAGAAATACCATGTTTCCAACTGAACTCCCTCAAACGTTTGGCATCTACTTGTTGGGCCTTCATTTTCTACTGAGCCCTTTGCTAAATTAGTTGAGTCAACAAGTTTCTTTGAGATAGCCACTACTCTAAGTCCGACACGACACATTACTTTACATCAATAATCCCATAGTGTCATGGTTGATGGCTATACAGTTTCTCAAATGCATGGTGTCCTATCCACTGCTGACTGAAAGGAGGTATTGTACCAATATTCGGCAAGAGAAATCAGTTTACTCATAGTCTTGGACAAGAATGGACTGTGCATCTTAGAAAACCTCCACAAACTGACTCAAGCACTCAATTTGGCCATCTGTCTGTGGATGATAGGCAGAACACATTTGCAACTGAGTATCTGTCTGCTGAAATAGCTCTTGCCAAACTTTAGCTATGAAAAATTTGTCTCAACAGAGACTATGGACTGAAGCAATCCATGCAATTTGTATACATTTTTGAGATAGACATGTGCCACATGAAGGGCTGAGTATGGATCGGATATTGGAATAAATTTTGTATATTTTGAAAATCTGTCAATCACCACTATAAGTGCATCTTAGGAATTTTATTTTGGGAGTCCTTTGATGAAATCTACACTCACTGATTACCATGCTTGGGTTGAAACAGGCAGTGGTTGCTGTAGCCTAGGCTGTCTGACATGTTCAGTCTTTTACTATTTGCAGACTTGACAAGCTTGCGATATTTGGTTACTGAAGCTTTCAACTGTGGCTAGGAAAATAATGACTTAATTTTCTAATATGTAGCAGTAATGCTTGAGTGGCCTCCAATGGGACTGCTATGGAGTACCTATAATATGCCTGTTTGGCAGAGTTGTGCTCCCTGATTCACTAGTGAAGTGATTCTATGGCTGAAAGTGGATTGTCTTTGATTCTTTAGCATAAACTCTCAAAATCAGCACAGAGAATCACTTGAAGCTACTTTTTTCAGCTCTCAGCCTCTTAGTTCATTTCAGAGAATCACCTCATGGAATCAGTCGAGAATCACGTCACTTCAAAAAAACTGTTTGGCAGTCAAGGAGTGATTCTCTTCGAGAATCCACTCCATGGAGCACTCTACCCAAGTTCTATTCTTATACCTGATGATGCCATCAACAAGAGTAAAGCCTTTTTTTTTATATGTGGATGTAATCTGAGTTTAGCCAACTTAGCTTTGGCCTCTGGATCTTCTACTTCTAGATAGCCTTCTTGCAATATATGAAGCCAACTTGGCTGACCGGCCCGTGGAGATTGCTGCTGCTATTAAGTCGACTTGATTAGTCGACACTGAAAGAGCACCAGCAGCCTTATTTGCGTGTCCCTTTTTATACTGAATCCTGAAGTGCAGATCCATCAGCTTCAGCATTGTTTTCTGTTAAAGTTCGGTTGTTGCACTCTGCACAGTTAAGAACAACAGACTTTTATGTCCGTCTTTAGTGTGAACTACTGGTGTTGAAGGTATGCTCTCCATTTGTCCACTCCTAATAGAATAACCATATATTCTTTTTCATAAATGGATAAGCCTTTGTTTATGTCAAAAAAAATGCTTTGCTGAGATATGATATCAGGTGTCCCTCCTACATCAAAACAGACTCCGTACCAAGGCCACTAGCATCAATCTCTATTGTGAATGGCTTAGAAAAATCAGGCAAGGCAAGGACTGGTGCTTGAGTGTTGAGTCAAGGCCTTTTTAAGAGTATTAAAGGCTGTTGTTCCATTTTTCTCCACTGATACTTGGATTTCTTCTTGAGTAACTTAGTCAATGGTCTACTCAGAACTCCATAATCTCCTTAATGAATCTCCTATAGTATCTTGTGAGGCCTAAGAAACCTCTAAGATGTTTGAGAGATCTTGGTACTGGCCATGGTGACAAAACTGATACCTTAGAAGGTTCAGCGGCAACTCTTGCTCCAGAAATCAAATGGCCCATATACTCAAGTTGTGGCTTTGCAATTTCACATTTGGATGCTTTGACAAAGAATTTATTATCAGTCAATACTTGCACCACTTCAAGGGGTAGAACTCTGGCAGAGTAGCTGAAAGTAAATTAGATCATTGTGTCGGGTCAACCACAAATGGTGCTGCTAAAATCAGTACTGCCGGTTGAAAGTCTTGAACCGACAGTGATCATGAGAATATCACTGGCGGTTGAGGATACGAACAGGCAGCGAAGTTTGATATATATATATAGTGATGGGAAAGCTACATCATCACTGCCACTTTTCTCTCAGTTTATTTTCTGGCAGTAGTAAGGGGATTGAACCGGCAGTGAAGGGCTACTTTGCAGTAGTGGATGAAGATGGGTGAAGACGTACACAGAAAAGATTGAAAGATAGAATGGGATCAAGCTTTTGAGAAACACAAAAGCTAGGAGAGCAAGCTCATAAACCTATGATAGTTGCATCTGCGATGTGCACTAATATTTTCTGGCACGGCTTGGTCCCTAGGGCTTCTATAGGATGGTTTTATAGAATATTGGTGCCTCCGAAAATTGATTATGTAGTACTCACGCACCCAAATCGTGTACCATTTCATACAACCAGGTCTTGCATGAACACACGGATACATATTCTGGTCTTGAATACTAGTACTTTTGATAACTTAGACACGCCATAATTTATTTATTGAATGTTTAGTATCCCGAAAGTTTTATATCATCTACGTGGTTGAGTAATCTCTCCCCGTTCTCCCCGTTCAACATGATTTCTCAAAGTCCTGAAAAACATATTTCATAATATTTGTTCATTTAGATATAATTGTTGCTAGATTATTTCCTCTCTCTCTACATGTGTGTATTTCAGGCTTCAGAAAGAGTAGTTTAATTTATCAACATGTTATTATTTATTTGAGGTACATATATATGATGATTTCACACTTTGGTTTTTTTTTTTTCTGGAAACAATACTCTCTTGGCTATAGATAATATTATAGAACAAGGAAGTCTAAGTCTAATATATTTTCTCGAAATCATCTGAAGTGATAGAAGTTTTTCATTCGACAAGACTCATCAATCGAACAATAAGATAGCTGTTAATGAGTTAGTTCTCCGTTGCACCCACTTTTCATTATGTTCTTTTTTTATTACGTACTTCCTTTGAGCATTGTTGTTGCCGCCGTCGGCCGGGCCACAGCCCCGACCCAGTACTTATGCGACATGTCTATATATAAGAGAGACAACCATGCAAAGCTAACGCATAGAGAGACAACGACTATCTCAGTAAATTAGGCGACCAATAGATCGAATTAATTCAATATGGGGCATCCATGTTATTGGCTGTTTCCAAACATCAAACAACCAATACCTCACTTAGTTAGCGTCATACCGGTACGAGTGGCGTAGCCAGAATTTGTAGTTAGGGTGGTCCAATATTTTAAAAAATTGCCAGGATAAATATAAAATATTGGCACATGAGTATATAATTATAAAATAACATAAGACTAAGATAAAGAGGACACACGGACTCTGTAAAATAGTTACAATGCACACAAATCTTTTAATAATTTAAAGCCTTAGAAGTGTAGAACCTAAATAAGGTTTGCACACTACATCTCTTCTGCACTTCAGCTTAGTTGCTAGGGGAGAAAGTTGAGTGTAACACACGCAGCGGGAGGGTGGATTTGGACTAGTAGATTGGGGGAGAAGGAGGAGGAGGAGGGGAGGGAGGGGGCGCCCTAGGAGGCGGCGGCCGGGCGGCGGCGGCGTGAGGCGCAACAGGGAGAGGGCGGTGTGTGGTGTGGAGGGGAGAAGGAGAAAGAGAGGTGCGGGAGATTGGAATAAAGGGAATTACCCCAATTACTTTCTTGATTCAACTAATTACAATCCCCTATTATTTATAGTCCCGAGTGGACTCTAACGGAAAGTCCTTATCAAACACGACCTTCCAGTTTCCATAATCTGAATTCCATAAATAATAATTAATAAAAAGGTTACTCGGGATTGGAGAGCAGGCGGCGAGGTGAGGCCCGTGGCCCCCACCGCACCAGCCAGCCAGGCGGCGGCGGCGCCCGCTGCGTGCCTGGCGGCGGCGGCTGCCGCCCCAGGGTAGGCCGTGGGGCCCCGCCCACCGCTTGCCGTCCTCTTTTGGCCCGCTATAGGCCCATTAGGCTCGCCAGTTGTCATCGTCTTCATCTGACGTGTGACAGAACTCCCCCCTTCTCCGACCGGTGCGTCCTCTTGCCGGAATGCGACCTAGTCAGCCACTCCTTCCATTGTCGTCACAGTAGCTGGGAGCTCCTGAATATATCCATTATAATGAGGCGTCCAGTGCGGAAGTCTGTTGCGATGATGTTGGCCCTGCTACGCATAACCTCGAACTTGAAGTCGTAGTGGATGTTGCCAATGTAGTCGTGGTACCCATAGAGCGTGTTCTCGCACCCAAAGGGTATCCCCTTCTCTGTCTTGTCTCTAGTCAGAGTCTTCCTGGGAACGAAGGCAGTGCACTCGAAGTTATGTATCGTATCTAGCGGCCTGCAGTATACACGTACATGATTGTTGGGGTGGCTGCCAATCTTCAATGGTAGTTGTCTCCAAATTGTGCGAACCGAACGTCTAGCGGGAGACGACGTTAGATCCATCATGTCGCCGAAAAGAAAAGCTCCCACATCAAACAACCATGGGGATAGGCGATGTCCGTGTGTCCCAGGTAGCGTGTCGATGTCGACTCCTCCAATGCTAGCCAACACATGGCCTGACTCATTGAGGAAGGTGACCCTGGCGTCATAGACGCTTTCCTGCTGTGGCCCGGGTTAGACCTCCAGTATGTACGATGGCAGTGGCTCTTTCGCTTCACTATCCATCAGAGGTCGGTAAGCACTCACCAGCAAGTGATGGATATCAGAAGCACCCCCTCGCGAAGCTCCTGAAGTAGTTTAGGAAGTAGTGGCGAGGATACTGGCACGTAGAAGCGTCCGTCAAACAGGATGAGCCCCTAGTCGAGGGATCAAGCTCTCCCTGTTCTCTTCTCCATAATCGCCTTAGCCAAGGCGCGAAGTTCTCTGTCCTCTGGTACTGCCTGACGGAGTTTGATGAAGGTGATACCGTCGTTGGTGTTGATGACGTCGAGAGCTGATGGTCGACTTGCTCTATGCACCCTATTCATCATTGGTGGTGCCAGTTGTGCGACCTGATACCACTGACAGGGTGGCGGTAATGGTGCCACCAGTGGCACCGGAGCCTAGGGTGGCTGTCGATGAGGTACCGCTTTGAGGAGGTGTGGCGATCTGTCCCAAAAGTGAAGCAACTCCATGGTGATGATGTCCTAGGAGACACGCCCAAGACTAGCCATCCATGGCATGCCCAGGATGATGTCGATGTTGTGTCTGATGTCGAGGAAGAGGGCGTCGATGTGAAAGACGTCGTTGTCGATGGAGATAGGTACATGAAAGGAAGAGCTATAGCAAGGTACCTTATCTCCACAGCCGACGGGGACAGTGGTGTTAACACCGAACTCAGGAACACCATTAGCACGGGCCATATTGACATTGATTCTGTTGTGGCTTGATCCCGAGTCCACTAGGATGTGAACTCCAGCGCCACTCATCATGCCATGGAGATAGAACGGGGTGCCTCCCTGCACACCCGCATCGGGCTTGCCGATGACCATCATGCACTTGGTGTCGTCGTCATCGCCAGTGATGATCGCATCTGTCACCCCGGGCACCTCCTTCTTGCTCTTCTCCAGTAAGGCGAGGAAGCACTGCTCGCACAGACGGCTGATGGACTCCATTGATCCAGTTGGAACCTCGTCTCTCCTGCTGGGCAGGGCGTTCTTCCCACAGGTGGGATTCACGCGTATCTTCTCTTTGGCCTCGTAGATGGAGACAATGTTCACGCGATTGGAGACGTCAGCGATCTTGGCGTAGACATCGTCGAACTTTGCCGTGATATTCTTGTTGAAGGTGCTCAACATCTTCTTGAGGTCAACAATGACCGCCATGGATTCAATCTATGGATCCTCCTGGTCTGCTGATACCAGTTGTAACATACGCAGCGAGAGGGTGGATCTGGGCTAGTGGGTTGGGGGAGAAGGAGGAGGAGGGGAGTGGGCGACGCCCTAGGGGGTAGCGGCGGCGTGAGGCGCAGGCGGCGCGGTGCCAGGGAGGGGTCGGCATGTGGGGTGGAGGGAGGAGGAGGAAGAGAGGCACGAGAGATGCGAATAAAGGGAATTACCCTAATTACTTTTTTTGATTCAACTGATTACAATCCTCTATTATTTATTGTCCCGAGTACACTTTAACGGAAGATTCCTTATCGAACATGGACCTTTCAGTTTTTCTAATTTGAATTCTATAAATAATAATTAATAAAAAATATAACTCGAGGGATTGGAGAGCAGGCTGCGCAGTGGGGCCTGCGCCCCCCCACCGCGCGGCCGAGGAGGGGCAGCGGCGCCTGCCACCCTAGGGCTGGCCGTGGGGGCCCCGCCCGCCGTTTGCTATCCTCTTCTGGCCCGCTGTAGGCTCATCAGACTCGCCAATTATCACCATCTTCATCTGACGTGTGACATAGAGAATCTGAAACAGAAAAAAGAAAGTAGAGAGTAGGGACATGCTAATTGGCTGTGGCTTTACCGCACAGCTCCAGTATTCATTCTAGAATTCATATTACTGTTGGCACGCGAAATTGATCCGCGCAGCAACACGATAACTATCGTACTTTCACGACGACAGACGATTGCTTTACAAGCAAAGCAACAAAGGATCCTCGCTTTCGTGAAGGAGAGCCGACCGTTTTTCAGCGCAAAACGGCAAAGATGAACCAAGCCCTAGGGCTGCTAGGGCTTAGCAAGAACTAGAAGCTAAATACTGGAAAAATAGAACGTATGAAATAATAGATGTATTTAGTGTTTGTCGATTGATAAGAAGGTTTTCCAATCGGCCAAGGCCTTTAAATAGGTGGCTGGTCTTTGCCTTGTTCACCAGCGGCAGTAGCCACGCACCATCTTCTCTTCTGATAATATCCCAATGCCAAACTCCACCCGGCACCTGATCATCCGAAAGAACTCTACACTTTCCAGCTCCTTATATGTCTGCTCGAGCACTAACAAATTAAATAAAATATTTGTTAGCAGCCGATTTAATTTATGAGCAAAGTAAATCGGCCAGTGGAGATTTATAGTAACTGGAACGGTATAATGCTAAAACCAAATTTAACACCAAATCTGTCCAACCAAATTATGCCATCAACAATTACCGGCTCATATTACCGGCTGGATTAATGCTCATGGCTTGGTCAGGCTGAGCGTAGGGTGGTCCATGGACCAACAGGACCACCCTCTAGCTCCACCCCCTGCATAGTGATGATATTTATACTACTAGAAATCTATGGCCAAGTTAGATACAACAAACTAGTTTGACTAATTAAATTAAAGTTAAGTTCTTCACATGGCTGCTTCTTGTTGATAGGTTGAACACGAAAACGATGTTGAGAAGGAGAAATCATTTCAATGAAGATGATGATCATTGTGTCCTATGCACAAACCATGTAGATGAGGACATCGAGCGCTTATTCTTTGACTGCTCCTTCGCCAAACATTGCTGGTTGAAGATAGACATTCGATGGGACACGTCATCTCTATACCTGAGGATCGCTCATAGAAGGCAGGCTCAGAACACTCCTTTCTTCACCGAGGTCATGGTCATTGCTGCTTGGGAAATTTGGAAAGTCAGGAACGACAATATATTCAACGGTGGCCACGCTAGCATAAATACTTGGTTGAGTAATTTCAAAAATCAATGCCTACGTCAGTCTCTCCTTTTTAAGGACGATAAAGATTAGACTTTTGTGTTTGGCTTGATGCCTTCAGTTAAGTTGGAGTTGTAAGTATGTAAGCCAGCAAGTTTGTAACTCCCTCCCTTAATTTTTAAAGTAACTAGTCCATCAACCTGTGCTTCGCGCGGGCTAACTTTGAGATACTTAAGCAATTAAAATTCTTGTTTAAAATGTATCAACTAATAAAAAGTACTTTATACAATTAACTTTAAATTGAGTCTAGTCTTACACACATATATAGAGAATTATCTTTGGCATGATTGAGAGAGATCGTTATGGCACAACTAATACGTCACATTTGTTTGTTTTCACGATTAGGTGTTTTCTTTCCCTTTGTTTGTTTTGTGTCCCAGTATGGTTGACTTTGTGAAATATATGGGTATGTTGTACTTTCCTCTTGAAAAATTGAGCTATGTAGATAACAATATTAGAAGTTTAGCTCCCTTGCAAAAAAAAAAAATAATTGAGCATCAGATATTTAGATAAGTACCTTAAATTTTTTTTTAATTGTACATCTTTTATTGATTTGTTTGATGAAATTATTAGGATAATTTGAAATTCCCTAACATTGATGTTTTGTTTGTCATTTGTTGGTTTCTAATCTATTACTTCATGAATGGTTGTCGTCGCCGAAGTACTTAACTCATTGCTCTAACTCCTTTGCATCTTTGGATAATTATCCAATACAGGTTGGGCACATTTTTTTTCGCTGGTGACGGTATATTTTAGATATTTTTGTGACATGCTAAGTCACATTTATTAATTATATTTCCTCATGATATGTTAGATCATTTGACCGAAGATTAATTTATTTATCAACATGTTATCATAATGTCTGTACATTGCATATTCTAGGTTATGCTCTTTGCTATTATGATGCATAAAACTCATTATAGCTTGAACTGCGACAATCAATATCTTAAATTTATTATGTCATAAAATTAGACATTGTGTAGTACTATTATTTTACAAAAACATAGAACACTTAAAACTATATTGCTAGTATTAATATGTAATAATTATTTTAGTCAATGTGTTATAAACTTATTTAAATAACAAAGATTATCAATTATTTTTTAAATAATTTATATTAGTGTTTACATGTAGATTTTGAGTTATTTTATATTTTATAAAATACTTTACCAGTATTGATATGGCATAATGTTTTAGTCAACATATACTAAACTTATATTTTAAATAAAATGGTTATTGATTTATTCATCGTGATAATGTATATTAATATTTATATATAGATTTAGAGATATTATATAACAACATATATTTTAGTTTTTATATGTAGATTTAGAGATTCTTTTATAAAAAGGTACTAATTTGGATAATCAAAAGTTTTACTTTATATTTTTTTCTATTAGTGATATATGTGGGTAATTTGGAGACAAAATTAGTAGATACTTTTCATTATCTTTCATAATGATAATGTAGGTAATTCAAATATAAATTTTGGGTTTAATTTCCATAATTTAGAGTCAATTTTACATACCTCATTTTAGTTTTTGCATGGTTGAAAAAAATTGCCTCCTCTTTATTTGTATATAGAATAAGCAGGCAAAGGCAGCACATATGTATCTTGTTTATTTTCTATCAGATTTTTTTATTCATAATTAACTAACCACAACGTCATGGGTACTACAGATATGAATTTTTGTTAATACATTAATAAGTGAATGTGATTAGTAGTAAGACTCATCTGATAATAGAGATATTTTGTTAAGCATGTGGTAGAGGAGATATCATATTTTATAGTAATTAAATTTACCATGACATGATAATGGACTGGCCTATCTATCACGTTCACTTTTGGTTACTATATTAATGTTAATAAAAATATCACGACCCATCATATTTATCGATCTATCAATAAACTTACTTTTTGTGATATGATAAAGAAAAAGAGAATGTTTGATCATACAAAAAATTTGATCCGCCTTACAAATATTTGTTCATATAGATGGTTAATATAGTACTAAAATGTAGAATAGCGAACAATCATTTCACTTGGTTGATGTATTAAAAATAATATAAAATATCATATAGGTATGATCCATCACGTTTATGAATATCTTATAATAAAATATTAGAGGCAATGTTAAAACCAACAAACAACATATTTCATTAAAAAAAAAAAAAAAACTATTCTTATAATGGCAATATGGGTAATTTAAATATAAAATTAGGGGTTACTTTATGTATTCTTCATAATGGCAGTGTGGGTAATTTAAATACAAAATTAGAGGGTTATTTTATGTATTTTCATAATGGCATGTGGGTAATTTTTTTTATAAGTTGCAACAGATCCGATGGCTATTATCAACTATGATAGTTAGTGTCGGTGCTAAAACTAGTGGCCCTAGTACCAACGAGTGAATTTACGTGCGTGCTCCCAACCCCTCGATGGTGTGCAAGAAGGACACAAGAAGGATTTGTATTATCCTGCACCAAGGTGCTGTAGGTAGGGTGTACAAGCGGGTGGAGAGAGGGAACCATCCCAAGTCTCGTGTGAGATGAGTGTGTGTGTGTGTGTTTGTTTGTCAAGGAGATTGCTTGACTTGCTTAGTTGGATTCACCTCTCTTGGAAGGACCCCGTCCCCCCCTTTTATAGCCGGAAGGGGATGGGCCGGGCTTTACTGATCTGATGTTTGAATAGGAAAGACGGTGGTGGGCGCCGCCTCATCCTGCCGAGGCCTTGGGGCTCCCTCTCTCCTTGTGCCGAGGCCCCGGGTGAGGGCGGCGGTTTTTGTCTTACACGGCGCCGCCTTTGTCGATGGCGGGCGCCGTTCCGTGGAGTCGGCTCCTCGTTCTTGGCGAAGGAGGGGCGTCTGCACTGTGCGGGGGGGAGTCGGCGTGGGCGTCATAATGGCGTGCCAATGCGTGGCCTCTTTGTAGCTTTGACTCACTCCCGGTCCGGGCCCCCGAGGGCCGCGGCATCGTTGTCGTATACGGCGTGGTCGGCGTAAAGATACAGCGTATGGGGCCATCTCCGTCTGCCCCGGCTCTGGAAGCCTTTGGTGCACGCGTGGCAGGGGCACCCGGAAGACCCGGCCGCCCAGTGCGGGGGTGGCGCCGTGCTCTGCCGGGGCAGGGGCGTGCTCCGTGTTGGACTCCCGTGATGGGACCTGTTACGAGGGGTTAGTTATCATGACGCCCCTACGGTGGCGGGCATGGCCGCCACTATAGGGATTGCGTAATCGTGGCCTTGGGCGCGAGAGGTGCAGAGTGGTGACAGGGCGGCTCCCATCCCCCGCCGAGGGGCTAGCGTCGGCAGCAGTCATTATGGGAAGGCGGGCGGTAGATATACGTCGAGTCGGTGGTCAGTCTTTGACCAGGTGATGCGGCAGCGTGTCGTCCGAGGCCTTAGCGGGGGCTCGGTCGGGACGGAAGGCGGGAACTCGTCCGAGGCCGCTGGGCAGGGGAGGCCTCGGGCGAGGCGGAATGTTAGTGCCCGTCCGAGACCTCGGCAGGGGGCTCGGTCGGGACGGAAGGCGGACGCCGCCCGGGCCTCTGAGAGGCTCGGGCGAGTCGGAAAAGCGGGCGCTTCGTCCGAGGCCTCTGAGGGAGGCTCGGGCGAGGCGGAAAAACAGGAACTCGTCCCGAGGCCTTGGTAAAGGAGGCTTAGACAGGCGGAAAGTTAGCGTTTGCTTGAAGTCCCACAATGTGGGCTTGGGGGTGTTAGTGTGTAGTCGTTTGGGCCTTGGCGAGGCCGTGTTTTGTTCTTGTGTGTCCTAGTTTTGCGTTTCTTGGGCCTAATTGTTAGGAGGGCCCTTATTTTGGTCCCCGACAGTAGCCCCCGAGCCTCTGAAGGCGTGGGAGCACTCGTTCAGAGGCTGAGGTCGTGCTTCTTAGTCTAGTTCATGCCGGGCTAGGCTGTTAGATGCTCTTGGCGTTCCCTCTGGCCCCGGGTGCTTGGGCCCTTTCCTGGGTGTAGCCCCCGAGGCCTCGGAGGGGCGTGAGTGATCCTTCGAGGGCTTGTACGTGCTTGGTGAGGGTGTTCTGCTCACCTCAAAGACTGTTCTCTGGTGGGGGCGCGCGAGCGCACCCGCCGGGTGTAGCCCCCGAGGCCTCGGAGGAGTGTGGGTGCTTCTCCGGGGGCTTACATGTTTCCAGTCGAGTGTTTTACGTCGTTTGCCGAGTCCCCGGGCCCGTCGGCTCGTCCGGGGGGCATGACGCGTGGTTAGATGACGTTTCCCTACTCCGGCCGCTGCGCCAGGGTAGCCCGAGCCCCGTTCGGGCGTGGGGCGGTGTGGCAGAACCTTCTAAATTATATGGCCCACAAGCACCTGACATTGTCCTTAAGACCTCTGTCAGCCGTACTTGAGCACCACATAACCTAGAATGTCCCGTCGGGTGAACTCCCGATAAACCACGTTTCTTCCAGGATCGATACTTACAGAGACCTCACAGTATTACAACAGTTTTCATACAAAATACCAGAGTAGCGGAAGACTTACAATAACTTAATTTACAAACCTTTTGTCAAACTTATACAAACCAGAGTAGCATTATTACAAAACAGCGGAAGTATCATTACGTAACCTTATTACAATCACACAACGAAAGCGCCCTGCCCACGGGCCACACAATCTATTCCTCAGCAGACTCTTCCTCGATCACCGTCATGCAACAAGGGCCGTAGCACACTTGTTCACACGGTTCACCTGTAACAGGGGTTGAACAAACCCTGAGTACAAAAAGCACTCCGCAAGACTTACCCGACCAAAAATTGGGGAGAAGACTCAGGAATGCTGGCTAATAGGAATCAAGGTAAGGCTTTAGCAAGATCAAATGACACTTTTGCAAAAGAGACTAAGCCAGTCCTTACTTTACTATAACAATCACTTGTCAAACAAATGCCGAATTTAAAACCTTTCATTCTCACTTTCATCATTACTACGATGCCGGGACTCGGATCACGGCTCCCATATCGTGGAGCACACGACGATTCGAATCGCTTAATATACCCAGCTGGGGCTTCCTAGTCACACGATGTATGCAGGACCGAACATCTTACATACATCAACTCACGCTCGTATTTCTCCTGGCCAGAACGGTTCCTAGCCACGAGGCACAGTACACCATTTCCCTACGCCGCGGTCCCCTTCCACGGTGGCCTCGTAGGATGGGTACACGCTACTCCAGTCCCGGTTATCCGTTCTCGTCAAAGATAGTACAAGGGAGCTTACTGCCATTAGCATGCGACTAGTACTATCCAATAACCTCATGATCCCAGGGCCAGAGCAACGGACGGTGCTTAACCGACTCACAAGTGGACGACACTACACCAGGGCACTAGCCCTTTCTGGTGCAAGTCACTCCACCCGGTCTCAATTTATTCATCATCATGCTCTTGTGGTGTATCCTTGACCCCGTCGGAACAAGGATAGACGACAAGCAACATCAGGTTTTCGTAAATTCCCTTCAGGGAGTATTGTTATCACACTTTTGAAAACAGTTTATCCAAAACCCTACACTAGTAGCAAGACTAAGCGTATACTAAGCATTTCGAAATCAAAACAGGTATACAGGGTAATATATCAAGGTACGGTAAATGCATCAAAGTAGGGTATCACACAACTCCTAACACCTAATGCATCATATCTGGAACATAAAATCATAAAACTTTCGAAATACAAGGGCGGGTTTGAATGCATCCGGGGCTTGCCTTGGGGCTCGATGAAGTTAGGTGCAGTGATGACACTGTTGAGATCGGGACCAACCTCTTCACGCTGAACGCCTTCTTCGGGCGGCACGGCTACACGATTTAGATGCATGATCACAATGCAAAGAAATAAAAAAGCATGCGATAATGATGCAACGATTGTTAACTTATCTTGAGTATAACTTTCCTTCACGGTATAGTTGCACTAAGAAGGTATAACTAGCGTCGACGACGACGGATTAACGATACGCAATCAACATGAAATGCCGAAGGTCATTAGGGTTAATGACCTAGGGTCATCACTCAATCCCAAAATCAAACAACCCTAATAGTGATTAAAGGTGATTACTAATTTATTAACCATTTTTATAGTTGTTGAAAGCCGCTAATTAAACATACTAATTTAAAGATTAATTAATTACTAATTAACCAAAGGATTAATTAATTAAACACTAATTAATTAAGGTATTAATTAAGCAAAATACAAAAATTAGTCAAAACAAGATCAAACTTCATAATTAAGATCATTATTAACTAATTAGCACACAAAATAAATTTCATGATTTTTGGACTTATATATTAATTATTAAAAATCATTGAAGTTGCATTTATCAATTAAAAGAGCAAATTAAAGCATAATTAAATTTTATTGAAAATTCAGAGTTAGCCAAACACTTGCAAACATCAAGGTTGATTTTAGTTGATCACTTTTAAAGACTTGATTAAGCACTTAAGTGAGATTTAAAGAGGTGTACACATACACATGCAATGTAAAGTGCGCAAATAACCCTAGAATTAAATAAACTCATTTTAATTGTTTGCATTAGTGTCCTCTAATTATGAATGCTCATGCAATGATGATGATGACATGGCAGATTTAGGTTAACGTAACACCGGGGTGTTACAGGCGGCCGCGAGGTACTTGGCCGTTAACTTCGTGAACACCTCGCGCATCCCTTCCGCAGGGAGGAGGGTGGATTTTGTCACGCTGTCGGTGACGAGTGTCACACGCAACTAGATCCGGTGAGCTGTTAACGGGAGGATCCAAGTGAAACGCCTGTGCCCCGTTCGTTAGGGGTTGGCTGGGGCCGGGCGCGTTTCATAAGAGCACCTGCATGTCCCTCGAGGCGGGGCTCGAGGTCCCGTCCCCCGGGTCCCGAGGGCTCGGCGCTCTCCCCACGCGGGATCCCCCTTTCTCAGGCTGCCGTGCTGGCCTCGGATGCTACAAGGACGGCCCCCGCCTTGGGGGCTATCTTTGTGTATGAGGCCGTCCGAGCTGCCCCCCGACTCTGCTGTCTGAGGGAGTCACGAACCACGAGATGGGCCGGCTTTTTCGTACCTCTGGACCGTAATGGGCCGTCGCCCGGCTCCCTTCCGGGAAGGAAAGCGCTTGGTGTGAACGCCCCCGCTGTGGGGGATGGGCGCGCCTTTTCGGTGGCCGCGTGGGATGTGGGCGCCGCGCGAGCGGGCGGGCCCACTTTTCCGTCGTGGCGCTTGTCGCGCGGCGTGCTTGCGGGTCCCACAGGGATGTGATGTCTTGCGCCGCGGCCGCCACCCCACGCGCGCCGCGCCAGTCCCCCGGGTTCCGTGTGCCGGGATTTTATGTGGAGAAAAAATTCTGCATCGTGCGTGAGGCGCCGGGCCGTGTGGGCGTGGCCGCTCGTGCGCCCGGCGCCTGGGTCTCATGCGACGTGTACTCGAGTGGGAACTCCCGGGCGCGATCGTGCATTAAATGTGGGTAGGTGAACGGACTGGGGTTTCTGGGTATAAATACCTGGTGTGGGCGGCCGTCTGGTTTTCTTCTCGCCTTCCTCACCCTTGCGCCCGCTTTCGTTTCCTCCGCCGCCGCCATCTGCATCCAGCGCCGCCGAGGGAACAGGGAGCGAGAAGGGAGAGAAACCACACGCATCTGCCCTAGCCCACCGTCGCCATGGCGCCGAGGCCCGAGATCGTCGGCGCGGAGGAGTGGGAAACGAGCTCCCGTGACGTTGCCGAGCGACGACGCTCGTGGGGAAGGGGCTTCTCCGCCCCTCGCCCGACCAGGCCTCGCCGGGAGTGGATTGTTCCGCCCGGCCGACCACATGTCCCCGCACCCGCCTCCGGGTACGTCGTGAGCTTCATGACGTTCCATGAGAACGGGTTCGGGATGCCGGTGGGCCGGTTCTTGAGGGCCATCCTTGAGTACTACGGCACGGAGCTGCAGAACCTCAACCCCAACTCTATCGAGGCGGTGGCGGTGTTCGTCCGCCTGTCGCGAGGTTACCTCGGAGTCGAGCCCCACCGGGATCTCTGGCTCTATTTTTTCGAGGGCGCCTCTACTTCAAGGGCGCCGGTAAGGGGAAGAGGATGCCCGTCCGCGTCGGGAGCTGCATACTGCAGGTGCGGAATCGCCACCGGGATTCCTACATCTCGACGAGGCTCGCCTCCTCCAACCGCTGGGCCGGCGCGCAAGTGGTTCTATCTCCGAACGACTTCCGTCACACCCCTTTCACGGAAGGTGTTTGAGGCGGAGCCCGCAAGGTGGAGGGAGGAGATCATCGAGGAGAAGACCACTCCGCTGAAGAAGGTGTTCCGGGCCTTGAAGATGGTGACCCGAAAGGGGTGGATGCGTCGGTCGTCATCGCCGCCTTCCACCAACGGCGAGTCCCGCCCCTCATGTCGAGGCGGCTTTTCCCTTCGACATGCGTGAAAGGAGCCCTGGCTGGGACAAGGATGTCGTCCGTCGACCTCGAGTTCGACGAGGTTGTCGAGCCGGACGAAGGAGGCGGCGGCGGTGACCGACCCTTCCCTCCTCTATAGGGTCGCGATGCGCCCCCACCCGGATGCCATCTCCGTGGTGAGTTCCTTTGATTGTGCTTGTATCGTTGATGCCCGCATCTCCCCCTTTAACCTCACCTTGTTCTTTTCCTCGCAGGGGACCGGGCCGGAAGTTGAGAGCGTCGAAGCCTCCCGTCTCCGCGGTGAAGGAGGCTAACAAGGCCATCGCGGGCGGAGCGGGAAGGAAAGAAGAAGAAGGAGAAGAAGAAGGACCGGAACATCGGCAAGGAGGGTGAGAAGCGCGCCTGGAGAAGCGGGGGCGCCCGGCAGGGGAGGAGGACTCCCCGGGAGCCGACGCCCTCGACACCACCGGGCGCCGATGACGATGATGAGGATGACGAGGAGGAGGAGGAGGACTACAGCTTCTTCGGCTTGGCCGCATCGCCCCCGTGAAGAAAGGGAGTGGTCGCCGTGGCCGTTGAAGGACACTGCCCCCGCCCCTCACTCCGCCGAGGCTTCAAAGGGCGGCCGGGAGACGTGACTCCGTCGGGAGGGGCGAGGCCCCCCCCGAGTCATCCCACGCCGTCGGGCCCGTCCGGGGCGGCTCGGTCCTGCCCTCGGACGCCCCGGGCGGCGGGGGGAGCCCGAGGGTGAGGCGCAGGCCTCGGCCGAAGAGGCGGCGACGCCCGGTGGGCCAGCGTCCTGTGCCGTGACCCCTGAATCGCGGGCCGAGGACACCTCAGGTCCGAGCCCAGCGAGCACGGCTCTAGTGAGCCGATCGTTTCAACCGCCGGTCGCCCGTAGGTGTTTGTCCTTTTAGTCTTGCCGCCGCTCTTCTTTTTTCTTTTGAAGACTCACTCTTCTTGCTACCGCAGCAAAAAAGCGCAAAACGGCCCCGCCCCGCCACGCTCGCTCCGCGCCAAGCGGCCGAGGCTACAGAGCCGATGGGCGGGCGCCACTGCTGCCCCCAGGGCGGTGGCGCGCCGGCCGTCCCGAGGAAGCGGTGATCGAAGCCCTCGGCCGGGAGCTACCCTCCGCCCCCGGCGGAGAGGGGGCGCCCGCGCCAGGGGAGGCCTTGGCGGCGCTTCTTTGTGGAGGAGGTTGATGGCGCCCGTCGCGGGAGGCCGTGGCGGCGCCTGCCCGATGGCCCCGGCGGCGTGGTCATGGAGGAGCGGCGCCCGTTCCCGCACCTAAGCCGCGCCTCGGCGCGGGGAGGTGGTGGGAGATCCCCTCCTCGGAGAGGAGACCGCCCCCAGGGAAAAGAGGTGGTCGCCGCGGATGCTACCTCCTCGGGGGCGGCAACCGTATGGGGGTCGTCGACCGCGCCCGCCCGCCGAGGGGTCCTCCCGGCCCGGGAGCGTGCCGCCCGCGTATTATGCAGTCGGGACCGCGGGACCGGAGGACCGCCGCCGGTCTACGTCTTTGGATGGCATGGAGTCGACCCGGTGGGAGCGGCGGATAAGTACATGAAGTCGGCCAAAACCTACTTGGTGCGCTCTCGCCGATCTTCTCCGTGGACCTCCCCGACTGTTGAAGGTAATACAAACATTTGTGGTCGAAGCCTAACCTTGGCATGAGCGCCCAAAGGCGGCTAATCCGTTGGCCCCGATCGTTGTAGGATCTGGCGATGGCGTCCCCGAGAGAAATCGAGTTTCTCCTGGTTCGAGTCCGGCCTCGACGAGGCGCTCCATCTCCAACGACGGGAGGCAAACCAGCTGTGCACCGAGCTGGCCGCTCGGAACGAGGAGCTCGACAAGCTCCGCGCCGAGAAGGAGGCGATGAGGACGGTGCTTGCCGAGGACTCCGGCACCATCGGGACCTTGACAGAGAACCTGGTGAATATGGACACCGATCACCGGTTTTTTGTCGACGACGTCACCATGATGCGGGCCGAGCTTGGGCAAGCGCCGAATGAGGCCGTCCCAGCTTAAGGCGCAGTAGCGGAGGAGGTGGCGCGATCGGAAGGTAAGTCTTTGTCGTTTTAGGGTAGTCGCATCTTTGCATTCCAGCTCCAAGGCTGACCCCCCCCCGGATGCAGAGGCGAGGAGGAAGTCGTCGGACAAGCGGGCGGACCTCGGTCAGCAAGTCTGAAGGCCTACTCCTCGGCGGCGAGGGCGAGCTCGAGGCCCCTGAAGGGAGAAGGTCGGAGCCGTTTGCACGGCCGGTCGAGGCCGGCGAGTCTGCCGCGGCAGCGATCCAGGCCGCTGGAGGCGTGCCTGTGGCGGGGTGGAAGCGCGTCCACGCCCGCCCTTCATCGGCCTTCGGACCGGCGTGTCGCACACCTTGGCGATGACCCTCTCCCACTACGACCTCGACCTCCCAAAGTTTCCGAGGGGGCTCTCGTCGTCGCCGAGGCCGAGGAGGGTCGCGAGAGGGAGGTGTTCAACGAGCCGCCGGGCGGGCTGAAGGGGCCACGACTGCGGCTGGTCGGGCACTTCCTGGCGGCGATCCTCCCCTAACGCTGCCGAAGGAGCCGACGCCACCGACGCCATGGATGCCGCCACCAGGGGAGGAGGGGGGTCGGACGCCCCCCAGTGAAGTCTACCTGTTGGGCCGAGCGTGCCCATGTAAAAAAAAAACTTGATTAGCTTTTTGTTATTCATGCGGTTGACAAGTACCGTGGCCCGACGAGGCCTTATAATTTGTTTTCTCGTTTTACGTTTACTTTTCGTGCCTTTGATTCTCGCCTCGTACTTAGATTAGGGCCCTCACGGGGACACAGGAGTCCTTAGTCAAAGATGGTTAAGCAGAGGCACCATAGCACTGGGGCGTGGGCGGCCTCGTGGCTTTCCCGGCCTTGACGTTTGGAGCAGCCCTTCCTCAAAGCATGAGGTACCTCGTCCTATGGTAGTGAGTAGGAGTGTCGTGGCGCATGGGCGTAAGCAACTCCGTAGCTCAACCAGCCTTAGGTTTCGGGTAATCCCTCCGTTACCCTTTTTCCAAGCGTTCGAGATTTGTAACACGAAAATGTTCGAAAAACGACTAACAAAAAAGTGCGCTTGCAGAGTGCCTTTCAGGAGGGAGTTCCCCCCCCTGTCTAGCCCCCGAGGGAGGCTCGGCTTTGATGGGTCAAAGCCGAGTCTCGCTTCGAGCTCGAGGCGGTGTAAGTGTAGTTGAGGTCCTCGGCCCCGAGGGCCTCGGACATGTTTCTTATTTGCGAAAATTGTAAAAGTGTTTTTCATTCTTCTTTGAGAAACATGGAGTACAACTATAAGTAGGAACTTGGAAACTTAAGGGTAGAAGCGACGTAGGCTGTTGAATGTTCCAAGCGTTGTTGAGGACTTCTCCGTCCTCATTGGCGAGCTTGTACGCGTGCCCGGCTTGAGGACTTCGGCGACGATGAAGGGTCCTTCCCAAGGCGGCGTGAGCTTGTGGCGTCCCCTCGTTGTCTTGGCGGAGACGGAGCACCAGATCGCCTTCCTTGAGGTCTCGGCTCGGACCCGCCGGCCGTGGTAGCGTCGGAGGGACTGCTGGTATCTTGCCGAGTGTAGGAGGGCAGCGTCCCCCGGCCTCGTCAAGCATATCCAAATGAGTTCTCCCGAGCCCACCGGTTGCGCCACTCCTCATAGGACTTGAGCCTCGGAGAGCCAAATTCCAAGTCGGTGGGGAGGACGGCCTCGGAGCCGTATACCGAGGAAGAAAGGCGTGAACCCGTGGCTCGGCTCGTTGTCGCCCCGAGGCTCCAGAGGACCGAGGGGGGAGCTCCTCGAGCCACTTTTTGCCGAACTTGTCGAGCTTGTTGAAGATCCGAGGCTTGAGCCCTTGCAAGATCATCCCGTTGGCCCGCTCCACCCGCCCGCTCGTGCGTGGGTGTGCGACCGAGGACCGCATAATGCGTATCACGGTGGTTGTCGCAGAAGTTTCTAAACTTCGCCCCGTGAACTGGGTGCCGTGGTCGGTGATGATAGAGTTCGGGACTCCAAAGCGGTGGATGACGTCGGTGAAGAAGAGCACCGCCCGCTCGGATCGAATGTTGGTGACGGGCGCACCTCGATCCACTTGGAGAACTTGTCGATGGCGACAAGCAAATGGGTGAAGCCCCCCGGGCGCCTTCTTGAGAGGTCCTACTAAGTCCAAACCCCACACGGCGAAGGGCCATGTGATCGGGATGGTCCGGAGTGCCCGAGCCGGGTAGGTGCGTCGACGAGCGTAATATTGGCACCCCTCGCAGGTGCGCACTACCTCGGTGGCGTCAGCGACCGCGGTTGGCCAGTAGAATCCCTGCCGGAAAGCGCTGCCGACGAGGGAGCGGGGAGCGGCGTGGTGGCCACACACCCCGGCGTGGATTTTGCGAACCAGGGCAAGGCCATCCTCGACCGTGATGCATCGCTGCAGGACCCCCGAGGGGCTTCGCTTGTAGAGGTCGCCCTCGATGACGACGAAGGACTTAAAGCTCTTCTCGCGATGCGTCTGGCCCGATTGAAGTCCTCGGGGAGGGTTCCCCCGAACGATCCAATCGAGGTATGGCTTTCTCCAGTCCGGCTTGGGGTCGGCTTCCTGATCCTCCCGTCGATCTCCATGACCTTGGGGTTTGACGCCGAGGACGCCTCGGAGTCCGAGGGGCCTCGGTTGCGAGGGGGACCTTGGACATCTCCCGGCCCCGAGGGGGGGAGTGATTCTCCGTGGCCTCCTCCCGCTTTCTTTGAGTGTGATGGAGGGAGCTGTGAGGTCCTTTGTGAAGACATCGGGGGAACCGGGGCTCTTCCAAATGGGCGATCTTGGCGAGCTCGTCGGCAGCCTCGTTGTACCTACGGACGATGTGGTTGAGCTCAAGGCCCTCGAACTTGTCTTCCACGGCGCCAAGCACCGCCTTGCAAGACGCTGGTCCATCTTGGGGTTGTGGCAGCTTGAGTCCTTCATGACCTGGTCGATGACAAGTCTGCGAGTCCCCTCGGACATCAAGGCGCTTGATGCCGAGTTCGATGGCGATCTTCAACCCGTTGAGTAGGCCCTCGTACTCTGCCATGTTGTTTGACGCTGGGAAGTGGAGGCGGATTACGTGTCGCATGTGCACCCCGAGGGGGGAGACAAAGAGGAGGCCAGCGCCGGCTCCGGTCTTCATCGTGGACCCGTCGAAGTACATCATCCAAAGACTCCACACTGGAGCCGGGGCGGCGGTAGGCGAGTATCGGTCCCACTCGGCGATGAAGTCGGCCAAGACTTGAGACTTGATAGCCTTCCTTGGTGCGTAGGAGAGGGTTTCCCCCATGAGCTCAACGGACCACTTGGTTGGGAATAGAGCGCTCACAGCTTCGGCCCAGTAGAGCGGGTGGTCGTCGATGCTGAAGGTGATGGCGTCGGCGGACCACGGCAGGTACTGCGGAGTGGCGGGGTGCACCGAGAATATCTCTCGACGTTCGCGCTTGATCTGGCGCGGGGTGAGGTTCGCCGGCAGTCCCTCGATGACCATGAAAACGTCATGGACCTCAGGGAACTCCTCGCCTTTGTTTTCCCCCTCCTTCTTCTTCTTGTCCTCAGGTGGGGGAAGCTTCTGATAGAAACGACAAGCCAAGTCGCACTCCCCCATAGTGTGCTTGACGGGGAATTTGTGGAAAGGGCAGGGGCTTTTTGAGCATGTCGTCGAAGGCCCCGGCCCCCGGGGGGCCTCGGGGGGGGTCTTGCGGTCACCGTGGCAACGATATCGTCCTCGAGTCCACCTCTTTCTTGCCCTTCTTCCCTTTGTGCTTGTTCTTCTTGTTTTTTTTACGGGGCCGCGGGTTGCCTCCCCCTCGGCATTGTCCTCCTTCCGCTTCCCTTTGCCGATGTCGCGGAAAATCGCTCCCCCCGCCTCCTCGCCGGAGGCGAAGTTCGCCGCCACCTCGAACAGCTCGTTGGCGGTGGTCGGCATCTTCCGCCCAACTTCGTGGACGAGCTCCTTGCAGGTCGTCGCCCGTCAAGGAATGCACTGATGATGGCGAGTGCCGGCCACGTTGGGCAGCTCCGTGCACTTCTTCGAGAAGCGCCCGATGAAGTCACGTAGCGTCTCGTCGGGCCTCTGGCGGCAAACAAGCGGAGATCCCACGATTCCCCGGGCGCACATATGTGCCTGGAAATTTCCCACAAAAACCCCGACTAGCTCGGACCAGGCCGCGGATTGTGCGGGCGGGAAGATGCTCCGCCAAGCGCGTGCGAATCACCCAAGTGCAGCGGAAGGTTGCGGATGATAAGCCGGTCATCGTCCGCGCCGCCAAAGCTGGCATGCCGCGGTAGTCGTTGAGCCAAACTTCGGGGTTCGTTTCTCCCGAGTATTTGGCAAGATTGGCCTACCGCGGGAACCGGCCGGGGAACCGTGCGCTGCGGATCTCCCGGCCGCTGGCGGCCCCGGAGGATCGGCATCGTCCACGGTCCTAGTCGCTATCGCGCCTTCCGCCTCTGCGTGGCTGGTGGTCGCATCCGGCCCGGCTCCGGCTTCCTTCGGGCGTTGTTGATGGCGTTGCGTGCGTCACCATCGTCGATGCTTTGCCGGTCGTCCGAAGACGCCGCGGATCGGCCTCAGCGATGGGTCCTGATGGATCGAGGCTTCTCGCCGCGTCGTGGGCGCTCTTCGTCCTCCTCATCCCTTGGTGTCCGATGCCGGGAGGCTGAGCTTTCCAACTCTTTGGACAGCGGCTGTCTCGAGATAGTCTCGCAGATCATCTCGGATCCGTCGTCCCTCCGGGGTCGATGGTTACGGCATCGCCCGGACTAGGAGGGCTGCCGCGGCGACGTTATGACTTCGCACGTGGAAAGATGGGGGACGCTCCCTCCTTAAGCCGTTGACGATCCTTCCATTGACTTCACGCGCATGCTTTGGGCGAAAGCAGCGGGCTAGGATTGCGCTGTCGCATGATGGGCACGCCGAACGCTTCTATCTCCTGTCGTAACAGGCGACGGTCGCGCTCGAGCCTGTCCCCAAGCTCCCGGATCCGCTCCATAGCGGGTCGCCGTGGCACTTGAGGAGTCGCCGGTGGTTCACCGGTCCCGGAGGGCCCGTGCGTGCTTGGAGTCCGTGGCCCCGGCCGGAGGCCGGACGCAGCTAGGGTCCTCGGGCGTCGTGCCCACCGGTGTTGCCCTGCGGGCGGCACGAGTCACGCCCCGTTTGCCGCTGCCGTTGCCGTTGGCGTCGACGCCCCGAGTTCGCCGATCTCCACGTGAAAGCATTCACGAGTCGGATCGTACATGTCGTCCGGGAGTCGAGCCGGGGGTAGCCGAAAGCGAGGCATGCTCCTAAGGAACCCCACGTGCTCCGTGTCCTCGAGGTAGCGCCGGATCGTGGATGTAGCACTCGCCAGGTGGCGCCGCTGCTCCTCCCGCCTAACCAGGTACTCCTCGTAGGCGTGGGCGGATCCGTCGGGGATGTCCAGCGTCGAGGCGCTCCATGGAGCGCCGCCGACGGCGTGGACGCCTCCTCCGGCTCCCATGACGGTGGAGACGTCGCACTGCGCACGCGTGGCGAAGTGTTGACCAGGCCAAATGGCTGGCGTGGTGGCGATGGCGGCGGCGCGTCGCCCAGCCACAACGCCGCAAGGTCCTCCTCCGCATCCGCTGCTCGTCGTGGTGCGTCCGTCAGCGCTCGGGCGGGAACGTGCGCCACGACGCCTCCTCGACGGGTCGGGGCAAGTGGGTCCACCGAGCTCGGTCGAGGTCCCCGGACACCGGCCGGGAGAAGTTCCATGTCGTCATCGACTCCGCTTGACACGAACTCGAGCTCACCAAACCGGATCGGGGTCCCCGGCTCCAAATGGCCGGAGTGGAGTGGAGTTAGGGCTAGGAATCCGCCCGAAATGTCGTTCTTGGCCATTCCGTAGTTTTGGCGAGAAGGAAAGCGAAAAGCACGCATTGACCCCTACCTGGCGCGCCAACCGTTTGCTAAAACTAGTGGTCCTAGTACCAACGAGTGAATTTACGTGCGTGCTCCCAACCCCGGATGGTGTGCAAGAAGGACACAAGAAGGATTTGTATTATCCCCGCACCAAGGTGCCTGTAGGTAGGGTGTACAAGCGGTGGAGAGAGAGGGAACTGCCCCAAGTCTCGTGTGAGATGAGTGTGTGTGTGTGTGTGTTTTGTTTGTCAAGGAGATTGCTTGACTTGCTTAGTTGGATTCACCTCTCTTCGGAAGGACCCCGTCCCCCCTTTTATAGCCTAAGGGGATGGACGGGCTTTTACAAGACTGATGTTTGAATAGGAAAGACGGTGGTGGGCGCCGCCTCATCCTGCCGAGGCCTTGGGGCTCCCTCTCTCCTTGTGCCGAGGCCCCCGGGTGAGGGTGGCGGTTTTTGTCTTGCACGGCGCCCGCCTTTGTCGATGGCGGGCGCCGTTCCGTGGAGAGTCGGCTCCTCGTTCTTGGCGAAGGAGGGGACGTCTCGCCTGTCTCGAGGGGGTCGGCGTGGGCGTCATAATGAGCGTGCCAGTGTACGCGGGCCTCTTGTAGCTTTGACTCACTCCCGGTCCGGGCCCCCGAGGGCCGCGGCATCGTTGTCGTATACGGCGTGGTCGGCGTAAAGATACAGCGTATGGGGCCATCTCCGTCTGCCCCGGCTCAGGAAGCTTCCTGGGTGCCGCAGTGGCGGGCACCGGAAGACCCGGCCGCCCGTACAGGGGTGGCGCCGTGCTCCTGCCGGGCCGGCGTGCTCCGTATTTGGACTCCCCGTGATGGGACCTGTTACGGGGTTAGTTATCATGGCGCCCTACGGTGGCGAGCATGGCCGCCACTATAGGGATTGCGTAATCGTGGCCGCTTGGCGCGAGAGGTGCAGTGGTGACGGGGCGGCTCCCATCCCCCGCCAGGGGCTAGCGTCGGCACGATCAAATCACGTGGGAAGGCGGACCCGGTAGATATACGTCGTCGATGGTCGGTCTTTGACCGTGTGATGCGACAGCGTGTCGTCCGAGGCCTTAGCGCGGGGGCTCGGTCGGGGACGGAAGGCGGGAACTCGTCCCGAGGCCGTGCGAGGGAGGCCTCGGGCGAGGCGGAGTGTTAGTGCCCGTCCGAGACCTCGCCAGGGGGGGGCTTGGTCGGGACGGAAGGGGCGCCCCGAGGCCTCTCGCCGAGAGGCTCGGGCGAGTCGGAAGGGACGCCGTCCCGAGGCCTCTGGGGAGGCTCGGGGCGAGACGGAAAAACAGAACTCGTCCGAGGCCTTGGTAAAGGAGGCTTGGGCCGGGCGGAAAGTTAGCGTTTGCTTGAAGTCCCAACAATGTGGGCTCGGGGGTGTTAGTGTGTAGTCTTGTTGGGCCTTGGCAGGCCGTGTTTTTGTTCTTGTGTGGCCTAGTTTTGCGTTTCTTGGGCCTAATTGTTAGGAGGGCCCTTATTTTGGTCCCCGACGGTTAGTGTCTACTAAATTAAAGGCCGATGTTATTGATTATTGTGGGAATTTCTAGAATTTATCTTTTTTTTCCTAGCGCGCCTCTGTGAGAATCAACGTGGTGCCTTTGTTGGGGCCTCTAATTAGTAATAGTAAGATAAGATGTGCAGTTGGGATCTCCCCCCATAGTTTTTGCCATAAAAAATTAAATTAAAGTTAGTCAGCACATTCAAGGCAACTCCCAATATCCATGCAACCATAATATTTTAAATGCAATTCATGGGATGGATTTGGTACGGTACCATGAAATCAAGTCCTCTAGTCCTTAATGTCAGTTTGAACACATTTAATAGTATAGGAAACGTCCAGTTTAATCAATAATTAGTTTTATTTAATTCGGATACAAGATGTTAAATTGGCTGCATTGTTATTAAATCGTTAAATCAAGACATGTTTGGTATGGTTCTAAACAGCTCCAGCTCCGTCGTGGTAAAATGTGCTGAGGAGCCGGAGACGGTAAAAAAAAAAAAAAAAAAAAAAGTTTTACGGGCTCCTATTCATATGAGAAGAGCTATAAGAACGACTGCTTGCTATAGTGCGCGGAGAAGGTAGAACCAGAGGCAGCTAGAGCTCAACCTTGCACAATGAAATTGGTTGATGTTACTGGAATCATCCAGCCGTGTCTTTAAAACCTCCTCCCGCTTAGCCAAGGTTCACCCAAATCTGCTCCTGCGATCGCTTGCTGATCCCTTCACATAGTCGCTACCACAAATACAGACTTCACATATACTATACATGTTTCCATACTGTGACACACCGTTGCTGAAAGCCTCCAAGAATATCGTCTTCGTTGCCATTATTATCATCATCACCATGATCCTTTCAGCCAACACCATCCTCAATATTTCAAAGAGTGAGTTTGTCATCCTTTTCAATGCACATGGAACTCTCCAATCTGTAGGATTCCTGCTGGCATGTTTCCTTGTTGCTGGTGTGGCCGTCATATATATGAAGAATCGCCCCCGTAGCATATACCTCATAGACTATGCCTGCTATCTTCCCAGCTCAACAGGCAGAGCCCCCAAGTCAGGTTTCATAGAGAACTGTAAACTCATGGGATTCTTTGATGATAGCAGCATCCAGTTCTTTGAACGCTCACTGAAGAGTAGAAGCGGCATTGGCGAAGAGACATGCTTTCCTCAGTCATTTCTAGATATTCCACCCTCTTGTGGTTTATATGAAGCCCGTGCCGACGCAGAGCTGGTCATCTTTGCTGCAACTGATGACCTGTTGTCCAAAACGGGCATTAGCCCCGACGCCATCGATATACTAGTTGTCAACTGCAGTACCTATTCGCCTGTTCCGTCTCTAAGTGACATGATGATGAACAGATACAAGCTCCGAAATGACATCCATAGTGTGAACTTATCTGGGATGGGTTGCAGTGCTGGGTTGATCTCGGTGGATCTTGCAAAAGACCTCCTTCGAGCAGCAGCGCACAGACGCGGTGCGGCTCACGCCCTGGTTGTATCTACAGAGATAATTACACTCAGCATGTACACGGGGAACGAGCGTGGCATGCAAGTTCCCAACGTGTATTTCCGTGTCGGCGGCGCAGCTGTGCTGCTATCCACGTCAAAGCACATGGCGCGGTTTCGGCTAGCGCACTTAGTCCGGACTACGACAAGTGCTGATGACAGTTCATACCAATCGATTTTTCAGAGAGAAGATGGTGATGGTATACTAGGGATAAACATATCCCAAAACCTCTTGACTGTGGCTGGTAATGCATTGAGGACTAACTTCACTGCCATTGGCCATCTAGTTCTCCCACTTTCAGCAAAACTGCTCTACGCACTGTCTTCCATCATGAGGAAGTATTTCAGCGGCCGGGTGAAGCACTACCAGCCAGACATACGGACAGCATTCGAGCACTTCTGTATCCATCCTGGCGGACGACCAGTGATCAACAAGGTTCAGCACAGCCTTGGCTTGTCAAACATGCAGATGGAGCCGTCGCGTATGACGCTTCATCGGTTCGGAAATACGTCCAGCAGTTCATTGTGGTATGAATTAGCCTACATTGAGGCTAAGGGTCGAATGCAAAAGGACGACCGGGTGTGGATGGTAGGGTTTGGGTCTGGGTTCGAGTGCAACAGCGCTGTTTGGGAGTGCATCCGACCAGCAGCAGCGGGTGAGGTGGACAAGGCGTGGGCTGGCTGTATCAACAAATACCCAATGGATACGGTTACCTCTAGGGGCAGATCCGGTGATGGGGCTGAAGGACCCGTTTATTAGGATGGAGGGAGAAGCACACGAGTGGAAGTGGAAAAAGAATGCCCCTGCCCACTCTCTGTCTGCGTCCACCCTTGGACACCCACGTTGCCCTGAATAGCGTCTAGCCACTCTAGCGAATAGAAAAGAAAATAATCCAAGTGTCTCTTTTGTACTGGTACTATAATGGAGCATATGTATTTATTTGTATGCACTTCATCTATACCCGAGGCTTTGTGTCATTTATGTAGCAATCCGAAATTAAAACACAGTAGTTAACGAGAATACTCCCTCCATCTTACTTTTTATTAAAGGTTTTTACTAAGTCCTAAAATAAGGCATGCTATCTTTTCTATGGCGTTTTTTTTTTCTTTGAACAAAAGCTTCATTCATTAAATTCGCAAAAAAAAAAAGCTTCATTCATTAAGGGGAAACATTACAGTCAGATTGCAGACAGCTCTGCAAGAAGCTAAGAGAGAGACTGCCAAACAAAATCACGAAGAGAAACTAAGGAGTGCTAGGCACAAAGATGAGTTGCATGGTTCGCTGATCTTCTTGTGTATATCAGCCCGAAGGACGTGAAGCCCACCACCAACTCTTACACCTCCTTTAGAATTGTTACAGTTTCTAACTAATGTATACTCTGTTCTTCCAACGAGACTCCAGCACCTGGCAATCTGCCTCGGCTATTATACGGTCTTGAGTGTCTACCGGAAATAGACGGACGGACCCCTTCCATGAGTGCCTCTTCTTCAGCTAATAGGGGCGATCCAACTGAGCTCAGCTGAGGCCTGCCAGGTTTACGATTTTGGCGAAATATCGCCAAAATGTCTGAAATATCGTCTTTTTTGCGGGGGGCCGAAAAAACTTCATATCGGTCAAAATTTTTCCATTAAATTCATCTTTCACTTCCAAATTACACCAAACCATAGTAAAACGATCCTCCATATCCTCTAGCCTTATCAAAGCCCTCAAATTTATGTAATTTTCTCACCCACATATTCGGCGTCACTAGCATATTCAGGGACATGGTTTAATTAAACAGTACAAAGAAAGAAACAGGCGGCAAAGTGCCTGCCATTTTGTTACGATCATCGATAAATTGCCTAAGTAGATAACTAGAATTGGGGATTTTGGAGAATTGGAGAAGCAATTGCAGGGAAGAAGAGGAATAGGGACATCATGAGGATTAGTTTGAGTTTTGTTTTTCCATAATCATCATCAATATTGCGCCCCGCGCCTTATACTCCCGCGAGGACTCTTATATGGCCACATGGCCAGCTCAGTGGACGAGCAGGTGCAACTATGGAAAGCCTAACAACGCACCCACTCCGCTTACCCACTCGCTATGACTTCTACGACTGGGGCTATCCGTGACATTGTTCCTGCCTTGGAAAACAATTTGACACCAAGCTGTTGAAGAAGGAAATCAGCGCTGAATATCCTTTTCTTCTTCCCATGCGGCCAACCTTGGAAAGAGATTGTCCCACTGCACATGAAGTCTTGTTAGAGTGGATCCTCCATGTGCCACTAGCTTCTTGCCCAGAACACAACAGCAATCAGGAACAATGGTTCATTAGGATCTATTGGGATATTCTCAGTGTCACCAATAAGAGCTTGTTCAGGTATCTGTTTCTTCTACTGTGAAACATCGATGACCGGATGTATCATGGCTGATATAGGAAGATCCAATTTGTATGCAGCGAACCATGCCCACATGTTGGAGCACACGATACGACCCATAATAGCAGAACATGACGTTGTTATTATCTCGGGTGCTATCGATGATTCAATATATGATAACAGTTTCAGAAATACCATGTTTCCAACTGAACTCCCTCAAACGTTTGGCCATACAGTTTCTCAAATGCATGGTGTCCTATCCACTACTCTAAGTCCGACATGACACATTACTTTACATCAATAATCCCATAGTGTCATGGTTGATGGCCATACAGTTTCTCAAATGCATGGTGTCCTATCCACTGCTGACTGAAAGGAGGTATTGTACCAATATTCGGCAAGAGAAATCAGTTTACTCATAGTCTTGGACAACAATGGACTGTGCATCTTAGAAAACCTCCACAAACTGACTCAAGCACTCAATTTGGCGAGCTGTCTGTGGATGATAGGCAGAACACATTTGCAACTGAGTATCTGTCTGCTGAAATAGCTCTTGCCAAACTTTAGCTATGAAAAATTTGTCTCAACAGAGATTATGGACTGAAGCAACCATGCAATTTGTATACATTTTTGAGATAGACATGTGCCACATGAAGGGCTGAGTATGGATCGGATATTGGAATAAATTTTGTATATTTTGAAAATCTGTCAATCATCACTATAAGTGCATCATAGGAATTTGATTTTGGGAGTCCTTTGATGAAATCCACACTCACTGATTACCATGCTTGGGTTGAAACAGGCAGTGGTTGCCGTAGCCTAGGCTGTCTGACATGTTCAATCTTTTACTATTTGCAGACTTGACAAGCTTGCAATATTCGGTTACTGAAGCTTTCAACTGTGGCTAGGAAAATAATGACTTAATTTTCTAATATGTAGCAGTAATGCTTGAGTGGCCTCCAATGGGACTGCTATGGAGTGCCTATAATATGCCTGTTTGGCAGAGTTGTGCTCCCTGATTCACTAGTGAAGTGATTCTATGGCTGAAAGTGGATTGTCTTTGATTCTTTAGCATAAACTCTCAAAATCAGCACAGAGAATCACTTGAAACTACTTTTTTCAGCTCTCAGCCTCTTAGTTCATTTCAGAGAATCACTTCATGGAATCAGTCGAGAATCACGTCACTTTCAAAAAAACTTTTTGGCAGTCAAGGAGTGATTCTCTTCGAGAATCCACTCCATGGAGCACTCTGAAACGCACCCTATATGTCTTTGAGCCAAAGCGTTGCTTTCTACCAAAGTTCTATTCTTATAGCTGATGATGCCATCAACAAGAGTAAAGCCTTTTTTTATATGTGGATGTAAACTGAGTTTAGCCAACTTAACTTTGGCCTCTGGATCTTCTACTTCTAGATAGGCTTCTTGCAATATCTGAAGCCAACTTGGCTGACCGTCCCATGGAGATTGCTGCTGCTACTAAGTCGTCTTGATTAGTCGACATTGAAAGAGCATCAGCAGCCTTATTTGCGTGTCCCTGTTTATGCTGAATCCTGAAGTGCAGATCCATCAGCATTGTTTTTTGTTGAAGTTCGGTTGTTGCACTCTGCACAGTTAGGAACAACAGACTTCTATGTCCGTCTTTAGTGTGAATTACTGGTGTTGAAGGTATGCTCTCCATTTGTCCACTCCTAACAGAATAACCATTTTTTTTTTTCATAAATGGATAAGCCTTTGTTTATGTCAAAAAAAATGCTTTGCTGAGATATGATATGGGGTGTCCCTCCTACATCAATACAGACTTCGTACCATGGCCACTAGCATCAATCTCTATTGTGAATGGCTTAGAAAAATCAGGCAAGGCAAGGACTGGTGCTTGAGTCAAGGCCCTTGTGAGGCCTAAGAAACCTCTAAGATGTTTGAGAGATCTTGGTTCTGGCCATGGTGACACAACTGATACCTTAGAAGGTTCAGCGGCAACTCTTGCTCCAGAAATCAAATGGCCCGTATACTCAAGTTGTGGCTTTGCAATTTCACATTTGGATGCTTTGACAAAGAATTTATTATCAGTCAACACTTGCACCACTTCAAGGGGTAGAACTCTGGCAGAGTAGCTGAAAGTAAATTAGATCATTGTGTCTGGTCAACCACAAATGGTGCTGCTAAAATCTGTACTACCAGTTGAAGTCTTGAACCGACAGTGATCATGAGAATATCACTGGCGGTTGAGGATACGAACAGGCAGTGAAGTTTGATATATATAGTGATGGGAAAGCTACATCATCTCACTGCCACTTCTCTCTCTCAGTTTATTTTCCGGCAGTAGTAAGGGGATTGAACCGGCAGTGAAGGGCTAATTTGCAGTAGTGGATGAAGATGGGAGAAGACGTACACAGAAAAGATTGAAAGATAGTTGCATCTGCGATGTGCACTACTTATATTTTCTGGCACGGCTTGGTTCCTAGGGCTTCTATAGGGTGGTTTTATAAAATATTGGTGCCTCCGAAGATTGTTTATGTAGTACTGGTCTATCACGCACCCAAATCGTGTACCATTTCATACAACCAGGTCTTGCATGAACACACGGATACATATTCTGGTTTTGAATACAACTTTTGATCACTTAGACACGCCATAATTTGTTTATTGAATATTTAGTATCCCGAAAGTTTTATATCATCTACGTGGTTGAGTAATCTCTCCCCGTTCAACATGATTTCTCAAAGTCATGAATAACATATTTCATAATATTTGTCCATTTGGATATAATTGTTGCTTGATTATTTCCTCTCTCTACATGTGTGTATTTCAGGCTTTAGAAAGAGTAGTTTAATTTATCAACATGTTATTATTTATTTGAGGTACATATATATGATGATTTCATACTTTGGGTGTTTTTCTGGAAACAATACTCTCTTGGCTATGTAAAAATTTGGTATATTATGTCCCTATTTTGCTTATTTTATTGAGTTTTCTTGAACACAACAGTTTATTAGTTCTGCATATATATTTTTTTTAACAGTGGTCTTCTTTATAATTTAGGGTGAAGTTTTACGAAGTTGAGATGACTGTGCGTGATTATGATATTGACAAGTAAGCGCCACCTCAGCCCCCGCGTCGCTCCCCCACGCTGGGCGACACGGGTGGCGACAAACCCTACCACCGCTGCTTCTTCTCGATCCCTTCTTGCGCTGCGCCTCCGCCGGAGTGGATCGCCAGCATGGCTGCGCGGCACACCGGGACGGCGGGGGCGTGGCTTCTCCGGTGGTGGATGTGGTGGGGTGGTATGGCACTCCAAGGCGTAGGTCGGCGGCAGCCCAAAGGGCTAGATCGGGCGGCGGTGAGGCCATGGCCGGCCTCAATCTGGTGTGCGCGGGCGAGTTCGGAGGTGGTCGGCGGCGGGGAGGCAGCGCTGGCCAACCGGATTCGCCCTCTTGGGATCGGATTTGGGGTACCGAGGCCAGATCTCGCTGCAGCGGCTATACTTCCGGATCAGTGGCGGTGGCAGGCCGATCTCGGTGAGGTCCGCTGTTGCCCTTGGCTGGGCGGTCTGCTACCTGATGGCAGCTCTGGTCCTGCGACGGGCAGGGGTGAAAACCCTGCCCTTTGGGCTAACGGCGGTGGCGCACCCGCGTCATCACCTCCATGGAGGCGTCGTCTTCGTAGTCCATCAACGGATTGCCAGGGCAGCAATCGGGGTCCGGCCGTGCAGCCATTTGGGCAGGGGACGGCGAAGTTTCAAGACGGAGGTGCCAATCGAGGCATAACAGCTCGGCTACTGGTGAACAGTGGCTGTTCTTCCATGTTCGGGGGATCTCTGGGAGTAAACCCATCTCCAGTTTCTGGGGGGGGGCGAAGATGGCGTCCGTGGATGTCAGTTTTCTCGTTAGAGACGTCGTTTTTTGAAGACCCCTTGAATGGTCGCTCCCATGCAGTTGCGCCAGAGGCTTCGTGCTGTTGCCAGGTTTCGTCCGACGATCTCTCAGTACCCTTCTTGGTCTGACAGACGTGCGGCGACAGTGTATCGATGTTGGTGGTCTTATTCTTGAGGAGTGGACGTCACGTAGCAAATCATGTGTCGCGTAGGACTAGTCGAGCCCCTTGTTTGGGTTATAATTCTCTTCCGTTAGTTTTATTTTTTAATTTCCTGTTGTAATAATTTGGCCTGATGCATTCTCGTGAGAGGATGACTGAAGCCGGAAATATAATTTCCTTTATCTAAAAAAGATAAATATTATAGAACAAGGAAGTCTAAGTCTAATATATTTTCTCAAAATCTTCTGAAGTGATAGAAGTTTTTCATTCGACAAGACTCATCAATCGAACAATAAGATAGCTGTTAATGAGTTAGTTCTCCGTTGCACCCACTTTTCATTATGTTCTTTTTTTATTACGTACTTCCTTTGAGCATTGTTGTTGCCGCCGTCGGCCGGGCCACAGCTCCGGACCCAGTACTTATGCGACATGTCTATATATAAGAGAGACAACCATGCAAAGCTAACGCACAGAGAGACAACTATCTCAGTAAATTAGGCGACCAATAGATCGAATTAATTCAATATGGGGCATCCATGTTATCGGCTGTTTCCAAACATCAAACAACCAATACCTCACTTAGTTAGCGTCATACCGGTACGACCGTTGCTTCAATCTAGTCACTTGGTCCTCCCTCTTGGCCAATCACACCTCCGCGGAGCGGGGGCTGTGCTTGCTGGCCCCGATTTCTATTCAATTCAGTGCAACCAGCTGGATACAAAACAGAGGTGCTCCCTGTAGGTTCCTCTCTCATCCCAGCAGGAATTCACTATCACTGGTTTCAGAACGCTTTCTATATAGGGAAATTGTTTCTTACTCACATGAGTAAGTGTGTGCCTATTTATTGTTTTATAGCTGGTCATAGAATAACTTATTCTATAGTCACTTTGAGCTATGATAATGACTTTACTAATTAATGAGAGATTACTGTAACTTCCTCTTGAGTAATTTAATAAAACATTTTGATAAATATTGTCATGAGTTATAGTAACACATATATCTTGTATACATACTCGCGTGGCCATAGAACAAGTTAGAAGTGACAAATGTAAAAATTTGGTATATTATGTCCCTATTTTGCTTATTTTATTGAGTTTTCTTGAACACAACAGTTTATTAGTTCTGCATATATTTTTTTAACAGTGGTCTTCTTTATAATTTAGGGTGAAGTTTTACGAAGTTGAGATGACTGTGCGTGATTATGATATTGACAAGTACGGAGTTGTCCGTAATGCTGTCTATGCAGATTACGTTGATAAAGGTTGGTTCTTGCCCTTAATAATTAGACATATTGAATCGAGTGTACGGAACAGCTCAGTTATATATTGTTTTCCTCTCATAAAAACTTGGTTGATCTTTATAAATTATAGGCCGAGAAGAGTTCGTTAGGATCCTTGGCATCAATACAGATTCAATCGCAGAGACGGGCAATGCTTTTGCAACATCAGAGTTAAATCTCAAGTATTTTGCGCCTATGAGGGTATGTACACTAGTACACAAACCATTTCTCTTGACACTAGCGTTTCATTTCTACTGGCAATTTCTCTTTAGAATAGCCTGTAGAAATCGTCCCTATTTCTACAGGCGGTTCTCTTAAGGTGCCGCCAAGAAAATACGATTTCTACTGGCAGTTCTCTTAAGGAACCGCCAGTAGAAATCGACTCATTTCTACTGGCGGATTTCTTAAGGAACCGCCAAGTAGAAATCGATTTTACCGGGCGGTTCCTTAAGAGAACCGCCGGAAAATAATTTGAAATTATTTTTTGAGTTTTTCAAACTTTCTCGGATGGAGAAACTCCCAAAATAAAAGTTGTAGATCTCGAAAAGTTATGAAACTTTGTAGTTGACAATTTTTTCATTTGAAATTATCCTTTTATGGAAAACTACTTAACGAAATTTTTTAAATTTGAAATTTAAATTTTGCAAATGACCTCGGATGGAGAAACACTCTAAATGAAAGTTGTAGATCTTAAAAACTTATGAAACTTTATAGTTGAACATTTTTTATTTGAATTCATTTGGACCCTTAAATATTGAATTTTCCGTCGGGTTTATATAATATGTGGGGAACAAAAATGAGAAGTAGGCACACGTGACCTGTGGGTGGAGTGGTAGAGGGGGGTACGCACGAGGCCAAGGCCGCGGGTTCGAATCCCGCCAGCCGCGTAGCGCACGTTTTACGCAAAAAAAATGCGTGACTTGCGACGGAGACGGGCGGGTGCCTCCCCCGGTTCGAAAAATATTTTTGGCCTTTTTAAAAACATTTTTTTGCTATTTTTTGGTGTTTTCTGGGCAACGATTTCTACAGGCGGTTCCTTAAGAGAACTGCCTGTAGAAATCAATTTCTACTGGCGGTTCTCAAACAACCACCAGTAGAAATGGCCGATTTCTACTGGCCTCCCATACTGGCGGTTCCGAAAAACGCCAGTAGAAATGCGTTTGGAAACCGTCAGTATAGGACTTTTGTGTACTAGTGGTATATATATATGCAACTGTAAATCCGATCAACTTAATCATTGTGACCAGTTAAGGGAGTATTGGGGTTCATGCTCCGTCTTCATACATCTGATGAATTATGGTGGATTAACTATAGTAGTTTTTAGCCTACAAAGAGATGACGATTAGGTAGTGGTGAATCAACATATTTTTTTAAAGGAGGGCCTGCTTGGTTGGCATCCAATTTTTGCCAAACCAAAACCATGGTATGCCAAATTTATGGTCATCAGTTGGTTCATTGACAAAGAATTGGTGTCATCAATTTATGCCCAAAGTTTTGGCAAGTCTCTAGAATATTCTTAAACTACATATAAAAGAAAAATTTGACAAGCCTCATTTTGGCAACCAACCAAGTGCTATACCAAAATACTTGCCAAGGTTTTAGCAACCATGATTTCGCATGCCCTAGTTTTGGCTTACCCTAATTTTAGTTTGGCAAATTTTAGATCCTAACCAAGCAAGCCTGGAGTATATTACTCCGCTACAGAATAAAATTTATAAAATGGAAAAGATAATAAGACATCTTGTTTCTCTAATCATACCACTAATTTACCATTTTGTTCTTGAGAGATGACCGCAAAAAAGTGCACAATTTGTAGGGTGGCAGCAAGTTCGTTGTTAAGTCAAGGTTAGTCAAAATTCAGGGTGTGCGGATATTCTTCGAGCACTTCATCGAGACGCTGCCAGATCGTAATGTGAGGCCATGCATGCAACAATCTCTAGCTTACATTCATGACAAAACTCTTCCAGATTTGTTTTTAACCATCTCTAGTACATATTGACTCATTATATATACATGCGTGGCAGGTCATTTTAAAAGCGATGGCCACGGTCGTCTGCCTCAACAAAGACTACCGTCCGACCCGTGTTTTCCCAGATACAGCAAATAAGCTGCTGGGATCTCTAATCGGATGATGTCAACCTCTATTAGTGCTGTACTTGTCTAATTAATATATAAATCACGGGAACATTTAATAATCTTAATCCATCCTCTATAAGCTGCCACTAGGACTTTTGTGTGTGAACCTAAACAATTTACATATATATAGTTGTACTGCTGTTGGAATTTCGATGTACTAGCAAAAGTGCCGTGCGTTGCAGCAGGGAAAAAATATCAAATATTATAAGGAACGAAGACACGAATAGTGCATTTATCTTGTTCAGCAGGACTTATAAGTCGGCTGATAACTGAAACCGTTTCGATGTATATGTGATTATGATCCCTGAGTCTTCCAACAAACATGTAATGAAAAGCAGAAGGAACCTGGTAAAATATTTTATTTCCTTGAGCTCTTTTATAATAATTGTAAAAGTACCGTGGTACCTCTAGTTACTTTCAAATTCATGTTCTCAAGGCTCAAGATTAATTTTCATAAGAGTGAATTATTTTGCTATGGAGCAGCTAAAGCGAATCAATTTGATTATGCACAAATTTTCGGGTCTGATTTGGGCTTGTTTCCATTCAGGTGTCTAGGTATTCCTATGCATCATAGAAAGATCATCAATAAGGACTTTGAAGAACATTTTCAAAAAGGTTAAATTGTTGGAGAAGTAAGATATGGTCGGTTGGAGGGAGGCTAGTGTTGCTTAACTCTGTTTTAAGCAGGCTTCCTATGTGTATGCTTTCCTTTTTTGAGCTACCAAAAGGGGGGTTTTGAAGAAGCTAGATTATTTTAGATCCCGGTTTTTTTTGGTAGAGCGATGAACACAAGAAGAAATACAGATTGACTAAATGAAAAATAGTTTGTACACAGAAAGATCAAGGAGGGTTGGGTGTCTTAAATTTAGAGGTTCAAAATAAGTGTCTCCTAAGTAAATGACTTTTTAAGTTGTTGAACGAAGATGGGGTTTGGCAACAATTACATAGGAATAAATATCTAAAAAATAAGACCCTAACATAGGTTCAATATATGCCAGGGGATTCTCAATTTTGGACTGGTCTTATGAAGGTCAAGGAAGAATTCCTATCATTAGGCAAGTTCGAACTAGAGGATGGCTCTCAGGTGCGATTTTAGGAGGATGTGTGGATTAGATCACGTCCTTTAAAATCATTGTTTCCTGCATTATATAATATTATTAGGAGAAAAGGGGTGTCTGTAAGAACGGTGTTGTCTATGACACCGCTAAATGTATAGGTTTCAAAAGATCGGTGGTTCGTTCTAATTAACCTACAAGCATGGCATATGGTGGTTGCCATGGTGGTGGGCGTACAATTAACAAACCAAAGGGATCGCATTCTATAGGGGCTACATCAGAATGGAGTGATCCATATACATAGCCATATAAGGATCTGAACCTATACCATATAGCATGTTAATATGGAAACTGAAACTACCTCTTAAAATTAAAGTCTTTTTGTAGTATTTATACAAGGGAGTAATTTTAACAAAAGAGAATTTAGCAAGACGACAGTGGCAAGGAGATAAGAAGTGTTGTTTTTATTCATCCGAGGAGTCCATACAACATCTATCTTTGAATGTTATTTTGCTAAATTTGTGTGGCGAACTATTCATGTCTTCTTTAATTTATTACCTCCAACTATTGTGCACAATATGTTTACTGACTGATTACATGGATTTAATATGAAGCTGAAACCCAAAATCCTTGTGGGTGCGAGTGCAATTTGCTGGGTTCTATGGTTAACCCGAAATGATTTAGTTTTTGACAAGGTTCTAGCACCATCTTATTTACAGGTTATCTTCTGGGGAACTTACTTGATCAGGTTTTAGTCCCCACCTTAGAAGGAGGAGGATGGCCAAATGATAAAGATGGGTTGCAGGAAGATTGAGACAACTACGACGGAGGTGTTTGCAAAAAAAGGTTGGAGATTCAGTAATAGAATTGTGTTTTAGATGATGCTTTGGGAAACTTTACTTTTCTCTGGTTTGATCAAAACTTTGTTTTTGAAATTGCGTGGACCCTTGAGCTTTTGTGTGTAATAAGGAACAATTATATGCATTGGTCAATACAGAAGCTAGGATATTAATATATATTCTCTTTTCTAAGAAAAGTAATTAATTAGAAATTTAATATAGTGGGTATTTTAGGAATTGAGAGGCTGTAGTCTTATGGAATTAGACGTAATAGGCCGGCATATCTAAGCCCAATCCAACACCTATCTTATCCCTCACTGTTCTACGTGCTCGGCAAAAGTTTCGCCGCTCCGCTCAATAGCTCGAGTTGGAACGAGCGCCGCTGCCGCCGCCCCCGCACCCCCCCAGCCGCCAGCGCTCGCCGCCCCATCCAAAGGCCACCTGTGCAACACAGCGCCCCACCCCCGCCGCCGCCTGCCAGCCCGTGTAACAGCCTGAAATTTTGTACCTTTGAAAATAGATATAAATTGGTTTAATTATGTATTTTTGTGGCCACGAATACATAGAAAAATAAAAATTTTCATTAAACTAAAATTTATCATAAGGTGTAGCAATTTGTTTGTGCATACATGCTGGTGCATTTGAGCTTTTGTACTGAGTGTTTTTTATTCAAACTCAAGCAGATTTGAATATTTTTTTTTGAAAAATAAATTTGAATATTTAGTGAAGAAAAAGGAAAAGGATTTTTTTTTTTGCCTGGCCTGGAAGCCAGCGAGCCCAGGTTGGCCTCTGTCTTTCTCTTCTTGAATAAAGAGCCCAAAACAGACCATCCTATAAAAGAAATCCTCCGCCGTGATGCTTGGATGCCGATCTGCTGTGCTGTGCTGTTCACCAAAAGCCCTAGCAGTTTACGTCAAATCAACGCCGCCTCCTGTGTCCGCGTAGAAACCCTAGTTTTACGCCCCACCGCCTGCTATTGCATCTTGCTGGGAGGAATTTAACCAGAGCCGCCGCCGCGGTTGACGTCCGCTGCTCCTCCGCCGTTTGCGACGCCCTGCCACTGCGTCAAGGGAGTCATCATCCACCCTGCCGAGAGCTGCCTTGCAAGTCATCGCCACTCAACTTCTGTCTGCAGTAAAAACAAACGTTGCTTTGGCTCTCGGTAAGAAATTTCGTTGTTTGCATCTACTAGTACACCTGTACACGACTACACCACTGCCTTGTGCCATTGGCTTGCTGAGCACGCGCGCCTGATCTTGTTCCAGCAAAAGCTTTAGTTTTTAATTAATCATAATATTGTCAATGCGGACCGAGACGGTTCCCCATCAACGTGACTTCCGTCAGGACGGACCCACAAGACAGAGACAGAAGGGCCAATTCTGAGTAGAAGACGTTCTGTCCTAGTTAGACGGATAGAAAGTAACTTCTGTAATAGGAACAGAACTCTCTCTACTAAGTCCAACTAGGATTAGAACCAAAGTTCTGGCTCTTTTCTCTCATAAAAAAGGGCCAGAGCACCCTCTTTGTAACAGGCGACAGCAACACAAAATCATACGTCAATCCAACGCAAAAGGCCAAAGCCGACTGTAGTAGAGCTTTTACTCGACGACGAGGGCTCGAACCAGGATAAACCGAGTGTCTCTTGCGTAACCGCCGAGTTCTAGTATTCGCTGAGATCCGAATCAACTGCTACGGAAACCCCGTGGCAGGCTATCGGTGGCTAAACACCGACAGCTGGCGCGCCAGGTAGGGGCTTTCGGCGAATTCAACGTCAAGAGCTCAGCGGACCTACACACGATGTTTTTTCCAAGAGGATCATCCTTCATCTTCGGAAGCTGGATCTGTGAGGCGGACGATCACGGAGCTCTCCACGGTCGACTTCTTCCAGAACTAGAGCCGGAGATATCTGGAATTTTTTCAAAACTCAAGCCGACGGAAGAGGAAGTTCTAGAACCAAGTACTCAAAACACGCCGAGTTCTTTCTACTTCGGCCTCAGCAATACTGCATGGACGTATCAGAACATCATCCAGAGCACGATGGAATCTAACGGCATAACTTTAGAACAAGATAAGTACTCAGTTCGCCTCCCTTTTCAATACAGAAGGTCATTAAATGAGGAAGGATCCGACTACTCGCCCGGTATACACAAAGAAGTCTACATGATCAGGCAACCCCTAGTACCACCAGTTCAACCCGACTACCGGTCTTCGGAAGAATCAGAAGCCGATATCCCGCCTAATTCAGTAACCAGGGACGGAGAAACTGATAGTCAAAGAGCAGCCAGAGAAAGAAGAAATAAGAAGAGGGGAGAAAGGAGGAATCGAGTACAGGAACGCAGGGAAGCGTGGCGTAAATATAAAGAACTAACTGAGTACAATGAAAGAAGAGCTAAAAAAGAAACCGAAGAAAGACGAGCCACAGGAAGGGCCAGACTTGACCCCATCAACAAAATACAAGAGTTAATCAATGAAATCGACGCCATACAATGACCAAGTGAAGAACAAGCCAGGCTGAGGAGCCTGCTCAGAACAACCACATAAAGGATACAAGACGACCGAGTACCTCCTCGTCGTGTACCATCCGAGCAGACAAGCCAAAGAAGTTGGAGAGTTTCCGCATTCGAAAGGTTATCTGTCCCAAATCAAAGCAGAAGAACTCAATCGCATCACGATTGGGCTGAGAGAACGGGGGAAAATCGCGACAGACTACCAATCCCTCCTTGAAGTCCTCCCAGATCTATTACAAGATATAACAGCCAAGCGGATTCCGACTACAAACCAGAAAAAGTATCCGACAGATTCCCCTGCTTTGCGGAAAGACTACTCACGGTCAGACTACCTCACAAATTCAAGCCGTCAAACCACTCGAAATACGATGGCAAGACAGAACCAATGCAATGGCTCAGAATCTACTCCCAATCAATAGAATTAGCTGGGGGAGATGACGACATTAAGGCACTATTTTTCCCAATGGCACTCGAAACTCTACCACTACAATGGTTCGACAAATTACGACCAGAATCAATCAAAACATGGGGGATCTTCAGAAGGTTTTTTGCGAAAATTTCGCAGGAATACTCATACACCCAATAACACAAGCCGAGCTAAAAGGTTTAAAACAAAATCAAGGAGAGAGCCTCAGAGATTTCTATAGAAGATTTGGAGAATTAAGGGCACAAGTACATGATATTACCGAAAGGGAAGTAATTGAAGCATTCTCATATGGCTTGAAAGTAACATGGATGTTCCACGATTTCTGCAAAGAAAACCCGTGGACAAACGAAGAGTTCAAAAGAACAGTAGAAAAGATGATTACGGCAGAAGAAAAGACACGGGAAAGGTTCCCAGATAACAGAAACAACCAAGATAGAAGAAACAACTCGGATAGAAGAAACAACTCGGAGAGATAAGAAAACTCAGGAATGTGGAACAACTCGAACAACAGACAAGAATACCACAATAAGAAAAGATATTCGGATAATACAAAGGGTCGCTACCGAAAGAAAGAAATTCTACCCAAATTTAAAAATTTGAAGAACTCGAGAAGATGAAATGCATCTATCATCCAACAGAATTCACCCGATGGGTGAATGTCGAATATTCCAAGAAAAATATATGAAGATAGACAAAGAAAAAAAAGAAGAAAACAGAAAAAGAAGGAAGAAGATAACAATCCAAAGAGACAACGGGTTTCAAAATCCAAAAGCAACAAAGAGCGATAATATTCTCGGGAGTCCTGTGGTCTAAAAGCAAGCAAGAAGACAAACTAGCATGGAGAACAATCATGGCAGCAGAACTAGCCGTTCCACGATATTTAAACTGGTCTCAATATCCAATCCAGTTTTTACGAGAGGACCAATGAACAAGTGTCGGAAACACGGGTTATACCCACTAGTACTCGCACCAACAATCGCAGCTATAACAAAGAACCAAAGTACTCATCGATGGAGGAGCAGGGCTCAACATCATTTTTGCCGATACCCTAAGAAAAATGGGGCCAGAATTTTTAAAAATGATTACACTAACAAGCGTTACCTTTCTATGGAATAGTACCCTAAGGCCAGCAATGCCCCTCGGACAAATAACTCGCCAAGAAACATTTGGAACCCCGACAAATTATCGTACGTAACTCATCAAATTTGAAGTTGCGTATTTTGAATCATCTTATCATGCAATATTGGGAAGACCAAATAAGGCAAAATTCTTAGCTATTCCACATTACCCTTACTTACTGCTCAAGATGCCGGAACCACACGGAGTACTCTCTCTCAGAGGAGACCTGAACGTGCCTACGAATGCGATGTTCAAGCCATACAGATATCTTCAAAAGTACAAGGAGAAATCAACTCGGCAACAGCTGAAGTAAGAATAGAAGAATTAGAAATTCCTGCCAAAAAACAAGTTGTCCTTACCACAACTGAAGGAGAAGGAACCAAAAAGATTGATCTAGGGACTGGCGACCCATCCAAAACAGCCACTATCAGTGCTCATCTACCTATCAAATAGGAACTCGCGCTCACCAACTTCTTAAGGGACAACAAAGACATATTTGCCTGGAAACCAGCTGATATGCCAGGAGTCCCAAGGGAGTTGGCTGAGCACAAAATAGAAGTCAACAAAGGAGCAAGACCAATCAAACAGAGGATTACGACATTTTTCACCGACAAGAAAGAAGCAATAAAGAAAGAAATAGCCAAACTATTGGCGATCGGCTTCATAAGAGAGATCTTACATCCAGATTAGGTAGCCAACCCAGTCCTGGTACACAAAAAGAACACAGATAAATGACGTATGTGCGTCGACTACACCGACCTCAACAAACATTGTCCAAAAGATCCGTTTGGATTACCAAGGATTGATCAAATAGTGGATTCAATAGCTGAAGCAGCCTTGTTATCTTTTTGGATTGCTACTCGTGCTATCACTAAATTGCACTAAAAGAAGAAGACCAAACCAAGACTTCTTTCATCACTCTATTCAGAGCATATTGTTACAAGACAATGTCCTTCGGACTAAAAAATGCAGGAGCAACTTATCAAAGGGCAATCCAGACTTGTTTAGGAGACCAAATCGGAAAGAACGCAGAAGCATATGTGGATGACGTTGTCGTCAAAACAAAGAACCCGGACTCGCTAATAGAAGATCTACAACAAACTTTTAACAATCTCAAAAGATGGAAGTGGAAACTCAATCCAAACAAGTGCGTATTTGGTGTATCATCAGGTCAACTACTCTGATTTCTAGTTAGTCAGAGAGGAATCGAAGCAGGCACAAAACAAATCAAGGCAATAACCGATATGGGCCCACATATAAAAAATCTACAAAAGTTGACAAAGTTGTTGCATGGCCGCTCTCAACAGATTTATTTTAAGACTCGGAGAAAAAGGCTTACCCTTCTTTAAACTACTAAAGAAGACAGATAAATTCACCTGAACGAGGAAGCACAAGAAGCCTTCGACAAACTAAAAGCATACATCAAAGACATCCCCAAAGATTAGTGCCACCCAAGAAAGGAGAGGATCTCATGCTTTACATCACGGCAACTACTTCAAGAGTAAGCACCGCCATTGTAGTCAAAAAAGAGAAGAACAAGGACACGTCTACAAAGTCCAAAGGCCAGTCTACTACATCAAAGTAAAGTACTCACAAGATCAAAAGTCGATATCCTCATGTACAAAAAACTACTCTACGCAATCCTAATAACGTCAAGGAAGCTCGGACACTATTTTGAAGCACACAAAATCATCATCGTAATGATTTCCCCGCCATGATATCTTAAGAAATCGAGACTCAACAGAAGAATCTCAAAATGGGCAAGAGAACTCGAGCACTCAAAATAGAATTCACTCCAAGAAAGGCAATCAAATCTCGTGCACCGATCGACTTCATCGCAGAATAGACGAGATACAACAACCCACCCGGACGTCATCCTAGACCATTGGAAAATGTACTTCGATGGATCTTTGAAACTAGGAGGGGCAGGAGCTAGAGTACTATTCATCACACCAGACGGAAAACAACTCAAATACGTTTTACAAATTCTATGGCAAGCCACTAACAATGAAGTAGAATATGAAGCTCTCATTCATGGACTACAAATCGCAACATCGCTAGGAATCAAAAAGACTACTCGCCTATAGAGACTCAAAGAGTAGTTGTCAATCAAGTAAATAAAGACCGGGATTGTACCAAAGAGAATATGGATGCTTGACTGTGCGTAAAAATACGAAAACTCGAGAAAATTTCCAAGGTTTAGAAATTCATCATAAACTATGAGACTCAAATGTTGCAAAAGATATACTAGCCAAACTTGGCTCGCATTGCAGCAAAAGTGCCGCCTAGGGTCTTTGTCAAAGAGCTAACCAAGCCTTCAATCAAAAAAGACTAGCGAGGCAACACCGAAAACAAGTCAGATCAAAAGCAAGTCTTGACAATCAACTCAGAAAACACAACTTGGATGCAAGTATTCATAGATTACATCAAAGAAAAGAAACTGCCAGACAATAAAACAAAAGTAACTCGGGTTATCAGAAGAAGCAAAAACTACGCCCTGGTAGGAAATAATCTCTACAAGAGAGCAAAGATCATCGAGAGTACTATTAAAATGTGTTCCAACATCAGAAGGAAAGGAAATATTACTAGAAATACACTCAGGATGCTGTGAAAATCACGCATCTTCAAGAACACTAGTCGGAAAAACATTCTGATCGGGATTCTATTGGCCAACAAATAGCTAAAAGGACGCCGAAGAATTGGTCAAACACCGCAAAAAAAACTGTCGATGTTCGCAAGACAAGCACATGTTCCAAATCATAATCTAATTTGCATTCCACCTGCATGGCCGTTTTCATGCCGGAGACTTGACCAAGTCGGACCACTCAAGAAATCTAAAGAGGGATTCGAATACATCTTCGTGGCCATTGATAAATTTACCAAATGGTTAGAATATAAACCTTTGGTGAAATACAGTTCGGCAAAAGTACAAGAATTCATTCAAGAAATCATGCATAGATTTGGAATGCCAAACAGGATAATCACAGATCTAGGATCACCTTTCACAACCAATGAATTTAAGAGTCAAGGGCACAAGATTACGGTTTCAAAGATAGACTACGCATCGGGCGCTCATCCATAAGCAAATGGACAAGACGAGAGGGCCAATGGCCTCATACTAGCTAGTTTAAAACCAAGATTATATGAAGATCCGAAAGATTATGGATCAAAATGGATAGACGAGCTACCAAAAGTAGTCTGGGGACTAAGAACTCAAATAAGCAGAGCCACCGGCTACTCACCTTTCTTCCTGGTCTACGGGTCGAAGTCGTACTACCAAAGCAGATTTAATCTGGACATCTCCAAAGATTGAACAATACAATAAAGGAGAGGCGTAAGAAACAAGAATACTAGAAATTGACAAATGCGGAAGAAGTCGAATCACCGCAACATTACAATCGCCAAGATACATGCAAGGATTAAGAAGACATTATGGCAAAAGCATACAAATTTAAAAAGCCTACAAGCCGGAGACCGGTCCTTTGAAGAATCCGAAAACCGATGGAAGGCATAAACTATTCAGTCCTTGGGAGGGACCTTTCATAATAGCAAAGGTAACGGGACCAGGGTTCTTACGAGCTAATGACCGAAGACGGAGCACCAAGAAAAAACTCATGGCACATATCCCAAATATGACGATTCTTTGCATAAATTCAAGATCAAATGTACCCCTGAATTATCAATAAAATCTCCATTCGGAAGGAACTTATCCTAGCTTCTTTTCAGAACTAGATGAGAGCAAAGAAAGCTCGACCTATCCCGACTTCTAGATAACAGAACTCGGATAAGGGCCTACGGTCCGAAACGCCCTAGGTTCTTTTCGTAACTAGATGAGAGCAAAGAAAGCTCGACCTATCCCGACTTCTAGGTAGCGTAACTCGGATGAGGGCCTACAAATCCAAACGCCCTAGCTTCTTTTCGTAACTAGATGAGAGCAAAGAAAGCTCGACCTATCCCGACTTCTAGATAACGTAACTTGGATGAGGGCCTACGGTCCGAAATGTCCTAGCTTCTTTTTCAGAACTAGATGAGAGCAAAGAAAGCTTGACCTATCCCGACTTCTAGATAATAGAACTCGGATGAGGGCCTACGGTCCGAAAAAGTCCTAGCTTCTTTTCAAAACTAGATGAGAGCAAAGAAAGCTCGACCTATCCCGACTTCTAGATAACGTAACTCCTGATGAGGGCCTACGGTCCGAAACGCCCTAGCTTCTTTTCGTAACTAGATGAGAGCAAAGAAAGCTCGATCTATCCCGACTTCTAGATAACGTAACTCCGGATAAGGGCCTACGGTCCGAAACGTCCTAGGTTCTTTTCAGAACTAGATGAGAGCAAAGAAAGCTCGACCTATCCCGACTTCTAGGTAGCAGAACTCGGATGAGGGCCTACAGTCCGAAACGTCCTAGCTTCTTTTTAGAACTAGATGAGAGTAAAGAAAGCTCGATCTATCCCGACTTCTAGATAACAGAACTCGGATAAGGGCCTACGGTCCGAAACGTCCTAGGTTCTTTTCAGAACTAGATGAGAGCAAAGAAAGCTCGACCTATCCCGACTTCTAGGTAGCGTAACTCCCTGATGAGGGCCTACAAATCCAAACGCCCTAGCTTTTTCGAGAACTAGATGAGAGCAAAGAAAGCTCGACCTATCCCGACTTCTAGATAACGTATCCTGGATGCGGGCCTACGGTCCGAAACGTCCTAGCTTCTTTCCAGAACTAGATAAGAGCAAAGAAAGCTTGACCTATCCCGACTTCTAGATAATAGAACTCGGATGAGGGCCTACGGTCCGAAAAAGTCCTAGCTTCTTTTCAAAACTAGATGAGAGCAAAGAAAGCTCGACCTATCTCGACTTCTAGATAACAGAACTCGGATGAGGGCCTACGATCCGAAACGTCCTAGCTTCTTTTCAGAACTAGATGAGAGCAAAGAAGCTCGATCTATCCCGACTTCTAGATAACAGAACTCGGATAAGGGCCTACGGTCCAAAACGTCCTAGCTTCTTTTCAGAACTAGATGAGAGCAAAGAAAGCTCGACCTATCCCGACTTATAGAACATAGAACTCGGATGAGGGCCTACGGTCCAAAAAAGTCCTAGCTTCTTTTCAAAACTAGATGAGAGTAAAAATGGCTCGACCTATCCTGACTTCTAGGCTACAGAACTCGGATGAGGCCTACGGTCCAAAATACCCTAGCGTCTCCACAGATCTAGATGAGAGCAAGAAACAAGCTCGATTTATCAAACAAGAACTCGAAGAACTTTTAGATGAAAGCAAGAACACTACTTTCAACCCATTAGTGAAACAAAGTCGAAAAGACAAAAAGTTCATACAAAATGCCTCATGAAAGGAACAAAGTATTACTGCGGGGGATTATCACCCACAACTACAGAATCTACCTCTACAAGCTCAACAAATTGTCGAGCCAAATCTAGGATGGCAGCTTCAGCCTGGGTCAGAGCTTGCTCAGCCTCGGGGGTCACCGCACCTTCCAAGATCCTCTCAAGGGGCACATCCAGATTAATCAACTGAATACGCCCCAAGACGCCTTGGACACCAACCAGGATCCCATCCTTCACCAAGCCGACAACTCTAGTGGACAGCCGAGGAAGAAATTGAACCCAGGTAAGCCGGCATCTTCAGGTTTCCTCAAAGATACCGGCAAGTTTCCAAACAGAGTTCCAAAGAACTTCCCACCTCTCCTCCGAGGCCTTAAGACAGGCCGACAATTCCTCCACTGACGACTTGGCCTGCAAAAGATCTCGATCAGCGCCACGCCTAATCAACTGAGCTCTGGCAAGGACTTCTTCAATATCTTCTTTTACCTTCTCCGACTCGTTGTGGAAATTCTTCACCTCAAGCTTCAAAGCTTCAGTCTCCTCAGAGTACTTCTTCTTCAAAGCTTCAAAAACAAGGCAAAAAGAAGTCAGCAAGAGAAAATATCAAGTAAACGAGGCATAAAGAATAGCCAGAAAGTTACCCTAGAAATCACTATTTAGAATTTTAAGCTTCCTCAAAGTATCCTTCTCAGCTTTCTACGATAGCCGACTTCACGCGCCGACTTCAACGATCTGGGCCCGCAAAGCACTTTTCGATTGCTGGCGTCCTTCACGCTCAGCGTCAGGCTCAGACTTCAAAGAAGCCAGCTCTTCCAACAACTTCTTTTGTGACTTAGTCGAGCCAAAAACAAGGTCAGAATCACTGACAAAACTCTACAAAGCAAAAAGAACAAAGCAATCAGAAAAGGAGAATATCCAAAACGATAAATGAAGCACAAGAGAACTCACCTGGAACCGCTGAGAAAAGGACTGAATCGAAGCTTGAGCTGAGCCCCATTCAGACTCAAGTCCTCGCAAGCGAGAACTCGGATCAAATTCCGCCTCCAACTCCTGCACCAACTTCATATCTCAAATCATATCCCAAGGAGCGAGAGGAGGAGACAAAGGAGAAGAACATTCAACCCGAGGACGAGAAGAAGACAGGGGCTGAGCAAGAGGCAAGTGCCCTCCCCCCGAAGTAGTAGTCGCAACAACTTCCACAACAGGAAGAGAAGAAGTCGCAACCACGGAGGAGGATGGCACCACGTCTGCCACCACCAAGGCCGACTCTACAGCTGGATGAGGATCAGGCACAGAAGACACCTGACCCACAACATCTACACTCACGGTCTTCTCTGAATCAGAAGCCGGAGTAGAAGGAACTGCAGAAGATGGCCTACAGAGACAAAAATTATTAAGACGAAGAAAACAGACGAAGAAAAAGAACTCGGACGGAAGAAATTCATACCGGGGAACACGCCGAAGAGCAAGAAGAGGACGAGAAGGAGGAGGCGGCATAACCTCATCCAGGCCTGCCAACAACTCGGCAGAAGAAGGAGTAGGGCCTGACAAGGACTCCAAGTCAAGGGAAGAAGTAGAACTTCCCCGGGGGCTTCAGAAAACCAAACCAAAAGTCAAGTAACAGAAGAAAAATCTACGCCAAAATCTTAAGTAGTCAGAAAATTAACAACTCACTGACAAAGAAGAGGAGAATCATCGACGTCTTTGGCCTCATCCTCAAAAAGAGGGACTGGATTGCCATCTACAAAGACAGAAAGGCTCAGGACTGCACATACAAATAAAACAAGTCAGACTAAGGAAATTTCTCACCTACCAGAATGTTACCTGAAGGCTGAGGAGAAGAAGAACGCGCCCGTTTTTGTAGCACAGAAGAAGAAGCCCTGCGAGTCGCAGGCCTCTTTCCACCCGAACGAGTAGCTCGGGGAAACGGCACCGGCTGGTAAGGAGCATACTGAAGAGGAAGTCCCTTTTCAGAAACTCCAGGCAAAACAACTTGGCCTTCCACCACTGCATGGCCAGCAGTCGGAGGAGCCAAAAGAGGGGCAATCTCTCCATCAACAAAGAGGGACGCATCTACATTAAAATTTCTGCCAAAAGGCTACAAAAATACAGAAACAAGTCAGAAACAATTCAAAAGCACTTGAAAGCATAAAAAGGAAAAAAGACAACCAACTTACAGCAGGAGGGGGCTTGGCAACAGAATATTCAAAACCAATCATTGGGACCACCACGGCTCCTTTCAAAATCTTCTGAAGGCGCAAAAGGACTTCATCATCAGACAACTCGGTAGTGGCTACCATCCGAGATGGATCCTCAGCACCGGTGTACTCAAAGCCAAAACGCTCCCTAGCTTTTAGAGGCTGTACTCGGCAACAAAGGTAACTAGACACTATAGCAAAACCTGACAGACCGTTCTGCTTCAGATATCTAATCCTATCAAAGAGCGGCTGAAGTAGCAACAAGTCGGCAGTGCTAAGCTGCTCCTTTTCCCACTGATCAATATAAACAGGTGGGACTCCGGAGTAGGTTTCAAGGGCTGGAGCACCATCACCACCATCTAGATTCCCAGCATAAAACCACTCGGAGCGCCAATCCTTCACGGACTCAACAAGATCATACTCAAAAAAGTGGCTCGACTTACACCACTGCTGAAATTGAATCCCACATCCACCAAGGCTGTGGAGGGAATCCAAGCGGGGCTGCGGCTTAAGATGAAAAAGAAATCGAAAAAGATTCAGAGAAGGGGGATGCCAAGGAAAGTTTCACAAAAGTGAAAAAACAGAAAGATAAAGGATCCCATTTGGGGTGAGATCATGAAGAGAGATACAGAAATAGCGGAGAAATCTATGAAGAAAAGAACACGCTAGGAGACAAAGCCCGACGCGGACAAAAGAGACAAAAAGAACAATTTCCCCAGGGGGGACAGGAACACGATGCTCACCAGGCGCGGGCCAACCAGCCAAATCCTTGGACTGGATCATCCCCCACTCCTCCAACTCAACCAGATGCTTCTCCTGGGTAATCGGAGCCGGGAACGACTTCACCGTCGCCTTCATTGCAGCAAACTCAGGATTCAGCTGTTCGTCGACCTCCTCCTCGAGAACAGGCCTGTCAGCAGCCGGCTTCTTACTCGCAGTCTTCTTCCTCCCCATGCAACGGCCAAAACCACAAGAGCAAAGGAAGGAGGAGGAAGCAAGGACAAGCAACCAAGATTGGGGATTTTTTCTAGGGTTTCAAGATGCGGAGGCGGACCGAAGGAGAAGAACAGTTACCCAAAACCACCAATTTATAAGGAGGAAGAAGGGCCTGGCTTAGGGCCCATTCAACAGAGCAACGGTAAAAGGCCAATGGATACATAGCGTAATAACGGAAAGGCCCAGTAAAATCTGGGATAACGGTCTCTATCCCGTCACTGGCCAATGGTAACATTCTGAACTGTTACAAAGGTGACAAAGAACCCAGCACCATCGAAGCCTATGGTATCAAAAAACAAATCGGCTCGGAGGCTAACAACCAGTCTTATCAAAAACAAGTCGGCTTGAAGACAGACAACCAGTTATTATCAAAAAACAAGTCGGCTCGAAGGCAGACAACTAGCAGATACAGTTTCAAACAACTTAGATCCAGATAGTAATTCATACTCTCATCAAGATACAAGGATACAAGTCTTACAAGACCCATCGAATTCAGAAGAAAACTAAAGCAACAGCTACAAGGAACCCAGTAGAATTCTGCCATAGAAAATAGTTATGCAGAACCCCCAGGCAACCAAGGTGATAGCCGTCACCGACCTAGACTACCTCTGACATAATCCTGGCCGAGCAGATCCAAAGCAACCTAGATACACCAACACAGTGCATCCAAGATCGCCAAAAGTAGCACTGACTTCTCAAGCATCACATCGGGCCTCTGTAGCCACAAGTTGAATCGGACCCTATGTGAACAAGAGGGCTCCAGCTCTGCGTTAGGCGGTCGCTGCTTTGAACCACACAGCTAGAGGACAGTACGGATCGGCAACCCTCCCACGCAGAACATATGTCTGGCAGAGTGGAAAAGAAGAACTGAGACTGCAAAATGGCCCAGCATAAGGCACATCTCAAGACTTCTTCTACCTACCAGAACGAGCCTCCAATCACAATGCTACTCCAGGATTAGTCTGCCTCTAATCCCTATCTCAAGAATTCTTCTACCCACTAAAAGGACCATACTGGAAAAGAAAGAAAGAAGCCCGGGGGCTGATCCATCTCATAAACAATCATTCTCACATGAACAGAAGGCAACAAACTTCAAGGCCCTGAAAGACCAAGAAGAAAGAAGACCTATTTATAGGACAAGATCGGCGTACATGGACCAAGTTCACCAAGACAGAAAGACACTGACAAGACTTAAAAGAGGACAGTAAATAGTACAGTAAAGGAGCATATCCGGAGAATATTTCCACAGAGTAAAAGCATATAGCCTTTACTGCACCAGCTGCCAACGCCCAGCCATAAAGAGGAAGACATAAAGCTACAGTAAAAGAGCAAACCATTAAAAGAAAGTCACGGGCCTTTGTCCAAATCCCTGCATAGAAGAACTCAGAGAAGGCTCGAGGGCTACAATTTCAAGCCATCATGCTACTCAAGATCCTCCAGCTCTTTGTCCCAAAAAGCAAGAGGCTCGGGGGCTACACTCATTGAGTGCACCTATAGGCGCACGATAACCAGAAGCCATCGTCCGACTACTTTTAAGGAAAAGAACTCGGACAAAGGCTCGGGGGCTGCAGGGTATACACCCTCAACTTTTTTCTAAATTTTCCAAGACCCTCCAGCTACTTATAAATAAATAGCAAGAGGCTCGGGGGCTACACTCAATGAGTGCACCTATGGTGCGCAACAAAAAAGAGGAGAGAATTCAAAAAAGACCACTTCAAAGCATCACTCATGATACAAGTCGTCTCCCGAGTTCAACTTCGAAATGCTCGGGGGCTTGTCGATGCGGGACCGAGACGGTACCCCATCAACGTGACTCCCGTTAGGACGGACCTACAAGACAGAGACAGAAGGGCCAATTCCGAGTAGAAGACGATCTGTCCTAGTTAGATGGATAGAAAGTAACTTCTGTAATAGGAACAGAACTCTCTCTACTAAGTTCGACTAGGATTAGAACCAAAGCTCTGGCTCTTTTCTCTCATAAAAAGGGGCCAGAGCACCCTCTTTGTAACAAGCGATAGCAACACACAATCATACGTCAATCCAACACAAAAGGCCAAGGCCGACTGGAGTAGAGCTTTTACTCGACGACGAGGGCTCGAACCAGGATAAACCGAGTGTCTCTTGCGTAACCGCCGAGTTCTAGTATTCGCCAAGATCCGAATCAACTGCTACCCCGTGGCAGGCTATCGGTGGCTACACACCGACAAATATGATCACGTTTGTAGCAACGATATCTAGGCGTTAGTATCCATAATGAACATGTCGTATGTATTTTTTCAGAAATTTAAAATTAACTTCATTAATGGCAGCTTAAATACCTTTTAACAATTACAATTTTCTTAGTTTGAGCACATATATATATGTATACTAAACATGTATGGATGCTATCTCAGAAATTACTTTGTTTTTGCAAATTAATGTTTGATTAGCATAAAGGATAATTTCACACCGTAGCTCCGACTAGTGTGCTTTTCATGTCTGTATGTTCGTAGCAACACGTAGATTAGTTTTTAAACCTGTTTATATGATTGGTGTATTATTCTAATTTAGCTATGTTTGTATGTTATGCATGTCTCTGTTTGGATGCTTGTGTGGTGCTTTATGATTATGTCCAGTCGGTGAGTTTTGCATGCTAATCAAGAAATAGTCTTTTGGAGCTACGAATCAGAAGAGGATCTAAGTTAAGGCAAGTATGGCATGGGATCTTCCTTGTTGTCCTAATAATCTTTAATATTATCTAATACATGGTGCATGTGTCTAACTCGTCAAGATTAAGGATATATCCTAGCCGTTGTTACTTGTATGTTGATAACTATGGGTGACTGCATATGGGTAGTATGAAGCTAGCACTCAAAGAAAAATTCATGATCTTATAACTTGATTAATGCTATATGAAATTAAATGTTAAAATATCTTTTTTAGCAACAATAGACCAGGGGCTGGAGCATATTTTTTGTGATGCTCAAGATTCCTCTCCCTAAGTACTTACCTGTAAGTGGATTCCCCAGGACTTACAAGACAACCATGAGAGCAATATGGCTCTGGCTTTAGTTAAGTATAAGGATATTTTCTAACTTGTTAGAGGTTACCGAAAGGCGCAAGAGGGGTTTCAATCTATATGATCTCATAGCCTGCCAAGAGGGTGCACTTTGGTTGTCTCTGGTAAGTCACCTCTTGGGGGAGGAGTTCATGCTTATTGATGGGGAAACCTAGCGGCCCTAACTTGTTAGATGAACCTTTGAAAGATTTCATAGTGAACCTTGCCGACCTTCCACGGAAGAGGGTCAAGAGGTTGGCCACCTCGGGCAAAAGGGTAAATCACAACTTATGGTGAAAGTGTACAACCTCTGCAGAGTGTAAAACTGATATATCAGCCATGCTCACGGTCACGAGCGGCATGGGCTCCTTACTGAATAGAGGATCATTGATAACACTGATGCTATTAATGATGATACTTGCTGATATTGTTTTTGCTATACATTATTCTTGTTTATATGATCACACGGTTATTTGGGGCTTAATCTAAATTTGTTGCTACTCAATAAGATTGTGACTTAATGAAAGCTAAACACAATTAAACTGTGTCAACCTTTTAAGCGCTATAAACCCCATGTTATAATTGCTGAGTACGACATATACTTACATTTGCTTTACTTTTATCCTTTGGAAAATCTTGGATGGGTACCAGTTTGCTAGAGTTGGAGAATTCTAGGCTTCTGATCAACCAGTCAGCTGTCCCTGTGGTGTGGAATCTTCACCTGAAGATCGGAGTGTCTTCTGTTGTCTACTTTCTAAGGTTATCTTCTTTATATGAATACTATATATATATATATATATATATTAAGCATCGTGTTGGTATAAATTAACTACACTCCATTAAATAAGAATTAAGGAAGATTATCCGTAAGCACACGTATATCCTACCAATGTCACATTTACCCTGAGGTTTTAAATATCGTATCCACGGGAACAGTTGTTATGATGACAAAGTCTATAGACTTAACCCAACAATTAGGCTAAATAATATCGAGAAAGAGGAGCTAGCTATTGACTATCTAGTTCCAACAACCGGTAAGCTTTGAATAATATCGTTCTAACTGGGCAGTGACTTAAATAAGAGCAGAAATCAGAGTTCCCTCCTACCAAGAACCTTGTGCCTATGATCCTATCGGCGGGAAGTGGACTACAGAGGAATCAACGAAGCTATAAAGTCACCTTCACGAGCTACCATTATCTGGCAAATCAGGAGACATATTACAAGTAAACCTAGCCTAGGCACCACGCCTACACTATAAAATACTACTTCAATCAAGTAATTACCAATATCAAAGCACTCAATATGAGTTGTAAACTGAAGAACAAATAAGAACAACTGCTTACTTGAATCAGAATGTTGAATATAAAAGTACCTCAGAACGCAGCTCCGGGCAAGGGAGCCGAATCCAGACGAATACAGCTACGAAGAAGCGCCGACAGGCCGAAACTCCTCTAGAACTCTACTCCTCTACTCTATCTCTCCAATCTCTAAACAAGACTAGATCTAGATGAACTAGTCTCTCCTAATTGCTACATCTAGATGAACTAGAACTAGATCAACTAGAGGGACCCTAACCCTAATTTATTTAGAGAATATGAAGCACTAGGGTGTAGAATGCCTCTAGGAGGAGCCTTGGGGCATCATTATATAGGCCGAGGTAGCGTAGAGGGCAAGGAACCACTACATCATCGATCCGCGTCTCATGTTATGTGCGCCGTTGGATCAAACCGACCTTAGATCGACGTAGGGATGCTTTACTTAGGTGTTAAGAAAGCGTGGGAGGAAGACTCCAGAAGGCGGGGGCAAACCCTAGAAGGGTAGGGTTGGCCGGCCCCACCCTAGCGCTGCCCGGCGCCCAAGTGTCGGCTTTCGGGCCCATCTTCGTCATGGTGTCTCTTGATCCTTTTAGAAATTGATTGCGAGGATTTCCATCAGCATTAATTTTCCTGATAATTATGCACTCTAATAATTATGCACTCTAATCCCTCTTTAACACTTTTCTGAAATAGAATATGCAAAACTCATAGAAATTATCAGATAAAACCCTAGACTAGTGTATATTTATGTGCCTTTTCATGTCTAAAGTTCTAATAAAAGTTGACGTTATCTACCGTCAACAACTCCCCCAAGCTTACCTTTTGCCAGTCGCTTGGCAAACAACCTAAGCCTAATTATTAATATATTTGGATCAGGAGTTGCTGCAATGCTTTTATTTCTTTTAAGTACACTTGCTTTCATACAGAAATTTTCCTCCGGTTTAGACAACAACCTGCTCTCGACCTTTAAACTTACCTATTTTACCTTTAACCATGGGGCTTTACAGCTTATGTATGAGTCTTGAGTAATCGAAAGACAGAACAATCAAGTCAAGCACCATATCTCAAATTCTTCACAGTACCAATATTCCAGAGTTTTGTAAGTTTTTGAAATAAAAGTCAGAGCTTAATTGTATGACACCCTCAAGTTTATTATTATATGTGGTATTTATAGATCTCACTGAGGCATTAATGATGTCATGCCTTCCTACAACTAAAGATCGTAGCGGAGCTTATAGGAGTGGCAATAACAAGGATGAACATACTTGCAATTCATATGTTGTAAAGTCAAACAATGGATCCACAGAGAATCGAGGCATACAATCAAATCAAGATGTGCATATGTATGAAATATGGTGCATAGGTGTATATATATGGTGGCTAATCCTAATTCTACTTTTGCTCTTTGCAATTAACTCCCTCCTTTGAAACTTAAAACTTTTCACAGAAAAATATGGGCTATCTTTACTCTCTTGTTCTTTTTTCTTATAATCTGGGAGGCGTGCATCTATGTACCTATTGTTTTAATTGCTGGGACACTTGTCCATCTTTTACTCCTCTTTATCTTTCTATTTTTTTCAATAATTTTGCGTAGCCACATGCATCCTTTGAATATATAAATAATTGGAGAGATAATGACAAGAACTTAGAGCAATTAAATGGGGGCTGTCTATAGGGTATATTTTTGGGTGTTTTACTCCTAGTGTAGGAGAAAAATATTTTTAAGGTGGATCTGAATGAAAGTAGAAAATGACTGCGCTTACATTCTAAAATAGGAGTAATGCATATGTGGGCGGGGTGCGTAAGTGATCTTGATTTTAAAAGCATGACAAGGTTCTCATAAGGTATACACCAAAGGTTGACTAAACTCGATTGCAAAGCAAGCAACATGAATGCGCAAAAAGTTTTTCTAACTCTAAACGTATCATATATGGCTTTGGTAGGAATTCAAACTTTATCATATAAGAGCTCATCATGTAAGATTTTAGATTTTCAAAATAAATCTCCAGATCTTAGTATTGCTAGAAATAAGATAAATAGCAGCTCAGACCTTCATGTCTCATATCAATCAATCACCTAGACTTAGCTCAAGCATATGCCTCCACAAAATTTAGGTTTAGGGTAAATTCTTATACCAAAGTAGTTATGTCCAAAACTTCGAGAGAATTTATAGTTGAAAACTAGGCACTTGAAAGGAATTATGGCAGATCAACTATTCATCATCTCCAAGATAAAATTTTAATGTTCTTCAGTTTTTAGTTGACTCTAAACTAGACTGACTATAGACACATTCTATGATCACACTTTAGTAAATAGCTGAGTATATTTGTTTAGTTTTAATTTGTTATTCATCTTTTTATTTCTATTGGACTCACAAGACTCTAAAGACATGGACCTTCATGTGCCCATATATTTTTTGGTATTTTTAGATTTTCCTATGATACTATTGTGAACCTTCATGTGCTCATATGTTTTTGGTATTTTATGACTATATAAAATTGACTCGATAATCGCCTAGGTATAGTCACCTGATAATTAGGGGATGCTCCTCCCCCAAGCTAGATGTTTGCAATACTTAGTGTTGATGATGTTTAGAGCGAGCTTGTCGGCGACGGTCCTAGTGGGCTCCACTGATAAACTCACTCATTAATCATAATGTTATCCTATATAATTATACTCCGACAAGTCAACCAAAACTCGAGTCTCGAATTTAATAAGAGGTTAGCGATCAGCCAATAAATAATTGATTATTCTTATGAATTGATTTTAAATTGACAAGTTTTAGTAGAATTCTCTTTTTAGGATTTTCTAGTTTAATTATATAGAAATTAAATATGTGTGTATGATATATAATTATATTATATTTTTTATGCCATCACAGAGAATATTTATTCTCATAGGGCTTAGGCTTTTCATAATGCAAAAAAGTAAATAAAGGAGCTATTATTATTTGTTTATGCCTCCATAATAAATATTTCTACAGGGTTACCATAAGTTTATTTACGTGGGGCTTTTAATATTTTATGATGCAGATAAATGAAGCAATAAAATTTTTATTTTCTTTTTAATATGCATAAAGATGAATATGCTAAAGTGAAATTACTAATGTCGATAGAAATTAATTAATTAACTACCATATTATCTCATGGCAAGGGTACAAAATTTAAAGTTTACCGACAGGGACTTCTTTCACTCTTGTGTATCTCTCCATCTTAGAGATGGAGGTCTTGATAGTTGCACCTCTAGTGATGTCACTTTTATTCTTTGCTTGGTGTAATATCCCGAGTTTACCAAACACCAAAAATCTGAACTTTTTAATTTTTTTCCTACAATGAGTGAATCATGTAGTCGCTAGAACAAACGTAGGTTAAATGTGGGAGAATGTACTAGTGAAACGTTGCACTCATATAGAGTTGCTTGTAGGAGATTGCCTGAGTTCTGGTGTTGAATGCCAGGTCTTAAGTTATGTTTGATGTTTAGAGGGCACAAGTCCATAGCAACTTCCTTCTTAAATTCCTAATTGACCTCTCCCAAATCCAAATCATAAAAAGAAAGGAAATCCTTTTTCCTCCTTTTATTCCTCTTTGATCTCCCTTGAAATTCTATCTCGAAATTCTACTTGATCTCTCTTGTAAACCTGTCTTTAAATTCCTTCTAAATTTCTTTTCAAAAATGGAAAACACCTCCTCCTTCCCTTGGGCCAAGAGCCCAACCTCTTGCCCCTTTAAGCTCCTCCGCAGCATAGCTGCTGCAGCTTCCACTTGGGCTTCGGCCCATCTCTTCCCTCTTGTCGCGCGGGCCCGCCCAATCTGCCCCACCTTTCCTCGCACGGGCCCATACAGGGACCGCCAAGGCCTGCTCGCGCCACCCCCTCGCGGCCCACTAAGGCCCAACGGCTGCGCCCCCTCCAGAGAGCCCTAGGGGCGGGGCGCTTCCTTGAGCCGCCGCCACCGCCTGGACAGCCGCTGCTGCGCCCGCTCTCCGCGTGGATGCCGCCACGTGCCAGCGCGGCAGCTTGCAAGAGATCAACGCCGTCCACGCTCTAAGAACCCTAGCTCGGCTTCGCTATAAAGCCCACCGCCGCCGTTCCTTGCTTCTCTTCCACCTCTCTTCGCCCTTCTCCATCATTTGCCAAGCCTTCCCCTCCCTCTCTCGCTTCTACGTCGCGCGAGCAACCAAGTCGACGACCGGCGCCGCGCATCTACCCGCCTCGCCACACACCGCCGCCAACGCCGTGTCGCGGCCGCGCCTCGCTGCTCGCCTCGCTAGGCAGCGGCGGCGGCCCCAAGCCCTGCCACTGGCCGCATGGGCCTTGCCCGGCACGCGCGCCTCCACTGCAACAACACCATCGCGTCCATCTTGACCTCGTAGCCGTCCCTGCCAGCTTTGCCGGCCAGCTTCACGTCGCGGGGCTGGCTACTGCTGAGCGCCCCACCGCAGCGCCACGCCCACGCCCTCACGCAGCGGCGTGCTGCGCTCCACCACGGCTTCTGCCGCGTCACGGCGGTGTCGCGCCCGCCCGGTCTTTTAGCGCGCAGCAACGTGCCCCGCCTCGTCGGCGGCGCCCGCCACGCCGCACTAGCACCTCACCACCGCCGCGCGTCCTACCTGCCTCCGACCGCGTTGTGCGTGGAACCGCGACGCCCATGACATTCGCACCTCACCCCGCTGCGGCGGGCCGACCACGCCACGTCATCCTGCCTCACCCACGATGTCTCGACACCACCTCCACCTCGCCGGCAAGACAGGGCTGGCCGCGGCCGCCGAGACAGTACGCAAGCCATCTAGGCGTATGCGGCCTGCGGCGGCCACGTGCCTACCTCTGTCCGTGATCGTGCCAGCAGCTGCCACCATCGGTGAGCCACTCACACCAAAGACCAAGCATTTCCACATTGCCTGCTGCCCATGACTGAAACCAGCCTTCGTGCCGCTATTCTTCACCATTGCAGGCGTGCTCACCACCTTACCGTGCCTCCGCCGGAGCTTAGCTACCTTCTGGCCACCCACAGTCGCCATCGGCCAAGCTACAGCCAGCTCCTGGCCACTTCTAGCCTCCCGGCCAGTCGCAGCCACCGCTAGCCAGGCTGCAGCCAGCCCCGGCCAGCAGCTGCTGGCCATGGCTGGCCAAAGCCGGCCAAGGCTGGCCAAGGGCGGCTACAGCTGGCTAGGACCAAGCCCGGTCAGCCGTGGACCTCCTGCCACCTCTGGCGATGCTCCACAGAAGACCTAACAAGGTCAAACCTTGAAACCTCGCCGACGCCATCCTCGACGTTGACAAAGCCTCTGCTTTTTCATTCCATATTCACATGTCGCATTTTATCTATACTATCTATGCCTGTGCCGTGCCTTCGCGCCGGATTGCCTCTCATGCTATGGAAATGTGCTACTCTGTATGCAGTCATCGTCTTGTGTTGGGTTGTGTATTTGTGTGGTGCTTGTATATGGACCGAGCCTTCGAGCCGGTTGAGAGCGACGTGTTCGAACGTACGATCGTGAGTTCGTGTCGCCGTGGTCATAACGCCGAACACGATCCCTCTGTTTTTGTGATTTAGTTGCCTCCAAAGTGCCATGATCATCGGTGACTTGATTCGGCCCTCGGGCATGGCCACCATAGGCTCCACATCGGTGTGGATGTCACCCGCACACGACGAGCCCATCATGACCTAGCCTAGCGGATGAATTAGGAACCAACAATCATGGAGCGACGGATGTTAACATCTTTAGGCGAAGCTCGTGGCCGCGAATTGCCTCACCACCACCTACTTTCTCTCTTTCTTTTGCTCTTTCCCCACCACCTCGTATGCTTGCACCACCTAGACCGAAGCATTCCTCGGTTCATGTGATGACAACATCGCTATGAACTCGAGGCGTAGCTTTTGTTGTTTTAGTTGCATGGAGGTCGTGGTGCCCAACGAGTTGGTGTGGATCAAGGAATCGTGTGAGACTTTCGTCTCTTTTCTTCCGATCACCATCCCTTGCCATGACGAGTAGGTCGAGAAGAGTGCGGGGCCTTTCTTCTTTCTTTATCCTTTCGATCCTCGCTAGTTCAGCAAGATGTGGATTGACTCTCTTGACTCCGAGTACTTTGATTATTGACTATTGCCATGTCAAGTGGACCGAAGTACTGTGGAACTAAAATCCCGTTTGATGTTTGTTCGAGTTCGTCGGTGTTCTATTATTGCTCTCTTGATCCCACCCCTTTGATTCCCGTCGACTACCGTGGCGAGTGGATCAAGGGAAGGGGAAACCTGCTTTTACTTCCCTCTATTTGTTCCGTGGTGCATAGCCCTCTTGTATGCTAGTACCTATTAAGACCGTGACACTCCTTGGGTTTTCGTGGTGACAACTGCACCGCCAAGAATTCGGGGAACGTCTTAGTGCAATTAGTGCACCTTGGTCAAGGTACCCTACAAGCGGATTAGGCACTCGTACTCTCTTGTGCATCGCTCCTCTTCGATGCCTCGCCTTTTTGTCATGGCATGTGCATTGGAAGGAGTAGATCACGGCCCCTCGTTCTACTTCATTTTTCTTCTTCCCCGCTAGTCGCTCTGTTTGATCCCGTCTTAGCCATGACGATCGGATCAAAGACCGGTTATCCCTTTTAGTTAGCAAAGCTATGGTCTATGTCGTGTTCTTGAACCCATGCGAGTCGACCCGATCGACCGTTCGAAAACCATCCTCGTCGAGGATGTGACCGAGACCGTGACATGGACATGCCTAGCTAACTCTCTTTCTCTATTCCCCTATTGTGCTACTCGCTTCTCAGCTCTCAACGTTGTTGTGTCGTGTGGGTCGAGGGGGCCTGTAGACGCTCCTCTATTGTTCGTGTTCCCATCTCATTGCTACCGTCGGCTATCATGGTGGGTAAGCTGACGTACCTTGGAACCAAGTCACAACCCTTCGGTTTTGTGTTACTTGTTCTTTCCTGATTCTTATCTAGTGGTTATGGCTTACGGATGAGAGGCTACAAGGGCCAAACCCTGTTGTTTCGATTTCCCTTTCCCTCTTGCTTGTGATCCTTCGATCCCCGCCAATTTCCATGATGTTCGGGTTGTGAGGCCACAAGCCGTGGTGTTTGTTTAAGTTAAGTTAGGATCAAGACCTCTTCTCTTGGAGCCGTATAGGTCGACATTGTTGACCTGGGACGTACTGGCTATTTCGAGGCCTCGATCCGAGCTTATGCTTAACAAACAACCACTTCTATTTGTTTGAAGCCTGAGGATTGGACACTCTCCACGAGGGCAAAGTCTTTTCAGTGTTTATTCGGAGTTATCTAGTTCCTTCTGTGTCTTGTTGCCTTTTGGGGAGTACTGTATTTTGGTTAGGTATTGATTGCTCTTTTGCCTTGTTTGTCGCTATATCGAAGTAGTTGCATCACGGTGACGATGGATAGACCTGAGATCCGCTAGGAGGAGATGCGAAGAGCAACCAGATGTGGATGACTACGGATTGCTATAAACAGGTGCCACATCCCACCCAACCTCGTAGAATCCTATTAGGCATGCAATGTGTAGCTGCTAGTGCTTTCCTTTATACAAATGAACTGTGATATGATGCATGGTAGATTGCTTGATACGCCAATACCTTGACGCAACCTTCCCCTGCACTCCCGCTGCTAGGATAGACGCTCGCCTACTTCATGATACTTGCTACACACTTACACTCTACTTATACATGCTTGTGTGTGGCTAAGGCACGTGGTGTCGTAAACTGAATAACTGGGGATAACATGGGAGAGATCTTGGCATGTGTCTTGGGCATGTGGTGAGGGTTATGTCGACTGGGCAGGATCTACGACGAGTTAGGGGACAAGTCTCGCCGGGAGAGTGTGATCTGGGCACTCCCTATGTGAGAGAGTACCTATGGCGGGTACATGTGATGTGAGTAGATTTTGAGGAGGAGTGTCTTCATGGGACGAATCCCTAGAATGGAGGTGCCATTGAGGTGCACGGGGCGTCGAGGCCCTTGTGAAGATATCCTGTCCAGTCCTTCTAAGGACTGATTGGGCGAGTATGCGGTTCATGGGACCTTTTCCTGCACACCACTCGTCTCTAAATGGGCGGGGTCCGACTTGACGACTAGCTGGCCCCATGCTGCTACTACTAGGTTGATAGATGATAGTGTAGGGAGGTACGGGTGCCGAGACCCACACCCTCCTGAGACAGCGTGGTATCCACTGGGATCCGGTACCACGTCTCACAGTCTCAGCGTGCCGGTGGATCTCCGAGGTGCCCCAGAGCTGAGTGGTAGAGTGGCATTGGGCTAGTTAGGCGGCAGCTTGGTATCAGCCTAGATGAGGCATCGTCGATGATGGCGATCTTGTGGTTCCAGCTGTACAAGCTCTGTAGAGTTACTAAATCTATACGTATAGCCATGTCCCCGGTATGGACATTCCCGTGAGTATGCCCTTGTTCGTCATAGTGAGTGGAGTCCTTTCCCTTTTCTCCCCCTGGGTGTTGTTGGATTCTGGCTTAGGCCACTGAGGCAAAGAGGAGCGGGAGTCTTCCTTGCCGACTAGAGAGTGAGAGTGTAGTGAGATGTGTGGATGTGGATGTGGACATGGATGGGATGATGGACGTGTGGATGAGATGGGTTAAAACTTGATGAACTATATTATATTTATGTTATGAATTGACATAGGAAAACTACATCCAAATATAGGCCTTTTTCTCTACCCTTGTATTCCACTTACCACATAGCAAGTAAAGCATAGGGTGGGAGCCAGTGGCCAGTACAAATCGTACTGATAGAGTTGAGCAGGTTTGGTACCCGAGGAGGACTACGATAATGATGGAGCGGAAGGATTAGGTGGTCTCGTTCCTACACTCAAGTTTGGTTAAGGAGATCAAGTCTACGTCGGCTGATACTCTACCTCAACTCTGATGATCGCTCGTGAAGGAGGAGCCTTCACCCGCTATGGCGCTACGCCTACTCTGATGTTGACTTGCGAGCGTATAACGCTAGAATACGTTGTACTTAGGTGTGTCTCTAAGTGTTGTAAAACATAATAACTTGTACCTTTTTGCAATGTATGAATTGTGATATCAATTGTAAATGATGTACATTATGGATTTTCCTTTGAGGAAATCGCGGGTTATTTCACTCGGCTAGTAGGTTGAAGTAGAATTTTAATAGTAGCCGGCAGCATCATGCTCAGTATGCATGTTCATAGAATTTTCAATTGTAGAATTAATAAACTTTGCTTGACGTGTTGTCCTGTTTGCAAAACCAAGGTAGAGAGCAAGTGCATGGGCTCTGCTGGTGGAAAAATACCAACAGAACCAAATCTATCCCTTTATTTGTTTTTCTCTATCCTTAGGCACATTGAACAAGACAAAGTTGATGTTACATAATTTATTTATTTATGACATGAATGGTAAGATCAAAAGATTAAGTATTTAATGTTGCATTTAAGTTCACATGGCAGAAAAAAATGAAATTGCTTAACCAATGCAAGGATTGTCTATATCTATATAAATTTTCACACGAGTATGACTATCACCTTCCAAAGATAGAATACAATGTTTCAACTCATTTGGTTAAGACTAGGATTAAGAAAATGGTGCCATGAACAATCTTAAAGAATAAAGCATGTTGAGTTAATTAGATTAATCAATTAAAATTATAACTCTAACATGTTTGTGTTTTCACTTATGTGCACACCAAGATCAAGAGAAGAGCAGTGACCACTTACTTTAAAATATTACCTTTATTATTAGAGTGTGATGTCACTAAGTGACGAAGGGTAGACGAGTGGTGGTCCTTTCCTTCTCTTGCATCTTAAGTTGTTCATGAACATCTTGTCTCCTCTGTTGCACTCATTCTTTTGCCATCTTTTGCTTCTTTGATCTGCTTTCCAATATTTTTTGTTCTATCTATGCTAATGAAAAAGATAGTATTAATATTGTTTTAGCATAGATCATATTTTATACATATATGGCTTGAGGCAAAGTAACTTGCAGCAGAAGATAAAGTGAATGAATCATTTATACTCACAGTTCTTTCATTTATGATGAATGAGCTATGTCTTCTTCTACAAAGTTATTAAAGTTCAGCATATGCCATGCTTCATCTCTAAATTGAATTCATCTCATGACTTACCCAAATTAATTTTGAAAGTTTTCTCTGCAGGGGGTTAGCCCAACAAAAATATCCAATGTCCACTACAACAATTTCTAGTTCAATAACCAAGCTAAACTCCATGTCTAATTTTAGTTAAGGATTTTAACCTAAGCACCACGCTTAATTCAAAAAGCCTTTGAAAGTATGTACACTACTTCCAAACCAAATCTTACTATAGCAGACAAAGGTAATATGAAAGCATTTATAGAGATTTATTCATTTAGAAATGAAAAGGCGAACAATTGAACATGGATTAAAAGCAGATACAACCAATATTAGCAACATAGGATTTCTAAATAAGGCCATTCCCCCAAGCTAGAATTTTGCAAAGCAAAGTTAAATTTGGATGGATTAAAGTGTGCATTATGATAGGTTGGTCATACACAGCACTGCCATTAGTTATATTCTCACTTTAAACCTGAAATGGTTAGTGACAAAAATATTCCTTTGGATATTTTAAACAATTATATTTCTATGCTTAATTTATATTGGCATTACAATTATTATTAAAGGTGCAAGCTTATGTTATTTTTTTTTAATAGTGGTTATTTTAGGACACAAGGTCGTTCTTGGGAAACCTTCTAATTCGAGTTGGTGAGGTGGTTTCCTCTAGAACACTAGCCTTTGTGCATCTATATCAAGATTACAACGAGATCTATAATATTTATGATAAAAATATGTATCTACAACCACCCTTTTAATGATTTTATAAATAGGTAGAATAAGGGGGTTGAAGATCTCGTGTGTGTAATAATGTTAGAGAGACTAATTGATCTAGGAGATTTCTGATGTGAGTATGGATTTGATGAAGTGTTAATGAGATAATTCCCATGCTCATCGATGTGATCTCTCTTTTTAAACTCCAAGGGTGTTTCTTCATGGATGTCTATAGGCAACAAGTTTGTCTCTATTATTTCATGCCTATGAAATTTATTGGATGTTTTATTTTTTGGGATTTCCCATGAATCGATGTCTCTAAGATTGGTCTCTTCTAAAGTTTCCTCTAAACTTGGGTGAGTTCTGTTTATTAAAGAATTTGATTTAAGCTCACCATTTTAATTTAGACCAAGTGTTGGCATTTCTAACGTCACTACTAAAAAGCGAGATAAACCCTACTCCTAGCAATGACCCCAGAAATGGTTGGTATATAATTACTTGTCATTAACAACTAGTCACTCTTGAATTACTAACATTCCTAAACATGAAGTAGGTTGTCATCCCCAATTATATTGCTAGGAAATTAACATAGATTTATATTGTACTATTGTGACTAGGCAGATATATGAATAAGATATAAATGTAAACTAATGGGTTACTGCGGACGGACGATAATTATACCGTTGTAGCATTTTACCTAGGGAAGTCTCCAGGTTGTCGATTTATAATTATACCTGCAGGGAAAGCTATGTAATAAACTATTATTGCCATATTGATGTGAAACTATGTGGACATGATAAGCAATACTACCTAAGTCGTATACTCTACTTATAACAGGCAGAGGTCACAAGATAAATAAAGATAAATGCGGGTGATAGCATAATCATCAAATATCATAATTAAAGATAACCATCGAGCATCTTACTAGTCATAATCATAGCTAGCCATTGGATAAACTACGGAGATAGGTCTATAACTACGTCAATTGAATAACTCTAATTAGTGCAACTATATCTAGTAATCATTGCTAAATCAACCCTAAATCATCATTGCATGTAAAGAGGCATCAACTAATGAGGGTATTAAGACCTAAGTCACCTCCTTCGCGACCGTGCCCATGCTAGTCCTACATACGGGGGTGGACTACGGAGGAACTAACGTAGCTGTCACCTCACGCAGACTACCACACGTCCCCAAGCATATCGGGGTGCACTCGCAGATAAACAAGACATCTAGACACCACGTCTACATATCGCCTATCATCTACCCATTGTACATATGGATAAACGCTATACGAGCAATTACATGAATTCAATAAGATCGAAGTAACTAAACTAGACATATAATCAAAGTAGACAATGACTATTGCAATTAAGAATATGTGAATATATTTAGAGTAAAGTCTCCCTAATCTGAATAATGAATACAATAAAGTAATTAAGAACTAGATCTATTACCGAACTCTCGCGCTCCAAATGCCAGGGCGCCAGGGGGCTCCGGATCCGATGAAGAACTAGATCTCCTCTACTTCTAATCTAGCTAGCTAATCCTATGAACTAGAAGGCTCTTGATGAACTTGAAGGCTCTTGATGCTTGATGGCTTGAGACCTTGATGAATAATGAATTGGCTCTCTCCAGGGGGGGTCTACCCTCATATTTATAGTCCGGTGGGATGCACGTGCGCCGCAGATCAAACCGACGTAACGTAGGGCCGAGATGCATCCTTGGAGGCGGTGGAGGAACATTCCGAGAAGGGGGAGCAAACCCTAGCCGGGGCGCCGCCGCGCCATGGTGGGGCCGGCCGGCCCCACCTGGCGGCCTCTGGCCCCCTCGCTCCTTCCGGTGTCTTCTGGAGTCTTCCTGAGTCTTCCCGTGATGTCCTTCGTGGCGGATAAGTTTCGTGGTTATTTTGCGTTAGAATCCCTCTTTTTCAGCTTTTCTGGAAATCACCCTGGAAATTATAGAATATGCAAAACTCGTGGAATTTGTTAGATAAAGCCCTAGACTAGTGTGTTATCTTGTTGTCCATCGGGTAAAAAGCCCTAGTAAAAGTTGACGCTAACAGGTGTCAACACCAAGTGTAGATGCTAACATTAAAGCTTCGTCCTCTTCCATCCATTCTTTGACAATAGTATATCTATTTCTAGTATGTCCTACACATTCCTGCCATTGCCGTTGCTCTTCTTGGTTATTCCTATTATCTGCTTCATGACTTCCACACTTTGGATGTCTTAATGGATTCCTAGGGTCATTGTGAGACTTAGGAGAGAGAGCATAAAAAGGATCATTGGAGTCAAGGATGGGTTTTGAGATGGGTTCAGATAAAACATTTACTGTGGGCATAGAAGGGGAAAAATAGAATTAATTTCTAAGTGGCTTGGCTCTCCTTCTGGCATCACTTGACATGCTATCCTTGCACTTTTCAGGAGGGAAAGGAAGTTGATGATATTTTTTCCAAGATGCCCTTCTGAGAAGATCTAATGTGCATTGATTTACGAGCATCTTAGCTAACTGGAAGTCTAAATTATCAAAGTGGGGTTTTAATGGTTTAGGATTGACAGCTAAATCTTGAGAATGGAGTGATTGTGTTTTAACTACCAAAACTTCCGTTTCTCGTTCGGGTGATGAGCCCTTCTCTTCCTTTAGGAGCTCAGAATTAGCTAGAGCAACTTTTTCGAGCATAGCCCTTGCTATACTTATAGGTAAATAAGGAAAGGCTCCTCCAGAAGATAAATCAAGGGATTCCCTAGAATTCTTGGTAAGACCCAAATAAAAATATTGAATAAGCACAGGGTCTAGAAAACCAAGGTCAGGGCCAGATGTAACAAATTCATTAAAAATGATCCCATGATGTACTAAGAGATTCTTGTTCTAGTTGCCTAAAAGTTAGAACCTCTTTTCAAAGGTTAACTACTCTATGGATAGGAAAGAAATATAAATAAAATTCAGAGCATAATATTTCCCAATCACCTCGCATACTCTTTACGGCTTGATTATACCAATGTTTAGCTCTTCCTATCAAGGAGAAAAGAAAAAGCTTCCATCTAATAGTCTTATCGGACATGCCAGCAATGCACAAGCATGCACAGGTCTGCTCAAATTCTCGTAAGTGTGAGTATAGGTTTTCGTTACCTTCTCCTGAGAAGGGTTTATCCCGAATCATATTATTTAGGCATGGGCGCAGCTCATAGCTAGATGTTATGATAGGTTCTATAGATTTTGGTGGCCCAAAGTTTTTGCGCATGCCATATAAATAGATAGAAGTGGAATTAAAAGCATCCATAAGGATGAACACAAAAATAATAAAGAGAATAGGATAAAATAGAAAAAAGATAAAAGTATAATACAAGATTAAGATAAACTAAGTCAAAATCAGCGAACCGTTTCCCAGCAATAGCGCCAAAAATGCTTATTGGTATAAATTAACTGCACTCCATTAAATAGGAATTAAAAAGATTATTCGCAAGCGCATAGATATCCTACCAATGTCACATTTCACCCGGAGTTTTTAAATATCGTATCCATAGGGAACAGTTGTGATGATGATAAAGTCTATAGACTTAACCCAACAATTAGGCTAGATAATATCAAGAAAGAGGAGATAGCTATTGACTATCTAGTTCCAACAACCGGTAAGCTTTGAATAATATCGTTCTAACTGGGCAGTAACCTGAATAAGAGCAGAAATCAGAATTCTCTCCTACCAAGAACCTTATGCGTATCGATCCTATCGGCGGAAAGTGGACTACAAAGGAATCAACGAAGCTATAAAGTCACTTTCGTGAGCTACCACTATCCAGCAAATCAGGGGACATTCACAAGTAAACCTAGCCTAGGCACCACGCCTGCACTACGAAATACTAATTCAGTCAAGTAATTACCAAGATCAAAGCACTCAATATGAGTTGTAAACTGAAGAATAAATAAGACCAACTGCTTACTTGAATCAGAATGTTGAATACAAAAGTACCTCAGCACACAGCTCCAGGCGAGGGAGCCGAATCCAGACGAATACAGCTACGGAGAAGCACCGACAGGCCGAAACTCCTCCAGAACTCCACTCCTCTACTCTATCTCTCTAATCTCTAAACAAGACTAGATCTAGATGAACTAGAACTAGATGAACTAGAACTAGATCAACTAGAGGGACCCTAACCTTAATTTATGTAGAGAATATAAAGAACCAGGGTGTAGAATGCCTCTAGGAGGAGCCTTAGGGCGTCATTATATAGGCCGAGGTAGAGTGGAGGGCAAGGAACCGCCACGTCATCGATCTGTGTCTCATGTTATGTGCACCGTCGGATCAAACCAACCTTAGATCGACGTAGGGATGCTTTACTTAGATGCCAAGGAAGCATGGGAGGAAGACTCTAGAAGGCGGGGGCAAACCCTAGCAAGGTGGGGCCGGCCGGCCCCACCCTGGCACCGCCCGGCGCCCAAGTGTGGGCTTTCGGGCCCATCTTCGTCATGGTGTCTCTTGATCCTTCTTGAAGTTGATTGCGAGGATTTTCGTCGGTGTTAAGTTTCGTGATAATTATGCACTCTAATCCCTCTTTAACGCTTTTCTAGAATACTCCCTGGAAAATACAGAATACGCAAAACTCATGGAAATTGTCAAATAAAACCCTAGACTAGTGTATATTCATGTGCCTTTTCATGTCTAAAGTTCTAATAAAAGTTGACGTTATCCACCGTCAACACATTGTCTTTTGATATTACCCCTATTTGTAGCTACATGCGAGATTTGACTTTCTGGGCCCACATATAGTGTGTATCTGGTTTTATTCTTAAAATCAAGTGTTACAAAGTAGTATCAGAGCAATGCTAGCTGTAGCCTAGCTGGAAACTGGTCGTTATAAGGTTTTAAAATTATAAGAATAACCTTGTTCTATATACCTTGATTTTTTTTCTCTACTACATCCTTACCCTTGTCATTCATCTCCTCCTTGATGCTTATTTTAAAGCTTTTGTTCACATTCACTCCTTGCTTTGATATGCTCTTAGAATCTACTCTTACCACATAATAATAGTATCGCAAGAAGAGTCAATGTTTGAAGTGTGAGCATTTATTGTTCAGTTGGTTTGTTATTGTGCCCATACTTGTTTTGGGTTTTTGTAATGCTTGCAATGATCTTGTGGTTTTTATCCACAAATTAATTTAGTTTATAGACCTAAGGTATAAGGAGTAATGGATAAATAGTTGGGTTTTGTTTTCACCTGTTTTCCCTATCCTATCTTCTTGGAGCAACCTATCGTCTTTGGTTTGTACCTCTGTTTTCGTGAAACCAAAAATCGAGGAAAAAGTATGGACAATAGTAGACTTCCATATCTTTGTTTTACCGCAAGAATCATCCTAATAGCTGCTATAATTTGGGACTTATGAAAATCACAAGACGAGACATCTGCCCTGTCTGAAAATTAGAGCAGTTTCTGTTGTGCACTGTTTTGACAACCTTAACTATAGAATATGGAAACATGTTCTATAAGAAAGTTGTAGAGGATTTCATGAGGATTCCAACCACACAAGGCTCGTCATCATTGGATTTGTCGTTCTGGAGCTATGACTGTTGCAAGATGCTGCATCTGCGCTGCCAGGATTTCCGGACAGATTTTATATTTGACTGTGAAACCTTATTTTAACGTCAGAATCTGGAAAAGTGTTCTATAAGAAAGTTGTCGGCAATTTCATAAGCTTTCCAACGGTATAAGCTAGGACCTTATTGGATTAACAGAACTCGAGTTATGACCGTTTTACTGCACTGCTATTTTTCTGCTCGTGAGGAATTTCAGATTAGTGTACCTTTGCGGCTTTGCACATGAGTTTATTCTGGGATGTCAGAACGTCTTTATGCTAGTTAACTTATCTAGAAGAAGTTATAAGCCACCATTGATATCTCCTAGTGATCTTTGCTTAAGGGGGTGTTTCATTTGGAAGTATCAGTTGTCTCTGGTTATGTTATCCTACCTCTTTTGCTACCAATCCTATCCTGTCATCCCATGAACCTATAGTTAAGTATGTAATCAAGAGCTGAATTCTAATGCATTTATGTTGGAAACAGATGGTTGCTACAAGGAGAAGTGCTTCGCATGGTGCTAAGGAATACTCCTTGCTCTAACTCGCCGCTATCGAATCCTCCAACTATGGAAGTGTTGATGAGGAAGAATCAGCTATTACAAACTATTGCTCAGAATATGCTGAATCATCTGCATCAAGAACCACCTATTGATAAGTGTGGTGAATTTATGATGGGCCACCCTCTAATGTTTAACCACACTGCTAATCCACTAGAGGCAGATGATTGGCTATGTGCAGTGGAGAAGCAACTTAATGTAGCATAGTGCAATGGCCAGGAGAAGGTATTGTATGCATCAGGACAGCTTCAGGGATTAGCACATGACTGGTGGGAGTCTTACCAGTATGGCCATCCAGATGCTAATCAGATCAGTTGGCAGGAGTTCAAAGAGAGCTTCAGGTGTTACCACATTCCTGCAGGCAAGGTAGAACTTAAGCAGGATGAGTTTAGGGCCCTAAAGCAAGGGTCTATGTCATTTCGTGAGTATCATGACCGATTCACTCAGTTGTCACGCTATGCTCCAGAAGAAGTGGATAGTGATGCAAAGAAACAGAAATGCTTTCTGAGAGGATTGAATGATGGACTTCAACTACAACTGATGACTGTTGTGAATGCTGACTTCTGAACATTGGTGAACAGGGCAATTGCCATCGACCATAAGCGTCGAGAGATGGAACATAAGAAAAGGAGAATGCAAAGCCAGTTTGCACATAGCAAAACACACCCTCGTTACACTCCACAAAAATTTCAACAGCGCTACCAGAAATCGACTAGTCAATGGAATAATCTTGATCCTCCTTAGGAACCCTATCAGTATCAGCAACATTAACTCTCAAGAGCCTTGTTTGTCACCTCCTACTAGCACCTTGATGGAGACTAACACGCTTTGTAACAAGGAACATTACACTTGTGATGAGGTTGGATTTTATGAGAATAATTGTACTGAGGAGCTTGCTCAGAATATTCAAAGTCAAAATCAGCAGCAGTCACAGCAAATACAAAAGGGCGACAAGAAGCAGATTCAAGAAAATGAAGTAAAGCGAAACTACATACAAGGAAGGTTGAACAATGTGGATATGATTACCACTCATGGAACTAGGGAGGTTGTGTATGGTTTGATTGGAGTAAGCTCAGACGCACGCTGTCATGGTTTTGTTTGACCCTAAGGCTTCACATTCCTTTATCTCTAGCACATATGTATAAGATCATAAGATGGCTATGCTTCCAATGAGGAAACCGATGTTAGTTAACTCTCCAGGAGGAGAAGTGAAGGCAAACTGCATATGTCCAAAGGTTAGGTTTGCATAAAGGGGGAAGACATCAAGGCAAACCTCATTGTTTTGGAATTAATGGACACTGATGCTATCCTTGGAAAGGGATGGTTCTCTGCATGCAAAGAACACTAGTACACAGACCATTTCTCTTGACACTAGCGTTTTATTTCTACTGGTGGTTTCTCTTTAGAACAGCCAGTAGAAATCGGCCCTATTTCTACAGACGGTTCTCTTAAGGAACCGCCAGTAGAAATACAATTTCTATTGGCGGTTTTCTTAAGGAACCGTCAGTAGAAATCGACTATTTCTATTGGCGTATTTCTTAAGGAACCGCCAAGTAGAAATTGATTTCTACCGACGGTTTGTTAAGAAATCTGCCAAGAGAAATAGTTTGAAATTAATTTTTTAAGTTTTTCAAACTTCTCTGGATGGAGAAACTCTCAAAATAAAAGTTGTAGATCTCGAAAAGTTATGAAACTTTATATTTGACAATTTTTTCATTTGAAGTCATCTTTTGTATGGAAAAGTACGACCGAAATTTTCAAATTTGAAATTCAAATTTTGCAAATCACCTCGGATGGAGAAACACTCTAAATGAATGTTGTATATCTTGAAAAGTTATAAAACTTTATAGTTGAACACTTTTTCAGACCCCCTGAAATATTAATTTACCATCAGTTTGGGATAATATGTGGGGAACGCCGAAGGATGTTGGGTTCAGTTGGCTAGTCCAGCTAGCCTAACAAACCCGAGGCACCCCTTAGGTCCTGAGTTCGAACCCCGAGTGGGGCGAATTTCAGGCTGAGGGTTAAAAAATCCCCTCGTTGGCCCCGTGTGCCAAAGCACCGGTGGTAACAACCCGTATCCGGCCTGTGGCAACGGTAACCTAGGCCGGCGACCCGGCCTGCGGCTAGGCCGGGCAACGGTGCCCGGCCATTGGACCGGCCCAGGTGGCGGTCCCCCACGGTGACTTGTTCACAGAGTCGAGGGCAGGGCCAGGGTTCGGGAATTTTCTCGGTCGGGGAATTGAGAAGTTTCTTCTTAATTTGAAAACCGTGGGGCGGGTCTTTCCCCCACCGGCCGAAGTTTTTTTAATATGTGGGGAACCAAAATGGAATATAGACACAAGTGACTTGTAGGTGGAGTGGTAGAGGAGGCTACGCGTGAGGCCGAGGTCGCGTGTTCGAACCCCCACGGCCACGTAGCGCGTGATTTTACGCGAAAAAATATTTTAGCGTCCCCCCAGTTTCAAAATATTTTTTGCTGTTTGCGTTTTCTGGGCAGCGATTTCTACAGGCGGTTCCTTAAGAAAATGCTTGTAGAAATCAATTTCTACTGGCGGTTCTCAAACAACCGCCAGTGGAAATGTGTCATTTTCACTGGCCTCTCCCACTGACGGTTGGCAAAACTGCCAGTAGAAATGGGTTGGCCACCGCCTATACAAAGCATTTCTGTACTAGTGGGAGTGATTAATTATGCCAAACGTTAGGTGCTTCTAACAACACCATCAGGGAAAAGAATCGAGTACCACCTGAGGAATTCGAGGTTGATCCATCAGAAATTGTGTACACCGACGATAGCAAAGTGGATGTTGAGATTTCAGATGTCAATGTAGAGGAACAAACATCAAAGGAGCTCAATAAGATAGACGATCATGCTTATACAGATTATCTAGCCAACGGTCAGAACAGTCAAGGTGGCATGTGAAGTTTAGTTATGCATTGTAGCTCGAAGCTTTTGTTTTCAAGTCAGTTGTGACCTTTGTTTCTGCGAAAAATGTCCTTATCATTCTTGCGAGTCTCTCCAAATCTCGAGGACAAGATTCATCTTAAGGAGGGTAGAATTATAACACCCTGAAATTTACACCTTTCGAAATAGATATAAATTGGTTTAATTATGTATTTTTGTGGCCATGAATACATAGAAAAATAAAAATCTTCATTAAACTAAAATTTATCATAAGGTGTAGCAATTTGTTTGTGCATACATGCTGGTGCATTTGAGCTTTTGTACTGAGTGTTTTTTTTATTCAAACTCAAGCGGATTTGAATATCTTTTTTTAAAAAAAATAAATTTGAATATTTAGTGAAGAAAAAGGAAAAGAATTTTTTTGGCCTGGCCTGGAAGCCACCGAGCCCAGCTTGGCCTCTGTCTTTCTCTTCTTGAATAAGACCATCCGCACTGGGTCTGCCACACACATCCGGTGCACGCCCTTTCCCGGACGGAAATCGCCGCGCGGCGTCCGGGGAAAAGAAGTGGCATCCGGAATCTCGCCCGCCGGACGCCAAACCTGGGCGGGCTAGCGCTCCTGGGGAGCGCCTGCGTGGCGCGGGGCCCCACGCGCGGCGTCGGCCTCAGCTTCGGCGTGTGGGAAGGAGAGAGAGAAGCGGGGGCGGGCCGGGGCGGGCGGAGGGAGAAGGGCGGCCGGCGCGCCGCTGAAGGGCGGGCGGCCGGCGCTCGCCGGAGTGAGCCTCAAGGCGCTCGCGCCTGCTCGTGGCCGGCCAGCTGGAGCAGCGCCGCCGGAGCAGCGCCGCCGCGCCCTACTCGCCCGCCCGCCAGCCCGCGCGCCGGAGGTAGAGAGAAGGCGACCGCCGCGGACGCGGGGCGCCGCCCGGCCGCCGCCGTGCAGGGAGGAGGAGCGGGCCACCGCGTGGGAAGGAGGGGGAGCGACGGCTGCCGCCGCGCGCCCGCCGACCTGCCGCCAAGCCGCCGGGCTGTGTGCAGGGGAGGGAGCGCCGGGAGGCAGCGAGCGGTGTCCGCCCCGGAGCATACTACCGTCGCCGCACGAGGAGCCGCCGATGAGAGGGAGGGAGAGAGAAAGAGAGAGAGTGGGGAGGGAGGGCCTCGGGTGAAGGGAAAAAAAGAAAAAAAATGACTATGGGCCCCATGTGCTATAGAATAGAGATATAGAGGATGAATAGATGCGGAAGAAAGTGGTATGGAGGAGAGAATCTTGGTGACCAGGATGGGATATTCCTTTTAGAGGATGGATTTAGAGTACGAAGAGTGCGGATAGTCTAAAGAGCCCAAAACAGAGCATGCTATAAAAGAAGGGAATGTATGCAGTGCAAACTAACAATCTTACAAAATATCTTGTCCAAACTCGACTTCGTTTATGAGATATAAAAATAACAAACTTTTAACAAATCATCTAGACAACTTTCTGGCTTAAAATTTATTATTTTTATATCTCATAAACGAAGTCGAGTTTAGACAAGATATTTTATAAGATTATGTATCATCATGTCATCTACATGTGTAATTTTTTTTAGTAAATTCAGACAACTTTTTTGCCATAGTTTGTACAGGTTTTCACGGGAAATTAGTTTGCACTGCATACGTTCCCATAAAAGAAACCCTCCGCCGTGATGCTTGGATGCCGATCTGCTGTGCTGTTCACCAAAGCCGTAGAAGTTTACGTCAAATCAACGCCGCCTCCTGTGTCCGCGTAGAAACCCTAGCTGTTACGCCCCACCGCCTGCTATTGCATCTTGCTTGGAGGAATTTAACCAGAGCCGCCGCCGCGGTTGACGTCCGCTGCTCCTCCGCCGTTCGCGACGCCCTGCCACTGCGTCAAGGGAGTCATCATCCACCATGCCGAGAGCTGCCTTGCAAATCATCGCCGCTCAACATCTGTCTGCAGTAAAAACAAACGTTGCTTTGGCTCTCAGTAAGAAATTTCGTTGTTTGCATCTACTAGTACACGACTAAACCACTGCCTTGTGCCATTGGCTTGCTGAGCACGCGCGCCTGATCTTGTTCCAGCCATAGCTTTAGTTTTTAACTAGAAGGATGCCCCGCGCGTTGCCGTGGAACTTTCTTTGATATAAATGTAATTGATGCATGAATTAGGTTCACATATTATTTGCATCAGTTCTTATTAAATAAGAGAATTCATCGTAGGACCATATCGTGGTTTATGTATGGCATTTGTATACAACGATCATTGAATCTGTCAAAACTACGTTTTGATTTCAATACAAAGTTAGTACTGTAGCCATGAAGCTATAATTGGAAACTGACGTCTCATAAAGCGCAAAGTTTAGACTTTTAAAATAATCAAAATTTATCAATGACAATTAGTTTTACATCCAAGTTAAGCTGAAAACGGTAAAACACAAACACTACTGGAAAGTCGAAATACCCTGACGGTGTCGAATTTTTTTTGACGGTTATTGAGAAAACCGTCAGGGTAAATTGAATTTTTTTGACGGTTTTCATAAAACACTCAGGGAAAATTTATACCCTGTCGGTTTTGATATTTACCCTGACGGTGATTTAAATTACACACAGGAAAATTATCTGAGAGATGTGAAAATATTACATTTGGGAACAAGCCCGCCAGAAGTTTGGGCCATCCCTCCAAAAGATTTGAGAGTCGGCTTTCCGCCCGCCGCAATTTCCTCTCCCGCTATCTGAGACAAGGCAGACGTCCGGCGGCGGAAGCAGCGACACCAGATCGGAGAAGGCCGTGACTGAAGATCCACGCTGGTGGTGAAGGTTCCGTGAGGAGCTTCCTGCTTCCAGAATCAAGGTTAGCCTTTGTTTTTTTCTCTTGTGATGCTGTTCGCGTACATTATACTTGTGTCATTTGGCTATGCATGCTTCAGTTTAGAGGTACATTGCGTCATGTGTGCATTACATAACACAACTGCACTTGCATGTTACAACTATCGGCATGACAGGTTGTGGTGTGCTACTATAAATTTAAAGGATCTGATAGATATCGTTACTAGCATTCTTTTTCTTTTACGAATGGTACTAGCATTACTGAAGAAAAAAAAAAATGTTAGATCTTCTGTCCTACTGCTATTGCCCACTAGTTGAGCTGCACTTATTGCAATGATGAGAGGATAGCAATGCAACAATTTTCTTATCAGAAATCAGAAATGCAGAAGTAGGTCTATGCTCTATTTTCATGCAGTGTACATTTTATTATGTGTTTGTTTTGTTATTTAAAATAGAGTAAAATGCATGAATAGTCCATCAACTTGTAAGGGTGTGTCGATTTGGTCCATCAGGTTTGAAAGTGCATTTTTAGGTCCATAACCTTGCTTTAGGGTACACAAATAGTCCAGATCACGTCCTGTGATGAATCCTGCCGACGTGGACACCCACCGTGGCAGCCACGCTGGCTCGGAACGCGCGTGCGGCGCACGTGAGCTCCCCAGGGCGCGGTCTTTTTGCGATAGGGCCCCCCAAATGATCTGCCCCCTCATTCCCCAGTCCTCCCTCTGTCTCTCTCGCTCTCTCTCTTCTGGCGAGCAGCGGCGGCGGCGGGGGCGATCTCGGAGCGCCGGCGACGGAGTGATCAAGGGACCCGCGCTGGAGTAGGAAGGGGATCCCCGCTGGACTCAGTGGTTCCCGCGGCAGGCGCGGCGAACCTCCGCGATGGTGGCCACCTTGCGGCGGCTGACGGAGCGGCCGCCTCGCTATGGTGAGTGAGCTAAAAATGTGACCCTTTTTGGATTAGGATGGTAGTTAATTGGTTGACAGTACTGCTTGTAGCTCAATCTGAATTTTGTTTCGTGGTTAGTTTTTGATGGTGTTGTTAGGGTTTGGATGTATGGTTTGGATGTAGGGTTTGGTTAGGGTTAGATAATTTCTGTTTGATTGATATGGTAGTCATATTGCTTTGTTGCGGGGCATGCAGGGAATGATGATGAAGAGTTCACAGTTGAGTTGCATCATGGTGGGTTTTTTGTTGGTCAAGGTTTGGACAGAGCTTATTTAGATGGCAAGGTCTGTCATTTTGACCACTGTGAGGTGGATAGTTGGTCCCTTGATGCGATACATGGGCTGCTGTGGAAGCTGCATTACCCCAAGAACAGACTCCTCAAGGTGTATTGGTTGTTACCAGGCAAGGATCTTTCAAATGGGCTTAGGATTGTTAGTTCAGACAATGATATCATTGTCATGCAATCACTGGTTCATAAGGTGAAGAACTTTGTACTGTACATGGATCATGAAGACACCATTTCAGGGCTGAATTGGGAGGACATTGTTGCTAATCCATTGTCATCCTTGCCAAAGGTATTTAGCCCTCAGAAAGTGCATAATGCAGAAAAGAAGGAAAATGAGAAGCTACCAGAATTTTATAGTGATTTAAAGAGAGCTCATGAAGAGGAGGATCCATATGTTGGTGATGAGGATAGTGGAGATGAAGATGATCCTGACTTTGTGGATTCAGATTATGAGGTAGATGCTGAGGATGATGATCTGTTTTGTGACAATGTTGATGAGGGAGTCATAGAAGATGGTGTGGGTACAAGCAACCTGTTCAAGAAACAAAAGAAGAAGGTTGACAGGTACACAGATGGTGATGCAGATGCTGATTCTGATGAAGGAGAGGAGCTGACATTACCTGAATAAGATGGAGAAGGTGAAGTTAGGATGAGTTTTCAGTCCTTCAGAGAATCTGATCTTAGCAATCCAAGATTCAAGGTGGGCATGCTATTTGACTCTGTGGTGGATGTGAAGAGGGTCAGAATCGAGTACAAAGTGAGAGAGAGGGTTGACATCAAGTATCTTAGGAATTCGCAGACAAGATTTCATGCTGTGTGTGACAAGGACTGCACATGGGAGCTGTATGCTTCAGTTGATGCTAGGTCTCCTGGAATGACCATCAAGAGATACTGTGGTAGTCATAATTGCCAAAGAAAGTGGGTTGTGAAGAGGTGTACTTCTAAGTGGCTGTCAGAGAAATACCTAGAGTCTTTCAGAGCAGATCAAAAGATGTCTCTGGCCAACTTCAGCAGGATAGTTCAGAAAGAATGGAACTTGACTCCATCAAGGACTAAGCTTGGTAGAGCCAGAAGGTTAGCAATGAAGCAGGTGTTGGGAGATGAAGCTGAGCAGTTCTCCATGGTATGGGACTATGCACATGAGGTGAAAAGGAGCAATCCTGGTAGTACCATGTTCATCAACCTAGATAACAATCTGTTTAGCAGTCTTTACATGTGCTTGGATGCTTGTAAGAGGGGCTTCATGGCAGCATGTAGACCAATCATTTGCTTGGATGGGTGCCACATAAAGACCAAGTATGGAGGTATAATTCTTGCTGCTGTTAGGCATAGATCCCAATGATTGCATCTTTCCAATTGCTTGGGCCATAGTTGAAGTGGAGTCACTGGCCACATGGAAGTGGTTCCTTGAGACCTTGAAGCAGGATCTGGGAATTGATAATACATATCCTTGGACAATCATGACAGATAAGCAGAAGGTATGTTCCTGACTACTTAGTACTCTTTCTATACCAATTTATGACTTAATAGATGTATTGTAATGTGCTGTAATGGTGGGCACTGTAGGGATTGATACCAGCAAAGGCAACAAGTGTTCCCCAGGCGAGCATAGGTTACGTGTGAGGCATCTCTACTCTAATTTCTAGCAACATTTCAAAGGTGAGAACCTCAAGAACTTGCTGTGGAGTTGTGCTAGGTCTAGTTTAGTTGTCCAATGGAACAAGAACATGGAAAAGATGAGGGCTGCAGATCAGAAAGCACATGCTTGGCTTGAGAAGATGCCACCGCAGACTTGGGTTAGGGCCTTCTTTAGTACATTTCCTAAATGTGACATATTGTTGAACAATGCTTGTGAAGTGTTCAACAATTATATTCTAGAAGCTAGAGAAATGCCTATTCTTAGTATGTTGGAGGTTATCAAGTGCAAGCTAATGACAAGGTTTTACAACAAGGAGAAAGAGGTTGGAAATGACTGGGTAGGGTCTATATGCCCTAAAATTAGAAAGAAACTGCAGAAAAACTTGGAATGGGCAAACACTTGTTTTGCTTTGCCATCAGGACAGGGCATATTTCAGGTGCAGGATAGGGACTACTCTTTCATTGTTGATCTAGGTGCTAGGACATGTGACTGTAGGAGGTGGGACTTGACAAGGATTCCATGCTCTCATGCTATTTCTTGTCTTAGGCATGAAAGAATATCAGCAGAGTCAGTCCTACCAGAGTGCTACTCAACTGCCACCTACCTCATTGCTTATGGTCAAAACATTTGGCCATGTAAGGACCCAATGGAATGGATGAAAATAGATGCAACAGAAATTCAGCCACCACTATATGAAAAGAAGGTTGGCAGACCTCCAAAGTCTAGAAGGAAGCAACTTGTCGAAATACAAGGGCCTAAAGGACCAACACTGTCCAAACATGGTATTATAATGACATGCTCATATTGTGGAGGGACTGGACACAACAAGAGAGGTTGTGCACTGAGAAAAGCTGGAACCATCCCAAATATGACACCCAACACTGCTGCTGCTGCATCCAATGCAGAGGATGTAGATGGCCCTTCACATATGGACTACGAGGAACCTACACATGCACAGGTAATTGCATCTCACTCTTGGATGTTGCTGACCTATGAAAATATACTAATTGTAGCCCTATTTTGTAGACTACAATGTTCTATGACGCTACAGAGGCTCCACCACTAAGCCAGTTGACTCGGACTATGGTATCTCGGATGCAAGGCGAGGTAATTTGATGCTGATTTGCCATTCAAGCACACAATTTGCTTGCAAGTATGCTTACCATTTCCTAATGCAGGCAACTATTACCGTGAGATGTGGACCTAGGGCCTCTACCCGACTCTACCTTTATTTCCTCCAACAACCCCGCCCGACAAGGCCGGTTCCACCTATAACCGCAACTAGAGTTCGTAAGAAGAGTGCAAAAGCCCAGGCAAGCGGTGATGAACAAGGAAAGAAGAAGGCAAAAAGTACAAAGAAGACAGGAGCAGTGAAGAAGAAGAAGGCTTGACCAGCATTGAAGAAGTCGAACATTTGTGTTTTGCTCAGTAATAGGATAATGCAAAGGCAAAAACACCCTTTTTGTATAGATAGTGCAGCAAAAAAACCGAGATGTTGCTCTTTCTTTTGTAAAGCTCCCTCCTTTTATGTTGTGGAGGTGATAGGGTAGCAAGATATAGATATGAGCATGCCATAGCTCGGGGCTCACCCTTTTGTATAGATATGAGCATGCCATAGCTCAGGGCTAGAAGCCAAATGATCCTGTGACCAAAACACTGACTTTGGATCTGCTATCTTTTGAATGCTGATAAAAGCAACCAACAAGGTTTCACAATGACAAGTGTTTCCTTAAATTGTCTTCATGTTACATGTCATTATCTGTCATCCTGTTAACATATACACTATCAAAATTACTTGCTGCTCATCTGTCATTCTATTTTCATCCAACAATTTCACAAGGGTTCAAAATTACTTGCTGCTCATTACTTAACCAACATGACAACATTAATAGAGTGGCAAAAGATTAGTTGTTGATACATGAATTCTCCCGACTACTTCAGAACATTACAAACACTATTACAACCAAAGACAAACAGAATAGACAAAGGACAACACAATCTGAACTTTCATAAGCTTAATTAGCTCACTAGCCACTACTACAAGTGCACCGCCATCATTGGACTTATCAGGTTCAACCACTACACCGCAGTGTGGCTCCTCCATCTTCATCCGCTTGAAGAACTGGGAAACTAGCTCTGCATCTTCTTGGCTCAAATCACAGGGACTGCGGAGAACCTTCAGGTAAGCCTCCTCCCACCTAAAGAACGGGCAGCCTTCTCCATTGCTCTGCACCACAAGCCAACCGATTCAATTGGCACCCTAAACCCTAAAAACAAAGAGAATAGTAGATGCAAAGAACAACAACCCTACCTTGTGCGCCGGGCAACAGTAAAAGACCTCCCCTTCACTCCAGGGTTGCTTTGAAATCCGCCTAACCACCTTGAATCGACCGCAGTCTTTGCAAGTGAACAAGGGAAGGGGACCTAACTTACCCTTGCCTGCTGCCAAAGCCGTGGATCCGCTTCCACCGCCACCACAATGGCCGCCGCCCGAACCAAGTAGAGCGCGTGGATCCATGGCACCAAGCAGCACCTCCCCTCTGTCCTCGCTTCGCCCTACTCCAGCCTTGGGGTCCTTGATCCTCCGTCGCCCGGCTCCGAGATCGCCCCCGCGCCGCCGCCGTTCGCCCGAAAGAGAGAGAGCGAGAGAGACAGAGGGGGAGGACTGGGAATGAGGGGGCAGATCATTTGGGGGGCCCTATCGCAAAAAGACCGCGCCCTGGGGAGCTCACGTGCGCGCCGCACGTTCCGAAGCCAGCGTGGCTGCCACGGTGGGTGTCCACGTAGGCGGATTCATCACAGGACGTGATCTGGACTATTTGTGTACCCTAAAGCAAGGTTATGGACCTAAAAATGCACTTTCAAACCTGATGGACCAAATCGACACACCCTTACAAGTTGATGGACTATTCATGCATTTTACTCTTTAAAATAATACTGCACAGATATGATATCTAGTATATTAATCTTTCAATACAGAACTTATTAAGATGTCAAACCGTTCATGGATGTATAGTGGTTGGCAGCGTGGTAATTTTTCTATTGAATGGATTAATGAAAGCACTGAGTTCTTGAATCATGCATTTGCATTTCCGGGTGTAGCTGAAAATGGTACTATCAAGTGTCCTTGTGCCAAGTGTCGGAACTATTTTAGACACCCAAGAAAAACTATAGAATTGCACCTGTGTAAGCATGGTTTTAAGGAAGACTATGAAACATGGATAGAGCATGGAGAGGGGACTGTTAGTCATGCTGAATTTGACAATGCAGCAAATACAGAGGGTTTTGATGAGACCAACCATATGGATCAAATGCTAGTTGATCTAGCTGGGGCCCATCCACCTGCAGTAGATGAACAAACACCATATACTAAAGCTTTCTATCGGATGGTCACTAGTGCAGATGAGTTGGTGCATGAGAAATCCAATCACTCATGCATGTCTGGGGTTGCTCGATTGCTTTGCTGTAAACACTAGTACACAAACCATTTCTCTTGACACTAGCGTTTCATTTCTACTTGGCGGTTTCTCTTTAGAACAGCCTGTAGAAATCGGCCCTATTTCTACAGGCGATTCTCTTAAGGAGCCGCCAGTAGAAATACGATTTCTACTGGCAATTCTCTTAAGGAACCGCTAGTAGAAATCGACCATTTCTACTGGCGGATTTCTTAAGGAACCGCCAAGTAGAAATTGATTTCTACCGGCAGTTTCTTAAGAGAACCGCCAAGAGAAATAATTTAAAATTAAATTTTTGAGTTTTTCAAACTTCCTCGGATGGAGAAACTCCCAAAATAAAAGTTGTAGATCTCGAAAAGTTATGAAACTTTGTAGTTGATAACTTTTTCATTTGAAATCATCCTTTTATGGAAAACTACGAACGGAATTTTCAAATTTAAAATTTAAATTTTGCAAATGACCTCGGATGGAGAAACACTCTAAATGAAAGTTGTAGATCTTGAAAAGTTATGAAACTTTGTAGTTGAACATTTTTTCATTTGAATTCATTTGGACCCTTAAATATTAAATTTTTCCATCGGATTTGTATAATATGTGGGGAACAAAAATGAGAAGTAGGCACATGTGACCTGTGGGTGGAGTGGTAGAGGGGGGTACGCGCGAGGCCAAGGTCGCGGGTTCGAATCCGGCTGGCCGCGTAGCGCGCGATTTTATTCGAAAAAATGCGTGATAAGAGAACCGCCTATAGAAATCGATTTCTACTTGGTCGTTCTCAAACAACCGCCAAAAAGAGAAATGGCCGATTTCTATCGGCCTCCCCGCATCTTGGCGGTTCCGAAAAACGCCAGTAGAAATGCGTTTGGAACCGCCAGTACAAGACTTTTCTGTACTAGTGAAAGTCATGATACAACATATCTATTGCAGAATATGATGACATCTTAGATATTGTCCATGAACTTCTTCCTCCAGATTCTAAGCTACCTAATGACTTCTACCAGTCAAGGAAACTATTAGAGGGTCTTGGTATGCCATATGTGAAAATTGATGTTTGCAACAACAACTGCATGCTTTTCTACAAAGATAATAAAAATAAAGAGAAATGTGATTTTGTAAGGCCAATCAATATGAGGATGGTGCGAAGAAAGTTCCACGCAAAGTTTTGCATTATCTTCCCATCAAAGATAGGCTGCAAAGGTTGTATCTACATGCCGAAACAACCAAACTAATGTAGGCACCTAGTCCCTCAACGAATGGTAAGATGGTGCACCCTTGTGATGGAGAAGCTTGGCAGAAATTTGATAAAGACTACCCTGAGTTTGCATCAGATCGAAGAAATGTGCGACTAGCTGTAGCAACTGATGGTTTCACACCATTTAATCTAAATGCTGCTCCTTATTTATGTTGGCCGGTCTTTGTGACCCCACTAAACTTGCCTCCTGGCACACTCTTAAGACATGAGTACATTTTCCTCTCCCTTGTTGTTCCTGGTCCTAAGCACCCTGGTAAAAAGTTGAACATTCTAATGCAGCCCTTAGTTGATGAACTTCAGGAACTATGGGTAGGTGTTAATTCTTGGGATGCTTCGATAAAGAAAGAATTTAAATTAAGGGCAGCCTACCTTTGGTCTGTCCATGATTTCATTGGCATATGGTGACTTTGCTGCATGGAGCACACATGGTAGATTGTCATGCCCATATGGATATGGGTGCAAAGGTTTTACACTACGTAATGGTCATAAGGCTTGCTGGTTTGATTGCCATAGGAAGTTCCTACCTATTGATCATGAATTCAGACAACAAGCAAATGCATTCCATAAGAACACTAGGGTTTCTGATGAGCCTCCTAGTATCTTAACAGGAGAGGAAATGCAATGCCATTTGGATAGATTTGTAGGTGATTTAGCAACCTACGAAAAATTGCATAATTGGACACATGCACTTTGTTTTAGGCAGCTTCCATAATTCCAGAAGCTTCTTCTACCTCACAATATTGATGTGATACACAATGAAAAGAATATGGCTGAAGCCATATGGAACACATGCTTCGATATACGAGATAAGACCAAAGATAATGTGAAGGCTAGGCTAGATTTAGCTCTGATTGGTAATCGTCCGCCGCTCCATTTGGTGCAAAGTAACAATGGGAAGTGGGATAGGCCAAGATATGAGAAAGTAAAACCATGGCTAACAACCATTAATACTGGTGTTTGTGTTACTTCATATGATGAATCTGATAGCGCTCTTGAGTATTATGGTGTCATAGAAGATATCATAAAAATAAAATGGAAGGGCAATATTAAACGAGAATTGGTTTTGTTTTATTGCCGTTGGTTTGATCCAACACCTAATGGATTGAGGCGCACAGAAGACCTAGGCTTGGTAGAGATCAAGCATACAGCAAGATTGAAAATTTTTGACCCATTTGCGATGGCTAGTCAAGTTACTCAAGTTTACTATCTATCGTACCCATGCAAGAACAAGGAGCTGTCACCATGGTGGGTTGTGTATCAGGTTGCTCCACATGGATGTGTACCCCTAAATACCGATAATATCGAGTCAATGAGTTCTGAAGGGCCAATACATGATGTCTATCAAGAGGAAGGATTGGATGGTACCTTTGTTATTGATTTGGGGGATGCATTGGACACTATAATCTCACTGGGCTCCGATGAGATAACTGACCCAATAGACTTGGAAACAATAGAGAATGTTGTTGTTGAAGATGAAGGATATGATGAAGAAGATATTGAGGAAGAGTATGAAAGCACAGAAGAAGAGGAGGAACCAATGAATGAAGAGGCTGAGGAGACTTATGATCCAAATGATTTCTGATCTAGTCATAAACTAGAATATGGAAAAAACTTGTTGTTCCAATATATAGTCCTAGTAAAAGCAATGTGATGTAATGCAGTTCGTTGTTTGACAATCAGAAGTGTTCAATCTGCTATTATTACCTGTGTGGACTATTTAATTTTAGCTTGTTCACTTTTCAATTTATTTCTTGTTTATTTACTTGCTGGTTATTCATTGCATCCATTTATCTTTTGTGCAGCCTTACTATACAAGTTATTTATTTCTTGTGTAGACTTAACTTTGATCTTGGTTATTTAATTCCTATGCTAACTTTTGTGCAGATGACTCGTGCCATTCATCATGTTCGAACCAATCCTGCTACTAGCAATCGTGGCACCCATGGCAGTGCATATCATGGTACTAGTACAGCCCCTGGTAGTGATGCCACCCAAAGGACTAGAGGTGCTCCTGCCCAAGAAGAGCCACCTAAGAAAAGAGGAAGGAAGCCAGGGCGCTTGATAGAATTAGCACTACCTAAGCCTGGTACCAAGGTGCTTCTTAAACCAAGTGGCGACGAGTGAGTAGATTACTAATTGATGATTCATTGTTATTATAAATATTTGAACTCCTCAATAAAACAAATATGTGTGACTGCAGGCAGTTTAGCGATGCTGGCTATGAGACCAAGGAACCCCCTTACAAATACACAACTCAAGGGGAGTCATTCTTAAGAGAGAATACCCTACTATGTTGGTTGAGGACAGAGACGAGAATAGGGCACTCATTAGGAAGCGTGCAGCACTGGACTGGACAGATTATTTTTTTTCTAGATCCTGCGAATCAAACGGGAGTGTCAAGTGCAGATCGTGTGCTTTCTGAATTTTGGGTAAGGGACACATTATGTTTCAAGTTAGGAGTACAACTTGTATAGATAAGTTGCTTTTGTTGATCTAGCTTGTCTTATACACATGCAGCACTTGTTTGAAGTCAGTATAGATGACCAAGACGAGGCTGATCGTGTTCTTGAAAAATATTTGAAGAAAAGAGTTAAGGACCTAATATATCAAGCCCATGTGGATTGTGTGAAGGAGTACTACAGGGATCCCATTACACTTGACACAATTGATGACGCCCGTGCTCGCCGGATACAGCTACAGTATGAACAATACTTGGCTGGTAGCCTGAAGTGGTGTACTGATGAGGTGTGGCCTAGCCTGTGTGCTTATTGGTGCACTGATGATTTCAAGCTAAAACGAGCGAGAGCACAGGAATGTCGCTTCAAATCACAAGATATTGCTCAAAATCATGGAGGTTCTAGGCCATTTACGGAGACACAAAAAGTTCTGGTATGATACCCTTGCTAATGAGTGTCTTCTTACTACTAGTCTTTAAATCCAAAAGCATTCTACTCACCTGAACACAATGAGCACCCTAGTATGTTTTTTCTTCCCTCTTGCTGAAAAAGCAAATGTGCAAACTTGTTGGTTCTAACAAAGTCAGCAAGTTTTGTGTTTCTATGCAAAATCTGCATGTTCTGAACAAGTACAGATTAATATTTTTTTCTATTTCTTTGCTGATGTTTACATTGAAATCCTATTCTATCTTATAGGGAAAGAACTTTGGTCCAGCAAAGGCAACATTTATGAACACATTTGCTGTGATACATGCTGGTTTCAAAAGTGTGGATAGCACTGGCAATAGTGGTCCAATTAGTAGTCAGAAAGCACAAAAGATCATTGTAAGCAAGCTCTACTTTGATATATGAAAACCATTTACTTTTCAGATTTTTATTTTGTTGTGCAAGTAACTACTTTATGTATGAACATTGTTTCTAGGATGACTATAGGTCAGCTGTTAGGAGGGTTGCACATCCAAATGAAGTGGTTGGAGAGCATGAGCATATGGAAGGGGAAGGGGATGTGGAAGAGGAAAGCCAGCAAGTACAACAGCAAGAATTGAATGGCAAAGTCTTGTATGACCTCTCTGGTGGCACACCCCATGGTCGATTTGCCATTGCAAATGGTGCTGTTAGGGCAGCTGATATCAGGGCAGCCGCGAAGGAAAACAATATCCGTCCATCAAATTCAGTTTCTATGCAAAGAATGGTGCGAGAAGTTGCACACCTGCGACGTGAAAATACGAGGCTACAACAGGAAAAGGACAATGCAGGCAAAGTGGCAATAGGCATGGTGGTGGTATGTGCAAATATCTAAATCTATGATTTGTTGTTTCGAACAACATTTGTTCACATTAACAAGAGGTACGTGTTCCTGTGCAGCGACTTTATCAGAGCCTAGGCAAGGAAGTTCCAGAGGAAGCGCTAAGCCTTCTATCAGCAACACAACAAACTGTGAGTATATAAACAATATTCTAACCATAGGTGGAAAATAATAAAAGTGAAGGGAATTTTACTCTCCATTGTATGGTATACAATTTAGGCATTTGGCTCCTTTGTAAGATTGTTTCAGTTAGCCTAACTTGAGCTTTATGGTATTCAGCATGGCAGCACCCAGTGCACCAGTGAGAAAGTGGCCTCATGTTGATTCTTTTGTAGCTATGGACTTTAGTTGCACACAATCGTGTAACAGTAAGATTCCAATGTTCACTTCTCGTGATAAGGTAGATATTTACACTTTCGGTTTTGATGAACCGGGAAGAATTAGTTTGTTATGCAAATAGAGCAACACGGTTTCTGTTAGCTGAACAGATTCTAGACTAGTGATATTAAAATAATAGTAAGCTATTAACATGTCTACCTTGGTCGTATCAATGGTCAATTATGAGTAGAAGGTTCCATCGGAACAATTATTATTTATTTCAAGCTATTTCGGCTCTTTCTTAATCTTCAAAAAGAAATTAATTCCGTAATGGTAAGACGAAAAAAGAAAAAATAAAAAGGAAGTGTGGAAAAAATGACAAGAAGATATTGGAACATCAATTTGAAAGAGATGATAGAGGCGGGAGTTCATTTTGGTCATGGTATTAAGAAATGGAATCCCAAAATGGCCCCTTACATCTCGGCAAAGCGTAAAGGTACTCATATTACAAATCTTGCTAGAACAGCTCGTTTTTTATCAGAAGCTTGTGATTTAGTTTTTGATGCAGCAAGTCAGGGAAAAAGCTTCTTAATTGTTGGTACCAAAAAAAGAGCAGCGGATTTAGTAGCATCAGCTGCAATAAGGTCTCGTTGTCATTATGTTAATAAAAAGTGGTTCAGCGGTATGTTAACGAATTGGTCGATTACCAAAACTAGACTTTCTCAATTTAGAGACTTAAGAGCAGAAGAAAAAATGGGAAAATTCCACCATCTCCCAAAAAGAGATGCGGCAATCTTAAAGAGAAAATTATCTACCTTGCAAAGATATCTCGGCGGGATCAAATATATGACGAGGTTGCCTGATATTGTGATCGTCCTTGATCAGCAAAAAGAGTATATAGCTCTTCGGGAATGTGCCATTTTGGGGATTCCTACTATTTCTTTAGTCGATACAAATTGTGACCCAGATCTTGCGAATATATCGATTCCTGCCAACGATGACACTATGACTTCAATTCGATTAATTCTTAACAAATTAGTATTTGCAATTTCTGAGGGCCGTTCTCTCTATATAAGAAATCGTTGATTAAGAAGAATAGTTAATTCTTGAGCAACTGCGTAGATTTATAGGATTAATTATTTTTTGTTTTGCATAGATAAAAGAAGGGGAATATTGATATATATTAGAGGATATTGATATATATTATGATCTGATGTGATTTCTTGGTATATTAAATATAAGATTAATACTTCAAGTTGCTGAGTTGAGAAAGAGATGCTTGAATCAAAAGAATTCCTTTTTTGAAGTTCAATTTTTATCAGAGGACAATATGAATATTACACCATGTTCCATTAAAACACTCAAGGGGTTATATGATATATCGGGTGTAGAAGTAGGCCAACACTTCTATTGGCAAATAGGAGGTTTCCAAATTCATGCCCAAGTACTCATCACTTCTTGGGTCGTAATTACTATTTTGCTAGGTTCAGTTATCATAGCTGTTCGGAATCCACAAACCATCCCCACCGATGGTCAGAATTTCTTCGAATATGTCCTTGAGTTTATTCGAGACTTGAGCAAAACTCAGATTGCAAAGGCGGCCGACGCGGAAGGCCGTGGATCTCGAGGCGTCCGACTTCACCGCTTTCCTCCAGCCTCACCGGAGTCGGAGTCGTTCGCGGTCATTGACTTCTTGAATTCGTAGGTGCGCCCTCGCCCTCGTTTCATCGCCCATCTAGCTTTTCCCGTCCTTATGACTCCTCAACACACACCTGCTCGGCCGCTCCTCAACCTGCTGCCCCACGCGGACTTCCGCCACTCAATCCCAGGGGCCGCCGCAGCTCCGCCGCGCACGCCGCTCCCCGTCCCTGTATCCCGCCACCAACGCCATCTCCAGCGCCCGTCATGGTGCAGAACGCGCCCGCCGTGCAGCCCGAGTTGTGGATCCACTTCCCCGTGCTCATCTAAAAAAATGGGAGACCTTGATTGGAGGCGGCAGTGGAGACCTTGCAGGTAGGTGCAGGGTAGTGATAGGAACTGCTAATGCTGCAGGATTGCTCATGTTCGTGGCTTCGACAACTCCTTGCACTGCTGCACAGGCTATCGCGTGCTACCATGCTTGCACAGGTGCGTCCAAGTGGTGCTTGATGAAATGACTGCTCTGTCTCCTCCATTGTAATGAAAATACATAATGAATGTTTTTTTTTGTACCAAATAATGATTACTGTCATCACTATACTAAGTGTTGTTTTACAGATGAATATTTATGATATATATTGCACTAATGATGGCCAAATGAATCTTATGAATTTTCTAAATGTAAATTCATCTGGTAGACGCTAAGTTAAATTGAATGTGAATATAGTTTTTAGCAATAACAGATAAAGTTTTTTCTAAAGATAATACTTAAATTCTTAGTCATGCTCCTGCAATTCATATACTTGATTTGATTTAATTCGTAATGTCCTTGAAAGTGGGCAGACAACCTGGTCTTGTAACTCTTAGTTGGGAAAAAAATAAAGCCACCTGGAATATGGACATAATTTTTCATAGGCTTGGACTACACCAGATGTATTTAATTACTTCTCAAAACTGAAAGAAGCCTAAAAATTGATGTTTTTTTCTGTTATCCTGGGAAACTTTGTTCTTAATTGCATATTCCATTCAAACTGGCTTGATGCTAAATCACACGTATTCATAGAACCATGTGCATTACTATGGGTGCACACGCAGTAATGGGGACTCTTTCCCCACTTGGGCACACATAGGCACCATGCCTTAAAGCAAAAACACAAATGGGGTATCAAAGGGATACCCCACGATGAAAAAAATCCTACATCATTGTTATCCTTGTTGTCTATCATAGATAATATGATAATATGAAAACCAATTTTACTAATAATCACACCAACACATCCTGCGTGGTTCAAAGGATGACAGGACGTACATGGGTACTCAAAGAAGTGTATCAGATCTTTTTTTTTTTAATTAAATGCAATGTATGCCTGAGGGTAGCATTTTAAATTTTCCATCAGCACAGACTACAAAGGTAATGTGTTCTAGCAGCATCCTTTTTTTATTCATAATTTCGCTGTTTAAGTTCTAGAATGGTAGAGTATGCTAATCAAATAAAGCAAACCTTAGGTTCATCCATGTCAGTGCTTTTCGTTTTCCAGTATATCTAGCATAGATGGGTTTTTACTTACTATAGATACCTAAAAAGTTAGTATAAATGATACATTTGAATAAAAAGGCATGAATGCTCCTACGAATTAAAGGTGCAAGATATTGTTTTTCAATAGTCTCGTTATAGATTTGGTTGATTAATTTATTTCTGAATTTGATCCACGGTGTTGTTGCTTCTTTCTGGTTCTAGATTTGTAGTAGTGAAAATTTGGAAGACAAATGGGACATGTAGCACTGAATTGTGAATTTTAGTCATACAATTAAAGACACATGAGATTGTTTTTCAGTTGTCTCATACTCTCATATTCGATCTGGTTGATTAATTTATTCTAATTTTGATCCATGGTTTCGTTGCTTATTTCTGGTTCTGAAATTATAGTAGTGAAAAATTGGAAACAAGTAATCTATAAAATATAGATATAGGCTGTGAATTTTTTTTATTATACAACTTAAAATATAGATGTAGGCAGTAGGCTGTGAATTTGATATATGCACTAAGAGAAAACCAAGTATTGCTAACTGCCACTATTTATCATATTTCTATATTTGTTCATCACTTACAAATGTTGGTTTACAAATACCTCAAATATATATATTTGGATTTATCTTCAAGGTCAATTGGATCTTATATATATTGTGTAAATCCAATAACAAGGACATCCAGTTTGCATCATAATATCCCTATTCTCCTCTCAAAATACAGGTTAGGTCAAAGTTCCACTGACCCCTCTATTTCTTTTCTACGTGAGCTGTAAGTTAAAACATTTAGTTTTAGAAAGAATCATTGCTTCATCTTTGTCAAACATTTCTAAAGTGATGACTCTATTTTTTATTATTTTATACTAATATATGATGCTGGTTTCCTTTTTGCCCACAGATTTTAAACTCAATTGACCTTACCATGTTTAGCCACCACTATTGTTGATAAAGGTTTCATATCTGGATCCAGTGCTTGGTAAATGTCAGTTTTACCTACTATTCTGTTTCTGCTCCTTGTTTGTCTGAACTAAAGTTGATTTTTGTCTGAACTAAAGTTGATTTAGGTTGTGACAACAATAATAACATCCTGTTGAAACTATGCACTTATGCCCATAAATTATTTGGACTACAAGATATCGATACAATATCACCCAAGGATATTCAATATCTTTTTCTAAGCATTGGATATTCAATTTTGCATTCACAGATATGCAGTCAATGAAGAATCTTGTTTACTGGCATATGTGTTTGGAAATGGCCGGAATCTTATAAAATCTGATGTGTTTGGAAATGCCCAGAATCTTATAAAATCTAATGCATTGCTCAATTAATTGGTCATTCTTTATGTTCTGGATATATATGGAAGTTTGGTGTTATTTTCTTATGGCAACAGGGGTTAGTTGCTTGTGGTACGTAGTGTTGTGCTTGTGATCACTAAAGCTTATTCAATGGGTTATGTATGATGTGGAGAGGAATTAAGTTTGCAGAACTCTCTGCGATGCCAATGGATAGCTGCATTTTTTTTGTGAATTTAGTCCATTTGAGACTCAAGTAATAGCGATGATTGGCTACCAACCGAATGATGCAAAGATCTCACTCAAAGAATCATTTTGTATAATAGTACAAGATATGTGCAAACTTAAAGTTATCGTGGTATTATTTAATTTTTGGTGTTAATTATTTGTGATGACATGAGATTGCACATGTATTCTACTCATGTGGTTGTGCGTCAACATCTCTTGTATATACCCGTAGCAACGCACGGGCACTCAACTAGTATATTATAGGTAGAAAAATTTGATGTTTCATGACCTAGACACATGCATATGAGTATCGACTTTGCAAAAACCTGCCCACCTAGGTTCATGCTTTGACTTGGCATGGATGTCTACATTTTTGCTGCTTAATCTTTCAATGGTATATCAGTAGTGAGGCACCTATGTGGCTTTATATATGCAATATCTGTCAGCCAGGGTTATGGAGGTATTCCTAGGTGTGTCTGGTAATATTGTGTTTGAACCTAAGCTTTGACATGTAGATTTGTTCATCTCATTTTTTTTTAAAAAAAATAAGTATCAAGTACAATTCAAATGTTCTTTGAGAGATGCTGATAAGAGAGTGTATGCCACTAGTACATGGAATATTTGTACAGGAGGTTTTGAACCAATTTTCACTGGCTTTTTTTTCAAACCACAAGTGGGAGAGGCCAGTAAAAATGGCTTAAGGAACCGTCTGTATAAATCGCTGCCTAGAAAACGTGAAAAAATAGCAGAAAAATATTTTTAAAACAGGAAAAAAATATTTTTTAAATTGGGGAGGCACCTGCCCGTCTCCATCGAAGTCGCAAGTCGTGCATTTTTTCGCGTAAAATCGCGCGGATCGTGCATTTTTGCGTAAAATCGCGCTACTGCTGCCATGGGGGGTTCAAACCCGCGACCTCCCCCTCGCGGCGTAGCACCCTCTACCACTCCACCCACGAGTCACTTGTGTCTATATCCTATTTCGGTTCCCCACATATTATCCAAAACCGATAGTAAATTCAATATTTCAAGATCTAAATAAATTTAAATGAAAAAGTGTTCAACTACAAAGTTTTATAACTTTTCAAGATCTACAACTTTCGTTTAGAGTGTTTCTCCATCCGAGGTCATTTGCAAAATTTGAATTTCAAATTGAAAATTTCGAACGTAGTTTTCTATAAAAAGATGATTTCAAATGAAAAAATTGTCAACTACAAAGTTTCATAAATTTTTGAGATCTACAACATTTATTTTGAGTGTTTCTCCACCAGAGGAAGTTTGAAAAACTCAAAATTAATTTCAAACTTTTTCTACTAGCGGATTTCTTAAGAGGCCGCTGGTAGAAATACACGATTTCTACAAATGGTTTGCATACTAGTGTACATAGCCCGACCCCTATGGTTTTGCACTCAAGACTCAAGAGCCAAAGAAATTGCAAGGCACAATATTAAACTATAGTAAAGCGGCTAGTGTTATCTGCTAAACGGTAAATATTTGGTCACTTACCGTTTATTAGTCATTATTTGGGCTAAATGGGTAAACCGGTTATTTCAATGGGATAAACGGTCAATTAAACGGAAATGGTGTGCCACGTAGTGCTTAGACAATGTGTAAAAAGCTAAATGGCTGTTTAGACGAACAATGAGTGGTTATCATCTGAGATGAGCATGCATTGAATATTGAATAATTGAATTCTACCAATTGTTTTGCATCCATGGGTCTCAAGGCAAATTTACAACTTGAGATGATCATTTTTTCTACTGTAGGCTAATACTCCTACTTTAACTGTTACACTAGTACATGTAGTCATCAGTCATCGGGGAAAAAGTCTTTTGCATGGGCCACGTAAGAGTGTGATATTATTTCTCTTCGATATGTGCCACAATGAGATCCAATATATCATATTTATCCGATGAAGTAATCAATCGTTTTTTATCCGATTGCTCCAACCTATCTTAATTCATATGTGTTTAGAGTGGATCAGAGTAGAAATTTAATTAAATTCCGTTTCAATCCATTCTAACACCTATGAATTGAAATAGATATGCGTACAAACAAGTATGTAATATCGGTAATGATTCTATCTTGACGTCCGGCATTTGTCCGCTTCGGACGTGACTCGGCGGGTTGGGCCGCCCCACCGCCCACCGCCCCACGCTCCCGTGACCCACTCGCCCGTGCCCCTCCCCCGTGACCCACTCTCCATTCCATCGCTGAGCCTGCCACCACGCGCTACACGCCATGCGCTTCCTGCCGCGCCGCTCCCTCGCGCCTTCCTCCAGCGAGCTGCCCTCCCTCCCTTCTTCCTCCCTCTCTTCCCTCCCTGTCTCGAAGTAGGGTGCGACAGTGGCGGCTGGTGGCGAGGAGAGTGCGCTCCCTCCCTCCCTGCTCTCTCTCCCTCACTCTCTTGCCCCCATGCAACCGGAGTGAAAGATGATGGTACGGCTTCAACGAGGTAGGTGGGAGGACTGGATGATCTGGATCTGAGCTCTCCCCCCTTCTCTCTCTGGATTTGGGGCTCCTTCTCCTCCCCTAGATCTAAGGGTTTTCTGGCGGTGGCTAGGGTTCCTACGAGATCTCGAGTTCAGCTCTTCTTCTTCCTCCTCCTCTGGATCCTTGGTGCACGCCGCTGCTTCGACGTGGTAGGTGGGGAGGGATCTAGATCTGAGATTTCTCTCCCCCTACTCCTCTCTGTGGATCTCGATCTAGTCCCTCCTCTTCCTCTCCCCTCCACCTCCTCTTCCCTTCTCCTCTTCCCCCTTCTGGATCTAAGGTTTTGATGGTAGATTGGGTTTATACCGATTCAGATCTACAAGCAACAAATGATGTAAAATGTTTTTTGCACGAAAATATCTAATGTTGCAGTAGCTATTTTTGTGATGTTTGAATAGCTTTTTCGCTTTGTTTTGTAGCAGTATCTCTCCTATTTGCTGATGTTTTTATTAATTTTTCTTCTGTTGTTTCAGTTACTTCTTCTCCATGTTTTAGTTTTCCTCTTTTCCATGTTGCAGTAGCTTCTTCTCCTTTTGTTGCAGTAGCTGCTTCTCCTTTTGTTTCAGTAGCTTCTTCTATTGTTTCATAGCATATTCTCCATGTTACAGTAGCTTCTTCTCCATGTTGCAGTAGCTTCTCCTTTTTTTTGTTGCAGTAGCTGCTTCTCCTTTTGTTTTCAGTAGCTTTTTCTCCATGTTGCAGTAGCAAATTTTAAAGTTTCATCTGTCTTTTTACATATGTTGCTAATGTTGTATCTCCATTTTTCAAAAGTAAATCGGATGTTGCATCTCCCTCGTCGCTTTTTTTCTGCTATCTCGCCTTAGTGTCTTTCTCTAGGGCACTCGCTGGGCATCCACGCGCAACCCTGCTCCCCTTCTGATGCTGGTTTCAAGTGTTTTTCAAGCGTTTTTCTAGTGTTTCAACAACGTGTTTCAAATGTCTTATTTGTTTTGAAACATATGTTGCAATCGTTGTTACTGGATGTTTCAAAATTAGATCGAGTGTTGCATCTATGTTCTCGCATTTCTGTTGTTTCGCCTCAGTGTTAGATGAAGGAAGGCAGAGGCGGTCCCCAGAAGCGCGGGAACGAGCCCCATACGCTTCACAGCTGGTGCAGTACACAAAACCTGAGTGTTGGAGCGCGCGCTCGGTGTTTGCGAGGTGGGACTGGTGCGGGTGTTGAGGGGCGTCCGGACGCTGCATTCGTCCGGACGTCCGGGCGCTGGCTTGACCGATGTAATTTATGGTAAATAAGGTAAACCTATGACCTGTATCTAGGTCTAAAATAGTACATCACGACTCTTCCAATCCAAGCTATCGGTCCCATCGAGATTCTGGCATGCAGTATATACCGTGATGAGAAACATTAGTTAACAATCTCACACTGCAGGCCAAGTCTTTGTTAGAAGATTAATTTTGTCTTTTGCCTTCGTCTTTGTCAGACCAGGGTATGAAATACGTGATAAGTCTCCCAATTTGCTTCAGTGTGCACACCATCGAGAGCTTATGCATCTTTGTCACATCGCGGGTTTTGATAACAGTATGAGCACTACAAATCTACAACCATAGCACCATACTTGGCCTCAAAATCCTGCTAACCATCAAATTAATTCAACCACAACCTGAAGAACATGTTCATGTTAATTAATATTGTAAAAACGATGATATCTTTGGTTCACATTAAGATAGGCAATAAGGTTGGATGAATGATGCCCAAATTTTAACACGCTGCCCAAAAACAAGAAACAAGATTAAGCTAAGTTAATTTTCTAGAAAGATTATTCCTTTTGTTAGTGGAAGTGATCTGAAATTAAATCTACAACTCGAGCTCAATCTCTGGGAAGGGTTACTCCGTGTCTGCTCCATTGTTGGAGCTAGAGCCCTCTGGATGAAGTCGGCTTCGTGTCCGTACGAGAAAATGGCTTCTAACTCCGTGATTTGGCGGCTAGAAGCGATTCTCCACACGAGGGCGTTTGGTGTGGTTTCGCCCGCTACTGCAAGGTGAGAAGAGAATTGCATCAAAAAGATTATATACTACTTACTAGACATACACTGAGAACTAACCAACAAAAATCAAGCTAGTCGGATTTATGGATCAAACAAGACCATCGATACACGTGACCTCAATCCACAAGTGTCAGAGTATATATGGTGGAAATTAATAAGGTTACGTATGCATCTAAATAAGCCCTAAGTAATTTTAGCTTTGATCAAACCAAATGTAAATTTGAAACAAGATCAATCTACACACAAAGGGTTTTTATTTTTGCCTTCAGTTTTTTTCAGGGACGGTACAGCTAGAAAACCGTTTATAACCACGAGGATGTTTATTGCTTACAAACTGCTTGAGGACCCAAAAATGCATTTTTTCTGGGACAACACTTACGAACCCACATGTCAGCCCCTCAAGATGATCCGAACCTCCCTCAAATCCGTGGCTCTGTTCCCTGGCGCGTGAGTGGTGAGCTTGCGCACAAGAGCCAAGCGATGGCGCTTCTCGTCCCTGGCCACGCCGTCTCCACTGTGCCGTGCCACGGACCCCGTGGTGTCCGCCGCTAGGAGCTCGTCTTCGTCCTCTGCCTCATTCGACGTGGCTGCCTTCAAGGCCGTGCGCCTCTGCCTGGACGCCGCGGTGCGGGCCGAGATGGACTCCACCGTTTCGGCGGCAAAGGCGAACACTGCTGCAGGCCTCGAAGTGGGCGATACGGATGTGTGTGTCCGCATCTCCGTTTCTCCCACTTGGACAGCGGCCCCGCCGCCGCTTCTCCCATGGTATAAGGGGAGCCAAAACCTTTTGTTGATGCACGCAGGCACCTTGAACTCCACAAGGCCAGAACCTTGTTCAACCCAAACAAGTGCATATAGGCACTGTTTAGTTGGTCATATAAGCCGGTTGATTTGCTGAGAGAAAAATACTGTTTGGATGGCTGTTAAGGCCGACGGAAACTACTATGGGACTGGACCACGGAAAAAAACAACGTCTGAAAAAAACCGATAGGACTGGAAAAATTATCGGTAATTTTCCAAGGGATTGGACTCTTGGAAGGACACAAAATCGAAAAAAACAAATATAATCGGACGCTGGGAAGGATAGATATAAAACACATGCAATTATTTCCAAATATAATGCTCCATCACCCAAACGCCGAATCCAACCTCGCATGCTACTAGTAAGCAGGTCACTATGTCCTACGGCTAAATTGACCTGATGAGTCGTCTCCCCCGATCGATGAGTTGTGCCTCCGTAACCGTAAGATAGCCTGTCTCAGCTGCACATGCTGCCTCAGATAGTACAGGTCGACGATGAATTCCGGCACGAAGCTAGCGAGCCACCCCTGGATCCGGTGCGCGACGTGGGGTACGCACAGCGGGCCGTGCCCGATCCACCGCACTGCAGCGCGGGCAAAGCCGTCAGGCGTCACCACCACGAGTGGATGGTAGTTGCCTTCGGCAGCGTTGGAGAGCATCTTCGTGTCCACGAAGAAGGGAACCTGCAAAATTAATGATAAGTACAGAACCTAATTACTCTCATGGCTTGGGGTTGGAGACATGCATGTGGCTCGTCTTAAACAGTGCAACAACCACCATCCATTTAAGTCCAGTTAAGGCACTCCCAATTGGAATTAGTGTCTGTGCAATGCAACAACCACCATCCATTTGAGTCCAGTCAAGGAGCACTCCAATTGGAATTCTCTGTCTCAATTATTTTTTGTTTTTGGTTTTTGTGCCACAAATTTAACTTATTTTGTAAAAAATACGTGAAATATTTAGATCTCTAAATAAATTTATTTAAAAATTAGATTTGAAGATCTTTCCAATTATACTAATTATGTATCACAAATATTAATTTTTTAATATATATTTAGTCAAAGTTGTTTCTCGGAAAACTAATAAAATGATAAATATTTTGGAACGGAGGTAGTAGATTGTATCACTATTAAATGGTTGCCAACTAAGCAGAGGAGAAAAGAAGTTGTTGCTTTCAAAAGAAACGACGTCTTCTCTTGAACCGAGACAGAATAAACAGCGATTTCACCATTGGGAGGAAATGAGCCATTTCTATGAAGGTGCGGGCCGTGATGACCCACCGTGTGCACTCGCCCGTGCCATCGCTAGTTGTGTGCCCTCACTGGTCGCCCCCGTGCTTGCACGCACCACTGCTGGCTGTGTGTTTGCCAGTCGCCATAGCGCACGCCCGTGTTGTCGCTGGCCGCATGCTGCCCACGCTGCCGCTGGCCATGCTCACCCCGGCGCCGCCGCTCGCTACCACTCACGCCAGCACCGCCGCTGCCCGCGCGCTTGAGTAGAGACGAGAGAGAGATGGTATGAGAGGGAGGAAATGATAAGAGAGAAATACACTATTGTGTGAGGTAGTTTGTATAAATGATTTTTTAGTGATGTGGTGCTCTTAGACATCGCATATTGTTTGAATCATTGGGACTGTCCGAGATGTCGAGATTAATCCATTATTATCCTAGCATTTATTATTGAACCTGAAATTTATTTGATCTAAGATTGGATCAAAGCCCAATTAAGTCCAACAAAAAATAACCAGTTCATTATTGTTTGCATGAGCATGGCGTAGCAACTTGTGGTAGAAAATCAAATAGTAATCTAAGAAAATGTGGCGTGCTTAGACTGCAACGCGTGGCATTGTTTGGCCCATTTGTAGTAGAGAACACATAGTAGGGATTATTAAACTGAACTTGACGGGATTGGTTCAGTACTTCAGGAGCTAAGCAAGTAGCTTTGCTAATAAGTTTTGTCACACTGTCCTGTGATACCATTGACTTGCGTGGCCTCCAACAACAAGCTGATCCTACGTGACCGTAAGATACTCTCTCTCAGCTGGAGAAGCTGCCTCAGACAGCAGAAGTCGAGAGTGAATTCTGGCAACAAGCTACTGATCCAACACTGGATCTGGTGCATGACGTGGGGTACGCACAGCGGACCACCATGCCCAATCCAACGCACTGCAGCGCGACCAAAGCTGTCAGGCGTCACCGCCATGAGGCTGAGGGGGTAGTTGTTGCCTCCAACAGCGTTGGACAACATCTTTGTGTCGACCAAAATGGGGACCTGTGAATGTATAAATTCAGCTTACTCTCAGAGGAGGTTGATGCTTTAGCAATATTACCACATGTGTTTGTACATGTTGAACATTGCTAAATTTTTATGGCTAACTAACAGTTTGTTTGCCACAGTTCATCAGTTTGTGGTTTGGCAAAGAAATGAGTCAATGGCAGGTGGGACCAAAAGTGTGAAATTTCACATTTGTGACAAAGGACCAAATTGTAACCTACTTTATCTATCCTAAATTATAAGTCATTTCAACTTTGTTAGACAGTTAAAGTATTATAAGTTTAACCAAATTTATATGATAAAATTATAATAATTATGATATCAATTAAGTATCATTAGATTTTCATTAATTAAATTTTCATAAATTGTAATTATTTCTATAATTTTGATCAAACTTGATATATTTTGATTATTCAAGAAAGTTGAAATAGCTTACAATTTAAAATAGATGGTGGAAGAAACTATATATGGCGTGCTTAAACTGCAGCTCGTGGCAATGTTTGGCCCCCAGAGCTGATCATATCAGAATCAATGGGACTTTTTTAGGTTATCCTTGACAATAAATGGAAAAGAATGTACTATAAAATAACTAGTACATCCGTCCCATGATGGAGAAGCGGATTTGTTTGTTTAAATAAAACATCGCTAGTTGGCAGCAGAATGGTACATGTACAGCTGTTTGCATTGGTTACCTGACACTGAACATCAATTCCTTTGCTCCTGTACTCTACGTAGAGACTCTTGGAGAAATCAGTGACATACCTGTGATCGAGAAATGAACATCATCCAACAAACAAAAAAAAAATTCAGGTGGGCTATACGCCGCGTTTTGCTTTGTCCAAAATTAATCTAAATAAATAAATAAAAAGCCATCCAGATTTCCTACCATACACGATATATCTAAACAAAACATTTCTAGAACTTTTGGAGGTCAACGTTATTTTGGAAATTTTAGATTCACTCCTATCAAAATTATTTCAGCATGTATGATTACACGTGAACTAGAGAATGTAAAAGCTTGTTGCAACCGGATCAATGTAAGAGCATATTCAAGAGATTAACTAAAATAATTATCTGAATTTAGTGATTTAGCTATTTATTTAAAATGCTGAGTCTAACTTAGTTGTTAGATTACTTGTGGTGGAATGTACTCATTCAGGTTCAAATCCTCTATCTAGCACAGATGCTCGTCTGGATTTATTTGAGAATTTTAACGGTGTTGTACTTTCAACGGTAGGCGATGTTCCCGTCGACAACAAGATAAAGGTAGGGTTTATATGCGTGTGTTGTGAGCGTTTGTGTTAATACTATGTTATTTGCAAACAAAAAGAAACTAGAGTACTCCAATAGACTATCTAAATTGAGATGCATGAGATAGGCTATTCAAAAGTAGAGAGTGAAATAGATGTGATAGAGAGCTAGTAAATTTGGAGAGCCATTTATAGGATCTGTTGGACATTTTTTCGTTATTAATAGCCACATTACCTTTAGAAAATGATTTGCAATTTTTTAAGATGGCAACGTATCAAGTGCAAACCAACCGCTTTATGAAAATCTATGCAAACCACGGCAAAAAAGTTATCTAAATTTACCAAAAAAATCACACATATAGATGATATGATGATACTCGACCTTATAAAATATCTTATCCAAACTCTACTTTATTCGTAAGATATAAAAATAACAAATTTCTAACAAATTATTTGGACAGCTTTCTGGCTTGAAATATATTAATTTTGGTTTAGTATCTTGTCCAAACTCGACTTCGGTTCAGTACCGAGATTGATTTGCACTGGATACGTTGTCTTTTGAGATGCTCTATAAGTAAGTTTATTTTGGCATAATAAGCTACAAGTATGCTTATTGTGAGACAAGGGAGTATACCGTTTGGTAGCGGCGTAGACCGAGTACAGTGGGAAGGACGGAAGGGCTGCAGCCGAGCCCGAACCAATGTTGACGATGGCGCCCCTCCCTTTGTCCAGCATCACCGGCAGCACCGCCGCCGTGACCTGCGTCAGTGCCCACAGGTTCACCCGTACAATCCGCACTAGGCCCTCGATGTCCACCTCGTGCAGGTACACGCCACCGGGCTCTGCCACGCCGGCGTTGTTCACCAGAACCCCTACGTCCAGCCCTCGCACTGCCTCCCGGAGCCGCCGGATCGCCTCGTCGCCTGTTAGCCGGCGGCCGAAGTGATGAGAATTGCATAGCTAACTAGCTAGCTAGCTCTTGCAGGCTGGGAGATGTCTCACCTTGATCCGTGGACGCGAGAGAGAGGTCGAACACAACGGTCTTGGTCCGCACGCCGCGGTGCGTGGCGGCGACGGCGATGGCGTCCGAGACGTCCAGCAGCTTGGCGGGGTCGCGGCCGACGAGGACCAGGTTGAGGCCCAGACGTGCGAGCTCCAGCGCCATGGATCGCCCCATGCCGGACGTCGGGCCAGTGATGACTGCCCAGGCGCCATAGGCGCCGCGGAGGTCCTTGCGCCGGCGCATGCGGACCATGATCAGGTAGGGAAGGTGGCGGAGGCAGGCGGCTGCGACGTAGAGGCCGCCGATTGACATCAACACCAAGAACCATGAAGGGGCATCCATCTCTTGATGCATGCGCACACTTCTTTCGAATTCGATCGTCGCGTACTATTCCTGTTTTTAGTGTAGAATCGAGCTAGCTGTAGCCATCCTAGATATATAAGGTGTGGCATGTGTATATAGGCATATAGCGCAGCCTTGCCAGTGTATATAGCGCAGTCTTGCAAGTTGGCACAGCCCATACGTATGCGTACTGCTACCACCTACCAAGCATGTGACATGTGTTGCTTTCGTTTCCCTACGCAGTTTTTTTGCACTCCTTTTTTTTCTTCTTAACATAAGAAGAAGCATCTTGCAACATGTTCTCATCCTTTCATTGTCATTCTCACTCTCACTCTCACTACTGCTCTCATTGGATCGATGGAGCACCGAACCGCTCTTCTTTGTGGTCTTCTCATCATCACTATCATCAATGTCTCCCGTGTGATATAATATGAGTAATGGGTCCTTCTTCTTCATGATCACCATCTTCTTGTCTCTTATCTTTCTTTTTAGTATCCTTCCTGTCGTCCACATCCTCATCACTATTGAAAGGATGATCGGCTATTAGATGGTTCTTGCTCTTTTTACCTGTAGCATCTTCTTGGTTCTTTGTTCTTGGATGATACTTTCTTCCTTCTTGCACATAGTCCTTTATAAACTTGCCAAATCTTCTCACAAAGAAGGCCATGTCTTCATCTTCATCATTGTCACATAGCGTCACATGCCGGATCGTATGGTGACAATTGGCAAATTTGGCGTAAACAATGGAGGCTCAAACAAGAAAGATGGGCAACCGGGCGGGCCCCCATGGCGTGCCCTAGGGCCTCACGGCCCGCCCTAGAGAGCCAGAGGGGGGCGAAGCGCCACTGCCGCCACCTACCGCACGGGTGGGGCCACGCTTGGCGGTGGGCACGGGGGCCCACCGCGGTCCGCGGCTACCTGCCATCACCGCCATCTTATTCGCCACGAGTTACGTTTATTAATTATTATTATGTAGGAAATTAAGGATAGAAAAAAGGGAGGTTCGTATTTGATAAGGACTTTTTCGTTAGAGTCCACTTGCAAATCAGTAAATACTAGGAGATTGTAATTGGATCAAAATCAAGAAGTATTTGGGCGAAAGTCCTTTATTCTAATCTCCCGCGCTCGCCTTCTCTCTTCCTCCCTCCCTTGCGCCGCCGTCGCCCCCCCCGCCCGTGCTGCGCCTGCGCCCCGCAGTTGCCACGCCGCGCCGCCCCTAGGGCTGGCGCCGTTGCCCCCACCTCCTCCTTCTCCTCTCCACTAAACCCAACCACCCTCCCCGCCGCGTATGTTACAAATGGTATCAGCAAACTAGGAGAATCCATAGATTGATTCTATTGCGGCCATTGTTGACCTGGAGAAGCTTTTTGGGGACCGCAACATTTGGTGACGTCTACAACAAGATCGCGGATGTCTCCGTGTGCGTCAATCACTTCACCAATAACATGACTGTGAAACCCACCTGTGGGAAGGAGTTTCTGCCGGTCAAGATCGAGAACAACGTCAACATCCTGGAGGCAAACTTGAATGGATCTACCACATCCCTTGGTCATGTGTACCCTTGGTCATGTGTACGAGCAATGCTTCCTCGACATACTGGAGAAGAGCAAGATGCCACCGGCGTCGGGCACGCTTCCCTTGGTGGCGCCAGGGAGTTCGACCGTGCCAAAGACGATCTCCGTCGAAAATGACAACACCTATAGGATGGTCATTGGCAAGCTAGATGCAGGAGTACAGGGAGGCACCTCTTCTATCTGCATGGCATGATGAGCAGAGCCAGAGTACACATTTTAGTGGACTCGGGATCTAGCCACAACATCATCAACATCAACGTCGCTAGTGCTAATGGTGTGCACGTGTTCGGCGTCAACACCACGGTGCTCGTTGGTGGTGGAGATGAGTGCTTCTTTTCATGTACCTATTTGCCATTGACAACGACATCTTCCACATTGATGCCCTATTCCTCGATATTGACAACAACATTGATGTCATCTTAGGCATGCCATGGTTAGCCAGCCTTGGATGTGTCTCGTGGGACTTCACCACCATGGAGCTGCTCCACTTCCATGAGGGGATGCCGCATTTGCTCCAAGCAGTACCATGACGACAGCCTCCCCCTTAGGGGCAGCATGGGTGGGTCCACTACACCCCCACAGTGGCCTTGTGCCACACAGTTGACACCACCATTGATGAACAGGGCGCACAAAGCTAGCCGGCCATCAGCGCTCAACGCCATCAACACCAATGACGACATCACCTTCATCAAGCTCCAGCAAGCGGTCTTTGAAGACCGAGAGCTTCGCGCCTTGGCCAAGACGATCATGGAGGGACGTACAGGACGAGCCTGGTCGCTTGACCAAGGACTGATCCTCTTTGATGTACGCTTCTACATACCAGCTTGTTCACCGCTGCTACCCTAGCTTCTATAGGATCTTTGGCCGGGAACATAGGCGATGTGGAGCACCTAGCGGTGGGTGCCCACAAGCCACCGCTTAATGGAGGAGTGACGGAGCCACTACCATTGTATGTCTTTGAAGTACAACCCTAGCCACAAAGATAAGGCATCTATGATGCTAGGGTTACCTTCCTGGATAATTTAGGCCATGTGTTGGCCAACATGGGGAGCATCGACATCGACACACTTCCGGGGATACTCGCGCATCGCCGCTCCCTAAGGATGTTCGAGGTGGGCACGTTCCTCTTTGGTGACATGGTGGACATGACATTTTTCCTGATAAAGCACTCCGTGAGGATGTTTTAGCGACGACTGCCATTGAAGGTCGCCAACCATCCCGACAATCACGTCTAGGTCTATTCCAGCCACCGGAGATGTTACAAAGCCTTGAGTACACGCCTTCATTTCAAAGGATGCCATGGCAAAGGCACGGTAAGAAAAAGGGATACCTTTTGGTAGCGACGATGCACTGTACGGGTACCATGGCTACATCGGCAACCTCCACTACTACTTTGAGTTCCATGTACCACGTGCTTTAGACATGGGTGAACGTCATCAAGGCTGACTTCTGCACCGGGCGCCTCCTCGGGATCATTGAGGAGCTTCCAACCAAAGCGACTGCCATGGAGGGCATGGACGACTGGATTGCATTCTAGGACAAGGACGCGCCGGTCGGAGAAGGGGAGAGTTCTGTTATAAGCCAGATCAGGAAGGTGACAATTGGCAAATTCGGCGCAACAATGGAGGCCCAAACAACCAAAGCTCACGTCTTCTCTCTTCCTCCCTCCCTAGCGCTGTCGCTGCCCCCTGCCCACAACTGCGCCATGGCGCCGCCGCCCACTGCTCCTCCTCCTCTCCACCAACCCAACAACCATCCTCTCCGCTGCATGTGTTACACATAGGCTAGCTTCATCTTCACTAGATTCTTTGTTTATGTATTGGAGGAAGTACTTCCAAAATTTGTAAAGGAGATCAATACTATTTGGAAACTATATATTTACCCTATCAAAAACTACGTTCGCGTATAATGAGAACACTTAAGAACTAGAGAATGTAAAAAAGAAGCTTACTACAGCTATATTGAGCATATACCACTAGTCCACCACCTATAAATAAATTTGTTATTTTTGTATAAACTTGGAACGTTCGAAGTGTATTTAATTTATTACAGATATGGAGGGACTATTACCGTTTGGTAGCGGCGTACGTGAACTGAGTATAGTGGGTAGGAGGGGAGGGCCACAGCCGAACCCGAGCTGATGTTGACGATGGCGCCCCTCCCTCTGTCCAGCATCACCGGCAGCACTGGCACCGTGACCTTCCGTCAGTGCCCACAGGTTCACCCGTATAATCCGCAGCAGGCCCTCGACGTCCGCGGTCTGCCTCGTGCAGGTACATGCCACCGGGCTCTGCCACCCTGGCGTGGTTCACCAGCACCAGTGGCGGATCCAGAATAAAAATTCACCTATGGCGAACCTTATACTAATAATTTATAATTTATATGTTGAAGTGATTGAATAGAAAATAGCCTCTCCGTTCTAAAAAAATGGCATTATGTGATACGTGTTTGTCAAAATTTCTTAAGTCAGATTATTAACTTTACAGAAAATATTAGTAACATTTATATCACTAAATAAATTCTTTATAAAAAATATATTTATGATTTATCTAATAATAATAATTAGACATTATAAATAATATTTTTCTATATATAATTGGTCAAAGTTAAAAATATTTAACTTATAGAACCGAGGGAGTAAGAGATAATAACAGTACTATAGTGGTACAAAATATGTGCACAACAAATGTACTCTTGCTTGATCTAAAACCGTGCTAAATTATGATCTCTTCAAACCCACAACTATTAATCAAAGAATAATATATTTCAATCGTTGAATATATGTACCACGACAATATTGTAATTGCCGGACTACAGAAGAATCAAGTTCACGATTGCATGGATCAGTTTTTCTATTTTTAACTTGGGCTTCTCTACTGAGTGGGTTCGCTACAAGGCAGACGCAGCCCAAGCCAGAAAACGCTTCGCCTTCACCAGGTCCACTAACACGTCCTCGCCAACCATCGTCAGATAACAGAAGCAGAACCATGCATGGCCACACAGGGAGAGCAGTCCAGCTCGTGCGACGCGGGGAGGGGGGTCACCACCGCCCGCCGGTGAGGTCTGGCGGCCGCCAGACCTTGCCATACTGGTGGATCCGCCTATGACCAGCACCCCTACGTCCAGCCGATGCAGTGCCTCCCGGAGCCGCCGGATCGCCTCGTCGCCTGTAGTCAGCCGGGAGCGATGAGAAATGCATTTACCTCTCCCTCCTAAAATAATTTAGGATCGTCATTTTTTATTTCTCGAGAATCAACTTTCATAAAATATATATATAAAGACTTAATATTTATAGTATATAATTAATATTATTGAAAAAATCTTTTAATTAAGTTTTTTAGTAAATTTATTTAAAATAAGATATTTTATATATTTTTATAAATTGAGCTAAATGTACGACACCGAAATAAAAACGATAGTCTTTTTAAAATGGAGGGAGCCGTGGACAGGTCGAACACGATGGTCTTGGTCCGCATGCCGAGGTGCGTGCGTCCCGAGACGTCCTGCAGATTGGCAGGATCGTGACCGACGAGGACCAGGTTGAGGCCCGGACGTGCGAGCTCCAGTTCCCGCCATGGACCGCCCCCACGCCGGACGTCGGGCCAGTGATGACGGCCCATGCGCCATAGCCGCGGCGGAGGTCCTTTTCGTCCGGCACATGCAGGATAAGATGAGGCAGGGAAGACGGCGGAGACAGGCGGCGGCTGTGACGGCATAGAGGCCGCCGATTGGCATCAACACCAAGAACCATGCCGGGGCATCCATCTCTTGCACGCGCTCACTTCTTCCGATCCTCGCGAACTATTACCGTTTTTAGTGCAGAATCGAGCTACCTTTTCCCTGAGTACTTGTACTACTTCGATTACACGGCCTTGGGCTCACTGTCACTCTGTCAGGCTCAAGCGCTACCCTTTCCCTGCTCTGCTCCAGCCTGTAAGATACATTCGGTTGCTGCCTTCCTTCCTGTTGTCGGAAGTCTGTCAGAGGAGTCGGCCTCTGGTTTCCTCACACACCCCCATCCAACTCAGAGTAAGGTTAATAGTTACAGTCGGCTGCTGGCTACAAAGTTGTTTATAGTCTTCTGTCAGTCTACCCATATAATATTTAGATCTTTATTAATAATATTGGGCTCACTTGCTTCTCCCACAAAAGTTCTTGATTCCTATGTCTAAATTGGCTCTAAGTTTACGTACCTCTCTTCTCTCTTTTTCTCTCTCCTCCATCTCAGCATTTAGTCAGCTTATAGTTTGACTTTATGAGAAGCAAGTTCGGTTCTTAACACTGTCAGGTTAGTGCCTACGAGTGCTACAGCTTACGATGGCCTAATCGTGTCTACGCATTATTTGTGGCAGCAGCATATTAGCATGTGCATAAACTTTGTCGGCACATTAGTTAAAGGATTAAAACTGTGTAGTGCATCTGGCTCTTAGATTGGCTTATTAAACACGGCACATTAGTTAAAGGATTAAAACTGTGTAGTGCATCTGGCTCTTAGATTGGCTTATTAAACAAGTTCAGCATTGTCAACCTTTCTTGGAGATAGCTTGTTTATTTCTTCTGCTGAAACGCCGGAGAATTGCGAGCCATTTATTGAAGAGGAAAGAGCACCCAAATGTGTAGCACCACTCACACAAGACACTGGACAGTAGGTCCTAGAAAAGGTTTCAAATGTCCCTGTAGCCCTGGCTCTGCACACCGTGAGGCTCCTTCCTCTGCTGTTCACACCATCAAGTTTGGCTCAGAGAAAAATTACCAAAGAGTTAAGTCTTCTTCTATGCTGTTTGTCCACCACTCCACCATCTTGATTGCATGGCAACCTAACCGTGTCAAGTTGAAGATCTAGTGCTTTTAAGACCAATTTTTGCAGTATTACGATCCACACTGACACCTCCCTTGAAGCTGTGCCAGGTTATATTGTAGTTGCTTTTCTGGTGTAAGGTTGTACTGTTTCCTGATTTACCTCATATGTTAATAACCTTGATCTCTCAATGAATTTCGTGCTGCAAACCAAAGCATATACTTGTTGCATTAGTTCTTCAGCTTTTATGTACATTTTTCCAGCTTTCGATCAGTTGGACTATTTTAACTACCACTCTGTGTGGATTATGTTTCACATGTACCCAATCTATCAAGGATAATCACTGCAACCATGTTAAACTTCTTGCCTGAGCATTTGAAAATGAATTCTCTGTGCTTCTCTCTTCTGATTCGGTGCTACCATTTGTCATCCAAGTGATAAAGAGCTGTTGACTCCGCAACCTTGGCTAAGGACATGATTTTTCTCAGTTATGGACTCTCAAATGATACCAGTTGGTTGCATTCCTGAAGCATGCACTTCTGCTGATGCAGCTAAATATTGGAGGCCAAATAGGTCTGGACGAAAGCCTTAAGGTGGATTTGATTGTGATTGGGTCAGTGTCAGTTGATCCAAGTTCAGGAGCACGGTTAGGGAAGGGATAGGTAACTATTCGCTTGATGTATATACATTTGAAAATTAAATCAAGTTGATATTGCTGTTTCTTTTGTACATCTGAGCAGAATTAATTAGTAGAGTGCACCAAAGAAGTTTCCATAGTTTCACCTTTTTTACCTTGCTTTAAAAGAAAATAAACTAAATCAAATTCATGGTCTTGTTGTTAAGTCAACACTGCTTTAAAATGAAAACCGATGCTTAATAAAATTACAGTCTTCCTGTTCTCATCCATAACTGTTTGTGAACTTCAACTTCAACTTCAGGGATTTGCAGAGCTGGAATATGGAATGCTTCGCTATATGGGAGCTATATAGATGATTCAACCATGATAGTAACTGCTGGTGAGTTCTCTTTATTGATTTTGTTGGTTGCCTGTTTGTTTACGTGGGTCAGATTTGTTCACTGATTCTGTATGATGATCTACAGAATCTATTCCTACCACTGTTTCACTGATTCAACTACTGTTTGTTTTCTTTCTTGGGGCAAATTTTATTTTGGGAAAACGCAGGAGATCTGCGTCTCATTGTATAAAGAAGAGAAGGGGCTTAAAAACCCAGTAGTTACAGCACATACACCCAAACACAACGCACTGACACAACACGGGTAGGACGGATAGCAAAATATCGGTATTACAAATAGGCTTAAGAGAGGTTGGCATCATCCGACGACAGATGCTGTAGCTTGTTTGATAGCTCTGGGAACACACGGGTAGGACGGTAGTCTTCGTTGAGGCAGACGACAGTCGCCGTCCCTTTTAAAATGACCTGCCATCATCCAGCATGCATGATGAATTAATGAAGAAAACAATGAATGCGTGGGACGACTGATCATCTATTATATTACCAGGATCAATAATCAAAGCAAATTAAGCAAGGTTTTGTCATGAATGTAAACCAGAGTTGTTACATGCCCTCACCTTATGATCCGGGAGCGTCTCGATGATGTGCTCCAAGAATAGCCGCACACCCTTGATTTTGACTAGCCTTGACTTAACAACGAACTTCGTGCCAGCCTAGAAATTATGCACTTGAACTGTGGTCACATCTCGACATATCCCAAGATCAAATTGGCAAAGTGATTTTTGGTTTGGGAAACATGATGGCATATTATCTTGTCGCTTTATGAATTTGTATTTGGGGTTCTTGGGTGAATGGGTTGATCCACCACCCCATGGTTTAGTCCAGCATAATTAACTCAAAGATGTGTGAATTCATGATGGACCAACCAAATACTCCCCTGCTAATTAGTTAGAACGATCAAGTTGATAGCATGTACCATTGCATACATACCCTCATAGGCGCAAAATACTTGAGATTTATCTCTGACGTTGCCAATGCTCTGCCCCTCTCTGCAATCGACTCTGAATTGATGCCAACGATCCTCGCAACCACTTCGCGCCCTAATTTATGAAGATCAACCAACAATCATATATTCATATATATATATATATATATCGAGAGAGCTAGAGAGCTAGTATTATGGTACTGTAAACGTGCCGCATATGCTCGATTCAATACTTATAATTAAGGACAGAGAGCCAGCCTTTATCGATGTAATCTGAATAGACTGCAGTAGCGACAACTCCGTAATTGTCAACCTCACAATCACGTACAGTCATCTCAACTTCGAAAAATTTCTCCACCCTAAACTGTAACAAAAGACCAATGTTAAAATACATATGCAGAGTCTATATATATTCAAGTAATATATATAGTTTTTATCTAATATTCTCTAGCCATGGCACACTTGACAAGCTACTATCGTCTTCCCACGGAACACCTTCCTACCGTAACATAGAAGTACCGTGGGCAAAAATTCTATGATCACTCTGAGTTACCATAACCATTATACTAATTTATGAGATTATATATGGCGGCAACTCTTCCTGAGCGATTTACTACAGCATCATGGTGAATATAATCATGAGTTATAGTAACACATGTCCTAAGTGATAAACTAACTATAACATAATGGTAAATATAATGTCATCGTGAGTTATAATAACACATGTATTGTAAATATGTATTTACTTTATCTTAATACAAACATTATCATAAATCGAGATGATCTTAGGATAAGCTATTTTATAACCTTCTGCTCCTACAAAATATACTTGTATTCCTTTCTACTGGGAGTAGCTATTCCATTCTGGATATACTAGTAGAGCCTTCTTATCACAAGACGTGGGGTCGTTAGTTTGCAGGTTAAAACGTTAACGCAATGAATACTGCCTCCATCTAAAATTATAATATCTCCAAAGACTAGCCAAAGAAACTAGCTAAATTTACTAATTTAGCTACATTCAAATAGAGTTGATAAAAAAATACTGAAGTACATACTCCAAGACTCTGTAAAAGGATGGCTAATGAGGTAGGCTGTCAAAAATAGAGAGCGAATTAGATTGAATGAAAAGCTACTAAATTTGGAGAGTTGTTTATAGAGTTTGTTGGAGACGTTTTTTTCTCTAACAATATTCAAATTTATCTTAAGAAAATGATTTGGCTAATCTGTTGGAGATGCTCTTATTCTTTCTTTTTTTGGAGAGTCAAAACATGTCAAATTTTGACCAAAATTATAGAGAGCATTATAAAGATGTATGACATCTTACTATTACTAATTAGAGGCTCCAACGGAGCTCCCACGTTAATTCCCACGTTAATTCTCACCAGATGCGCTCAGAAAAAAGATAAATACTAGAAATTCTCACGTTAATTAGAAACATCTGACCGTTGAATCAAAAAGCTCTAGCCATAGATAACCATTAGATCTAATTCTTTTTCTTAAAAATTACCCACCTCTGCCATTACGTAGATAACAAATAGCCAAAAATTTAATTGTGTGAAGGAAAAAATTCGGTTATATAGAGAAAAATTAGATGACCTTACGCACGTAGAAAATCTTGCTCGGCTGAACCCATTATTTAATAATTGTTTAATAAATAAAATTATATCATACAGGAAAAAAATCCGTCCCGGCACACCGTCGGCGGTGGCGTGGCTGGCGTCCGTGCTGGCCTTCGTCATGGCGTTCTCCATTGAGTTCAGCCCACTGGTCCCGGTGTACAGCGCGGAGGTCCTACCGCTGCGGCTGCACGCGCAGCGCCTGAGCGTGGGCACAGCGGTTATCGGGCGGCTCATGTGCGCGGCGCGGTCAGCATGACGTTCACCTTGCTCTCCGGCACCGTCACCATGCCTGGGTCCTTCTTGCTGTACGCCGGCATGGCGGCAATTGCGTTTGTGTTCGTGTACACGCAGCTTCGGGAGACTAGGGGCTGCAGCCTGGAGGACATGAAGGTGCTCTTTGCAGGAATCTTCTTATCCCTGCTACATCAGATCTCTCCCAATGACGTCTTTTTAACGTTTTGCCCGTTCTTACAGGTCTTGATCAATTGCTTATATAATATTTTTTTAGAGTAGTAGTTGTTCTTTTGATTGTCTACTAATCGATCTCCTATTTTGACTCGAGCATGCAACTAATCGATCTCCTATTTGACTCGAGCATGCAAGTTTCATCAACCACTACAAGCAGCCAAGATCAAAAGAGATAGCAAGCCAGATTATCAAGATCTCCCAGACAAGCTGAACTCAATGTTATTTCTATACATAGATGTAGATGTAGTAGCTCACAAGTTGAAGGACGACGAGGTCTCTATCTATACTATTTTTATAGATAGGTCACAGATGGCCCTGCCACTACTGAACTGCAGGTACACATTCTTTCTCGCACATCTATTCTGCAGTGAAGTATTTATACATACATGGCTTGCAAAATACCTGCTAATTTCTTTTTAAGAAAATTTAATTTAGACATGCATATGCAAGAGAGGCAAGGTTGCCTATTGCCATCTACCCTTTAGCAAACGAGGAAAAATAAGGGTTATACATTTGCGGACGATAGACAATACTACCCAATGAATGCTGGAGCTCACCACTACCACTAAAAGATTAATGACAATTTTTGCCTCTTCACTGCACGGCCATACGCCATGCATCCAGGTCAGAGTTCAAGTCATGATACAATCATTCCAAATTATAAGTCTATCTTTGGGTACATAGTTGTTACTATACATCTAAATATATGCATTATATTTAGATATAAATATATGCAATAAAAAGTCATGTTTTCATAAGGAGGGAGTTTAATTTGTATATACACAAAGTGTCTAGCCGGTTGACCTACCGCCAATGAAGAAAAAATTCATCGCTAATAATATTTGTTTAGATATATACTGTACTAACCGTGTGCACTATATGTGCAGCTGATGATCTAAGGCCAATACTCCCCACTTGAGCGTGTTATACAAACACAGACATGTTAATATTCTATTCGTTTGTATATACACCACACAATACTCCATCATTTCTAATTGGCACTCCATTTCTTAACTAAAATTAAAATGGCAGTTTAGAAAATTTGGTACGCTAACCAAGTGTCCACTACTGTCTATGAAGTAGTAGATTAATTTTATAAAAACACAATATGGACAAACCGAGTGCTCCTTCTTACTATTATTAATTTTCACTGTACAAGCTAAAAAAAGATAAATCAAAGAAATTCTCAATATAACTAGAACAATAAAAACTATCCACTTTTGTCATTATATATGAAACATAATTCAAAAATAATCCCTTAACATTGCATCTAAATTACCTAGCTTTGTCATTATGAATGATAAATTAAAAATTCTCTAACTCTATATCAAAATAGTCGCCTGTGCCACTATGAAAGATAATTTGAAACTCACTAATGATTTTATAAATTATCCACCTTTGTCATTATGAAAGATAATGCAAAGTACCTCCTAAGTTTGCGATCAACCTGTATATGTGTTGTTGTCAAAGATAATTACTTTTACATTTGTATCTACCTCAACCATCATAAAAAATAAAAAAAAAATGTATCTCAAATCTACATGTAAATACTAATGTATATTATTGAAAAATCAATATCCTTAAAGTATAGTACATATATAATTTAAATTACAAACTTCTATGACAATGAAATTAAATAACCATAATGTTATGTTTCATCATGTATGCCAAATAAACATGTATACATTAGGATTTATATTTATGTTAATAACTTATAAATCATGGGAAAATATTCACTTAAAAAAAACCATGTAGCAATAGTAATTACTACCAGCACCTAGCACCTAGACTCTTTTAATAAAAAACAATAATTGAATAAAAGATAAAGGACTCTAGAGTTTCTACTATTAACATGTGCAAAAAGTTGTAACAACTTGATTAGGCTAAACTATAGATTTATATATTTTAAACTAAAACGTTTAGCACATCTATATTGGTAGTATAACCATAACTGCATATATAGTTTCTTCATAGAAAAATTCAATCATCTTTTTCTATCCTTTAAGAATACTTTAGAGTAAAAAGTCGATCAAAAAAGACTTAGGTATTAAAATTCTTTTGAGGATAGCATTGTTACAACTCTTCCTAGATCCAACTCCAAGCTGTATGACTTATCTTAAGCGACATGGTTCATGCTTCAAATGATGAATCATGTTATTGTAATATCTATGATATTTAAGAACATAGTCTACGAACTAAAATCATTATATTTTAAAAAAATTGAAAAATGAGAGTTAATATAAGATGTAATAAGCACACCAGTTTCAACTTAACTTGAGAAGGGAAAAATCTTCGCAATAATAAAATTCAAACTCATGACTTCATATATAAGATATGTGATGCAACAAGAGTCACCATAATTAATAATGTTATGGTCTCAAACTAATTTCATATTAAAAATCTATAGAGTTACCATGCGAAAAAGAAAATATGAATATGAATGAAACATATATATATTAGTCTCATGAAAACAGTAATTAATAAATTTAAAATAACTATATATATACTTTAGAATATCTATTATGTCTATTATAAAAATACAATTTAATATAAGCACTGATTTGTTAGTCATATGCACTATTGAACAATAATAACTAATATTTATATCCTCTAAAGTTCTAACCCGCGAGCGAGAGCACGGGTTGATGGACTAGTCAAATAAATATAACATGTTTCTAAAAAAATTAAATAGATATAATATGAAAATATAATTAATGAAAAAATATAATGATACTTATTTAGAATTATAAATAATTTGAATTTATTATATAAATTTAGTTAAACTTAAGATGATTTGACTCTAAAAAGATTGAATGACTTATAATATAGAATAGAGAGAGTATACAAAGAAATCTCAGTCGTCATTTGCGGCTTCCAAGAGACGCAGTATGCGGTGGCGGCGGGGCGGCGGAGGCAGCTTCGCTCGCTCCAGTACACAAGGCTGCCGGAGCAGGCCGCGAGAAGTGAGTTCTGGGATCCAAGATTTTGATGGCGTCGTGGTACAGGGGAGAGAAACTCTCATTATCATTCCTAATGTGATCGAATTGTTTATCCCCAACTTTAATCTCCTTGTGGCACGCAGATTGGGAGGCGATTGATCCCATCATCTCGTTGGTATTTCCGTCCCGTCTTCCATCGAATCCTTTGTTCTGGAGATGGCTTATTCCTCTCTCATCTGATTGATCGATCGGCCCTGAGTTGCGTCTGCCCATGGACGGGCAAACTCGCGGCACGGCTAATCTGTTGAAGTTTGCATACTAATTCATCCGTGCTCTTCTTTGATTATGAGTGGCAATCTAAACCGATCTAATACATTTGTTCATGATCTGCTTTTTTTCATCTAAATCATTTCAATAGGCATGCACATGGTTGTAGGCCGGCCGGCTGTATGATTTTTTAACACCAATAAATCTCAAAGTTCTTATTATTATTCTTTTAAGCCAAATAGATCCTTCCCAGTTCAATCAATATACAATCACCTTGTCAATAATAGGGTTAAGGTTATGCAAGAGATTTGGCAAATGAAACTCCCTTTGAATCCTAAAAAAAAGGTTATACTCACAAAAGATAATCTGACCAAAAAAAATTGGAATGCTAGCAAGGGTTGTAGCTTTTGCACCTGGAAACCATACAACATTTATTTTTTTTATTATATCATCACTAAGGCTCTGGCGTATGGTTCACTTGGTTTTTGGTTTAAGACCACCGAGGAATATAGCCCATATGTTTAGAGGTCGGTCTAAATTGGTTCAACAAAACAATAATAATCTCTTATTATTGATAGGTGCAGCGGCCCTTTGTTGGGTTATTTGGCTCACAAGGAATGATTTGGTGTTTAATAAATGTTAACCAAAAACTTTTTTGCAGGTATTTTTCAGAGCGACATACTGGCTCCAGTTTTAGGCTCTATTACGGCGATTGGATGAACCTAAGACGTGTATCCAAGATGCAAGCAAAATTTTAGAGTCAAAAGCCATGTTTTTCTTTTTTTTTTTTCAAATGGTTGGAACTTCAGTTATCGCCTTGGAAACTAGTTTGCACCTGTGAGTTTCGGTTAAAGTGAGTTTGTAATAAGCTTGGTTTGAGCTAAAGCCGAAACATTTGTTTTCATTATTAAAAGAAGCTGGGTTCACCAGGACGACTTTTTCATGTGGAATATGTACTCACCGATATTAAAGTGTATATATATAAAAGAAAGAAAGAAAGAAAGAAAGAAAACGCTGGGAACCCCGGTGATAATGAATTCTTGCTGGGACGAGAGAGGAACTGACGGAGAGCACCTCTGTTTTGTATCCAGGTTGCACTGAATTGAACAGAAATTTGGGCGAGAAAGCACGGCCCTCTCTCCTCGGAGATGTGATCGGCCAAGAGGGAGGACCGAGTGACTAGATTGAAGCAATGGTCGTCGTACCGCTATGACGCTAACTAATAAGTGAGGTATTGGTTGATTTATGTTTGGAAACAGCCGATAGCATGGATGCCCCATATATTGAATTAATTCGATCTATTGATCGCCTAATCAACTATGATGGTATACTCTGTGCGTTAGCTTTGCACGGTTGTCTCTCTTATATATATAGGCATTTAGCGTAAGTACTCGGTCCAAGGATGTGGCGAGACGTACGGCAACAACAATAATCATAATGAAAAGTGGGTGCAACGGATCGGAGCAATGACTCAGGAGGTACTCCTCCATCCTTTTTAATTATCGTTTTCGCTTTATGACAAATAACTGTAACTAACATATATTAACAATATTAATATTTATTATAGTACATAATTATTATAATAATTAAATTTGTAAAATTTATTTTTTAAATAAATTTATCTGAATATACAAAGGTTGATAATATTTTTCTATAAATCTAGTCAAACTAAGAGATAAATATCTATTGACGAAGGGAGTATGTTATTGTTCCATTGAGTCTTGTTCAATAAAAGGCTTCCATCACGTGATTTTGAGAAAAGTATTAAACTTCCTCATTCTATATTTATTTATCTATAGTGTTCTCCATGTATGCCATAATAAAAAAATGAAATTCTATATAAACCATTAAAAAAATTTTAGTGACACTGGTGTGAACATTTTTTGTCCTCAATGCACTCCGTCTATATTGATTGGAAGCCTTGACAAGTGGGCCTAGCCATTCCAAAAATGTTCATCCTAACACCAGATAAGATGGGTTGACTTTTTTTGACTATATATATATTCTAAAATTTTTAAAAGATTTAATTAAGGTGAGACAATTTAAATAGTATAAAATATTATTTTTTAAACCTTTTATAGTTTGATTTGATATGTTTGTTAATTCATGCATTTACATTAATTTACGATTTGGAAAATGAATTTATAAAATCCATTTAGATTTTATTAGATTTTTCTACGCTTTTAAAATTATTTTCTATAAAAATTTTTGAACTAAAGTTTGCAGAAATGATTTATTAAAATATATTTTTTTCATTTTGGGGTAAAATTTTCAAAATAGTTTGAAAATTGAAATCCCTAAAATTCATAATCTTTGACAAAGCGCATTTGCCTTTTTTTTCTCCAATGAGCTTCAGTGTCTATTTAAGCCGATTCGTGGAGGCAAAAGGTCAATATTAATTAGTACTATATTGCTAGTTACATAACTGTTATGTAACTCGATACAAAAGGCACAACAAACTACTCTCAAGAATCCTATTTGAAACCCTAACATAGAAAATTATATTTTTTTTTCTCTTCTCTCGTGTGTCGTCTCCAACGCCGCCTATGCCAAGGTCATGGCCATGATCTTGAGGAGAAAGAAGGCAACATTTCAAGAAGGCCCCTAGGTTTTTCTATAATTATTTTTTAGAGTTACATGCATGATTTGCTCTTGAACTAGTTTGGGGTGCCACTTAAATCTACAAACTCTCAAAATGTATCTTTTTTAACCCTAATATTGTTCAAGTATGCCACTTAGTCTATAAACTCTCAAAATACATTTCTAGCACTGTAAAATTGTTCAAGTATGCCATTTAAATCCATAAGGGTTGTGGAGCATGCTTTTGGCCTACATCTTCATGGCATCGCCATGTGGCGTTGCCTATACCGCTATGCAAGAGAGGAGCGAGCACATGAGGTGGTCTTGGGTGAGCCAGCTATCTACACCATGCCGTCATTACGACGCCCGTGCTACATCTGATCCATTCGTGGCGTGGCATCTTGGGAGACGCGAGATCGATGAGGCTTCCAGACCCCATGGCTCCATCCAGTCGCTAGCTCGCTCCATCAGCAGTGCTACGGATTGATCAGCTGAGCTAATGCATGTCGGTCGGCGCGGACGCTTCCGTTTCATGGTCTTGGGAGACACGGTGGAGTGGACCACAGGGAAGAAGAACTCGCGCGCAATGCGCTTAGCACGAAAGGTTTAACATGGGGTGCTTGCTCTTGAGGTCACAGAAAGCATTGGAGCCGAAGCGGTCAGCGATATGATGATGTCACGCAATGGTGGACGGCGATGGAGGTTGCGATGGACGAGACGACTTCCAACTCATGTTGGGGAGGTTAATGTGTATTGAAACGTGTGGTGGCACACAGAATAAACCACAAGCGTATGGATATTGAAGTAGTTTTTACCTAGAGTATTTGAGTGTATTTCCAACTTCTAGGGTTTTGTTTGGCTGCATCCGAATACTCAATCCATACGGTTTGGAAGGGATTGAGGTGTATTTTGAACTAAAATACACCTCAATCCCCCTCTAAACCATATGGATTGGAGTATATTTAGGTGCGCGCAGCCAAACAAACCCTAGGTGTACCTACTCCCATCTTTAATAAATCACCTTGCGTATAAGTGCATACTCATTTATTAGTTTGATTATATACCAATTTAAAATACTCCAAAGCTTACTACATGAAAAAAAATTCAAAACCCCCATATTTGTAAGTATATTGTTAATAATACCATCGTAATAGTATATAAAATAACTACAACCACATAAATGCTCTGTGTATACTTTGCCTATTTGACATATATAATACATAGGATGATCTAGTATATTCATATGCTTCGCACACAAACACAAATGGGAGTAGCTGTACTCAGGAGGAGAGAGAATTTTCTCATATATTACTATAATTAAATATCAAGTTCCTTGACTTCCTTTGGGGACCCATAAAAGAATAATTCTAATTTGTTTGTTTGAGTCCACAAAGTGAACGATAATTGCAAGCATATATATCAAGTACTGATCTATCCGTCGATTGATTATGATGGAACACCTCTTTCTATTTTCCGTGTGGTGGCCGTCATTACGAAACCAAGAAGCAATATAACTCGTAACGTGTGGAAAAAAAAAAACGGGGGGTGGGGGTGGTTGGGGGGGGCAACAAAAGAAAACCAAACAGAAATCAACACTTGCAAAACAGGGGAAACCAAACGTCACGTGTGGAGTGGATCGGAAAAAAAGAAATAAAAACCGATGGAAAAAACAAAAAACAAAAGGGTCGTATCTGGATGGAGGAGGAAGAATCGCTTCGCTCTTTAATATTAGAACGGTGATAGAACTGGAATAGTTGTTACTTTTTTTAGTCTTCAATGAAATCAAAACAATTGCTGTTTGTTTCGAAACCAGTTTCTCTACTACTGTTAAACGTTTTTCACAGTTTGATGGAAGAAAATGTCCGCTGCCTGTAATTATTTACGGTTTGGATCGTTCACATGTTGTAAAGTAGAAGAGCGCTTTGAACAAAAACTCTCATACTGGAAAGCCAAATACTTGTCTTATGGGGGGAGACTTGTCCTGCTTAACTCTGTCTTAAGCAGTCTTCCGATGTTTATGATGTCTTTCTTCGAGATTCCAAAATGAGTTATTAGAAACCTGGATCATTTCAGATCAAGGTTTTTCTGGCAAGAATCTAATGAGAGACACAAATATAGACTGGCTAGATGGGACATATTATGTCGTCCTAAGGACCAAGGGGGTCTTGGCATACTAGATTTACACATTCAAAATAAATGTCTTCTAGCCAAATGGTTAGTGAATCTCATAAACTCGGATGGTACCTGGCAGTCGTTGCTAAGGAATAAATATTTGAGATCGAAAACCTTGACCCAGGTGTCAGCAAAACCTAATGACTCTCATTTTTGGAGAGGTCTCATGCGTATTAAAGAGGAGGTTTTGGCAAGAGGTTCTTTCATAATTAAAGATGGAACCAATACGAGGTTCTGGGAGGATACCTGGGTAGGGGATAAGCCTCTCAAAGATCGATACCCGAGCTTATATAATATAGCACGGGCGCCTCATGACACTGTGTCACGAGTTATGGCCACAAACTCTCTTAATATTTCTTTTAGAAGGGCTCTGGTTGATAACAAGCTTACTGAGTGACTTAACCTAGTTGCCAGAATCTCAAATGTTGTCTTGGTGGAGGGTAAGGATTATTTTAGATGGGGCCTAACCAAATCTGGATTATTTACAGTCAGATCTATGTATCTCGATGCTATTGATACACATCCACCGTTACAGCACACTAAGATCTGGAAGTTGAAAATACCTCTAAAAATTAGGATTTTCCTCTGGTTTTTACAAAGGGGTGTCATTCTGACCAAGGACAACCTAGCCAGGAAAAACTGGAAAGGCAGTCAGAAGTGTTCGTGTTGTAATATGAATGAAACTATCCAACACCTCTTCTTAGAATGCCCTCTTGCGAAGATGCTTTGGAGGGTTATTTTCTTTGCCACCGATCTGACCCAACCTAGATCCATCAACCACATGTTTGGGAACTGGCTTAATAATCAGAATACTAAGACTAAGGCCTTGATTTGGGTTGGGGTAGCTGCATTATGCTGGGCTATCTGGAGATGCCGGAACGATGTAATTTTTAAACGTTTGAAAACTAACTCTATTATGCAGGTTATTTTCAGGGGAGCATATTGGCTACGCTTCTGGGCCCAGCTGCAGCGTGACGAGCAGGCCAGGGACACCCTCATTTTGATGAGCAAGAAATTAGAGATGATTGCCTTAGATTTCTCTAATAGAGGGTGGAAGCATTTTTATCGTTTGCTTTAGTCTATACCGATATGTCGGTGGAACTGTGCTTGTTCTTTTGTTTTCAAACTTGTAATGGTTGGCTGTGTACATCCACGGATGTAGAGGCCGGATTCTATTATCCATTATCGAAAAAAAAACATGTTGAGGTTGAGAACTTGAGACATGATATTAGAGTAGCAATTTGTGTTTTACTACTGCAGGGCAGATATCCATGGTTGTGGAATAGAGTTCTAGGTTTCCCGAACTAGGCTGGTTGGAACAACCGTTGTAGGATACAGTTCTACTATTGCGGGAGTCAAGGCTAGCTGGATGTTGGAATGGACGGAGCAAGTTTGGGATGGAGGGAACAAAAAATGTGAGACTCAGAGGCTGGGAACAACGGTTGTGGGATAAAGTTCTACTGCTGGAACTCACAGAGGATGTGGTTTGGGATGGAGCGGCAACTAATTTTTATGGTTGCGGGAAACAGTTTTTATGGTTGTGGCCGCAAGTTTATAGTTGCCGGATTCTGAGGTTGAGTTGGTTGGCTTGCATGGTTCAAGACACTCCTAGGTCATGTTTGGATACAATCTGATTGACATCATTTCACATGTTTTGAGGTGGATTGAAATGTAACTTAAACTTCTATAATTGCAATCCGTCTCAGCATATGTGGATGAAGTAAATCTGACAATATCCAAACAAGATCTTACGAGCTAAATTGATTGAATTTTTTAATTCACTTTTAGAGAAAGTCAATTTCTTTTTTTCTTGTTATACCATGAACTCTCTGAAGCTTGGTAATAAACATGTCTAATGAACATGAGAGAACAGTATGTATTGACTATATAGGACGAGGACAAGAGTCGGAGTAATTAATTCTAGGATTGCGTGCTGTCATGAACAACTAATACAGCCTAATATGCTAAAGGTAGCTAGCTTCTTCTCATCTAACATTTTTAGTGAACCCGATTTGTTGATAATTAATGAAATTATTGTTTAAGCATAGGACCATTGAAAATTAAGATATCACATTTACCATATTGTTGATGCCAAATTGTCCAATCACATACCAGCTAGGACAAGATTGTTCAGGTTACCATGGACCATAGAACGAGTCAGGACCACTCTTAGAGCATCTCCAATAGTCCTCCAATCTCACCCCTTATTCTTATAAAACTGTCATGATGGGGGAGATAGCTTACTTTTTTTTCTCCAACCATCCCCAAGAATTCCCTTTTTTGGATCACCAAAAAAACAGCCCTTCAATTCTCCCCTCAAATGAAGGGGGCCGGAGTCCTTCAATAATGTGGGTCCCATTGTAATTGTTTTCTTACTATGCTTGACGCTCTACACTGCGCATCCGCCGAGAAGCTCGCGTCCGCGGCCATGGCCCGGGGCGAACTGGGCAAAGGGGCGTTGCGCTAAACTCTGTGTTGTTTTGTAAGGAGAGACACAAACTCAAGGTGCATCTCTTACTAGAAAGTTGTTTTAGTTTAATTTATTATTAGTAAATTTAGACTCAATTGACCTCTCTCCAGGATCAGCACTATTATAGTAAAATAATCCCTGTTGGGCAATCTCACATTACCGTCGGGTTTGTAACCATATCCAGCAACTGATTGTGGATCCGGGAGACCTGGTAGTAAAAACACCTATCACCAGTGAAAAGATCGACAATCCGATGGTTATAGAATTTTTCACTGCCGAGTTAGTACGATCCTCAGGAGTCATGTTCTCACAAGGGAACGTGGAATGAACCGAAGTTTAGAATGTCATTTTATAAAATGGGAACGTAAATGTTCTCGAAATCAGTAACATGGACGTTCTCGGAAAGAGAAACGTATAGCCATGTGTGTGTTTCAGGCTGCTAACGTCCGAATGACCGATCCAAACGTTTAAAAAAAAAAAAAAAAAAAAAAGACCGATCCAAACGTTTTGTCGGAGAATCCCAGCCACTCACAGATAAGTCGTCTGTGTCAACATGTACGGTCGAATGTTGCTGTCTCCGTGTATGCATAATTGTTCTTACTTGGTGTCAGCATTCATTTGGTGTCAGAGATCGACCGTAATTTAATGTCGGTTATCTTTTCAAAGGGTAGCAAAGGACCGGTCATCTTATCGAGCAATGCTTGAGACATCGAATGCCGTTGGAAGCCTTAACCATGCCGACTCCAATTCCACCCTAAGTAATGCTATATGGACTTCCATTATTTAACCGGACATGCATCACTACTACAATGTCTCTGACTGTGGTGGTCAAAATCGATTAACTATGGCAGTTTTACAACCGTCTCAGTGGGTTAATCAATTAACCGAGGCGAATGTTTTAAGGCAACAGCCACGGTTAATTGCAATAACCATGCACGGCAGTTATAAACAACCACCACGATTAATATTGTCTAGAAAATCCAAAAAAAATAAAAAATTTTATAACTTTGGAAAATCAAACCGAGACATTACACTTAGCCCTTCAAGTACTACACGACTAGATACACGACTACACGACTCACCCATTTATATATAAAATACACTATATTTTCTATATCAATATTTCGTATTCTTATATTAGATATTTTATTTACTAAATAAAATCAAATAAAAAACTTTTAACTATAAAGTTTAAAATCTTTTCTAGTACTATAACTTTAGTATAGGATGTATCTCCAATGGAGATAGTTTGAAAAAAAAAATAAAAAAATATGTTTTAAAACATGTAAAATTCAAATATTTGAGAATCTAAAATACTTTAAATCAAAAACTTGTCAATATCAAATATGTAGCTCGGGCTGGCCACTAGAATTTTGGTATTAACTATATGAATATTTGAGATCTTTGAGTAATCAAAATTTTAAATATGAAAATCTATAACTTTTAAACACACATTTGAGACTCTAAACATCTTTGAATTAAAAATTTTAACTATAAAGTTGTAGATTCTATTGAATACTATAACTTTTGTATAGATCATGTCAACATTCGAGATCATTTGATAATTTTAAATTTTAAATTCAAAATTTGCACATTAAAACATTATATTGGGACCTAAACGGTTTCAATTCAAAAAACTTTTCAACTACAAAGTTGTAGGTCTCATCCAGAGCTACAATTTTGATATAAATTTTTTCTTTATCCTATTTTATATAAAAAGGTATGAATTATTTTTTGGTTGCAACCATGTCCATGGTGGTTGTTTTGGATCTATTAACCATAGCGGTTGCTTTAAGGTGACTGCCACGATTAATCGATTAATCGTGGCGCTTGCTTTAAAGCTTATCGTCCCCGGTTAATTGTGAATTAACCGTGGTGGTTGTGTTAAGCTGCTCGCCTCGATTAATCATTAACCGAAACAGTTGCTCGGTTAGCGGCTAGGGGCGGCCAGGCCACCGATTAACGGTGGCGGCTTCTAGGCCTAACCGCATCAGTTAATTTTGGCTTAACATCATGCAAAATCTTTTCTGTATTACTGATATTAGGGTTATTTCGCACTAACTTTTATAACATCATCTTTGAATAATTTATTTTGTGAGACCCAGTACAGACATAGACGCTTATATACCACACGATTTATACTCACTCTTAGTTTAGTCTTGGTGGGGTTTTATACAAGTTTTGAAGACATCTATATCTAAGAAATAGTGCATAAAAGAAAAATAAGTGTTCATCAGCAATTCGAATTTAATTTTCAAACAGTATTTTAAAGCATCAAATGAATTCAAATAAAAAAGTTGTTAACAACAACGATTCATAACTTTTAAGATCTACAACTTTATTTGATCATTTCTTCATCCAATGTCGTTTTGAAAATTTAAATTTTAGTACTTCATTTTAAATAATCGTTGTCCATTTGTAGGGGCACATGAATATAAAGCCCCACCCCTCGAGCGCAGGTGCAGTCCCCTTCCTTCCACTTTGTATTTTTTTCTTTGAAATTTTTGAAGAATTGAACAATTTAATATATATTTCTCTAATATGGAATTCATAGAAAAAATTTATAAATTGTTTTTTCAAAATTTAGAATTCATAGAAAATATTTGAAAATTGTTTTTTTTAAAATTTGGTATATATTTGTTTTATCCATAAATTATATCGTTCTGTCAAGAAAATACACTGAAAAAATTGTTGTAAAAATATAGTAATAAGTCAGTGTAATTAGAAGTATGAGGCCGCGCCGTCTCAGCGGCCTCTCGGCATGGCCACGATAGCCCCGATTTCTTTGGATCCGTCCGATATGGTTTCTATGGCTCGGATCGTTTTGTTCCTATTTCTGGTTTACCCACCGCCTTCTTACCTTGCCGATCCATCACTATCATCGAAACAACACCACTGAACCATTGACCGTCGCTCTCATACTGCAGCATTGTTTTCTTTTTGTCTCCTCCTCATAGGAGCTATCATCTTGTCTGCATGCTCCCGTCATATATGTACCTTGTTTTTCTTTTTGTCCTCTTCTTGTAGGGGTATAGCTCATGTCTGTTTCTTATTATTGGTATTCCTAAAGGATGCTCCACGGTGCCCTCTCATTGCCTATATAATCATCACCTTGCCGCCGCTCCACGGTGCCCGCTCATCCGCCATTCCTTTCTTATCTTCTTAGAATACCTTGCGATAGCTTTGTTTTTCTTTGGACCGATATGGTTTCTATGGCTCGGATCATTTTGTTCCTATTTCTGGTTTACCCACTGCTTTCTTACCTTGCCGATCCATCGCTATCATCAAAACAACACCACTGAACCATCGCCGCGCCGTCTCCGCGGCCTCTCAGCATGGCCACGATAGCCTGTTTTGCTGGACCCATCCGATATGGTTTCTATGGCTCGGATCGTTTTCTTCCTATTTCTGGTTTACCCACTGCTTTCTTACCTTGCCGATCCATCGCTATCATCAAAACAACACCACTGAACCATCGATCTGTCGCTCTCATACTGCAGCATGGTTTTGTTTTTGTCTCCTCCTCATAGGAGCTATCCTCTTGTCTGCATGCTCCCGTCATATATATACCTTGCTTTTCTTTTTGTCCTCTTCTTGTAGGGGTATAGCTCATGTCTGTTTCTTATTATTGATATTCCTAAAGGACGCTCCACGGTGCCCTCTCATTGCCTATATAATCATCACCTTGCCGCTGCTCCACGGTGCCCGCTCATCTGCCATTCCTTTCTTATCTTCTTAGAATACTGCCTGATAGCCTGTTTTGCTGGACCCGTCCGATATGGTTTCTATGGCTCGGATCATTTTGTTCCTATTTCTAGTTTACCCACTGCTTTCTTACCTTGCCGATCCATCGCTATCATCAAAACAACACCACTGAACCATCGATCTGTCGCTCTCATACTGCAGCATGGTTTTGTTTTTGTCTCCTCCTCATAGGAGCTATCCTCTTGTCTGCATGCTCCCGTCATATATGTACCTTGCTTTTCTTTTTGTCCTCTTCTTGTAGAGGTATAGCTCATGTCTGTTTCTTATTTGCGGTATTCCTAAAGGATGCTCCACGGTGCCCTCTCATTGCCTATATAATCATCACCTTGCCGCTGCTCCACGGTGCCCGCTCATCTGCCATTCCTTTCTTATCTTCTTAGAATACTGCCTACTCGAGACACTCGTGTAGCCCACTTAAAGTTGAGCTAGAAAATATTCGGTCCCAGAATATCAAGTGAGATATAGTCAAACTCATGGTTCCATAAAGAATATTAGAAAAAATAACACTGAAATAACTTTCATACATTTAGTTTAGTGAACCCCTCATACCAAAAAATAATGCAATTAAATTTATAGGCACAAAATCCCTCTGTTTAATTTATATTAGATCATTTCCCTGGGAATCGGTTCAACAATAAATAAATTATGTCATCTTACCATGCTTCCTGTTGCTTTTGAACTTGGTATCTTTATGTATGGAGATGATTTTATGCTTCCTATAGGTGATCCACCAATTATGTTTCATGGAGAGAGTCTCTGCTAGCAATCCGAGGAAGAGGCTTCGGGGAGAAGGCTCCTCTTCCCACCCAGGTGCGCTCTCTTGTTGCTGCATTATATATTTGCTTGATGTGTGTAAATAGAAAATTTGCTATGAATATCGTAGGAATTATTATACCATCTACTGGGAAGACGATACGGAAGAGGCAGGAGCATCGAAGATCTATAATAAGAGCCAAGAAAGAAGGTAATTATTAATATATGTTTATAGTCTCAAGATAAATAAATGTACTCTAGAATGATAAATTTATTTTTTGAACCTTGTAGCTAAGGCTATAGGATCCAATGCTTGAGAGGAGGAGCGAGGGAGAGCGGGGAGTCTCGGGACGGCAAAAGCAAGGTCAAAGAAAGAAGGTAGTTGATTTTATCTCTACACGTGTCTATATATTGGAGTGGAAAATATTCACCCACGTGATAATTTAATGTTTGATCTTGCATGATGGTACCGAGCTTTTGCATGCTGTAAAACAGTAAACGTAGTGAGTGGTTGCCTTCTCCAAACATGCATGCGTGTGTGCTAAGTTATGCATGCCGGAAGAGTAGGCATTGCCTCCAAGATGCATGCATGCATGGACTAGCTACTAGCCTGCATACAGAAATAGGCCACCATACTATGCCATGCGCAAGAATCAATGCTCTCCATCCTCGATAGCATAAGCGGATGGGGCCCGGCGACCCTTGGCGCCAGCCCGGCTCCCTGCGACAGCGCCTGAGAGGTCTACTACTCTACTCGAAGGTTGCATGTGGCCTAATGGCGAGCGAGTGGTTCCAAAATAAAAAAAATTGTACTGCTACTTTATACTAGAGTAGTAGCACAAAAGCAAGCCTGCAGAAGCTCATTAATTAAGTGAAGCTGGTGTTTGAACTAGAGCAGCTGTTCATATTAGGTCACACATTTTGTACAAGATTATATATGGGTCAAATGCACAATGAATTTTGGCTGCATATTAGGTCACACATTTTTTTGCTTTTTTTTTTTTGAGCTGCCTATTCGCTTATCTTGTCAGCCATTCCAATACATAGTTACATCTCTTTCTATCTCACTTCTCGTGTACACATAGTTTAATGTATATAAGAAACAATTTTCTTATATCTTTCTTATCTCATCGGCACTTTACGTGGTCGAGACTACCGTATCACGCAAAAGCATTCTGAGGCAAATCCTTAGCAATCTAGGTGCGGTTATTCGCACGGAAGGGATAGTGAAGCTAGATGAGTCTCGCAGGATAGCCTTGGCTCACAATTGAGATCCCTGCTTTCGAATAGCACTGAAGGTGTGACTACGGAGTGCTTCCATGGTAGCCCTTGTGCGGGCGACTATGATGCTGAAGAAAATGTCTCTGACATAGCAATTGCCCATTTTATATCACAGAAGAATGTCCATGTCAATGATGTGAACTATGTGGCTTTCCATCAAACATATGGCCAACTACGTAATTGCATGAGCTGGTGTCACATTCTGAACACTAGATATCAGCTTCTACGTATGGAAAAAAAATGGGCTTTTTAATGCACATGTAAATCTTTTGAAGCGACTTGCACTGATATGCGCAACTTATGGTGATATCCTTCCACTTAGACCCTCTGCTCGAACCATGCATCCACCAGCCTCATGTGTTGGACGAGTCATGTATATTGGACCTGATCCACCAGAGACTCGACGTGAAGAACTAGGTAGAGAGTTGTTCAATCTGTTGCAGGAGTATAGCCCAGTTGGCAATCCCATAATAAACTGAAAGGTACGTTTTCCCATCATGTACCATTTAGTTATTATTTCATCCTAATAAATCTCACTGACACCTACATGTTTCTTGCTCCCTTGTAGGAGATCCAAAGAATGGGAACAATTAAATCCAAAGGGACCTTTTACGAGGCTCGAGATTATATCCTCTTCGTTGTTGTTAGCTTCACCATGCAAGTCGAATTTCCTATTTCTACTGCGCAGACAGTAATAACAGCATTCTAGAGCCTACTCACCAAATTCCCACAGGAAAATTTTGTACGATATAAGTAGGCACTAGAAGGCAGCGTATGCGATGTTATCTCCAATGTTGTGTTTATATTATTATATTATGCCAGGTTATGTAGCTGTTATTATCCTGTGCAATAAGCATGCATGTAGAGGACAATCCTCTCCTCCTTACATGCTTGCATTTGGTGGGCTCTTGCTTTGGACCGTTTGTATACAACAAATGGCAATGTGAGGGCCTATTTTTTTTTTCTTCATATTGTTGTCCCCTTTTATGTTTATGAGGCCTGCAGGCTGGAAATGTATGAAGAGGCACGCATCATGCGTCCACTCTTGCTAATATAATAGTAGGTTGCCGACCATCCCTTCGGAATAATGCCACCATTTTTGGTTGTGAGCTCTATGAACATGAGAAATTAAATATATATTTTAGATATAACAAAAACTAGAAGACTCATTAAATATAGAAGTAATATCTATGGCCTACAACAAAAGATGAGGCTGTCGCCCTATCTTTGGCAGCGAGTGAGAGGAGTATAGAGTAGAGGCGTGTGGAGGTGGCTTCTCCACTCAGTGCCGACCTGCATGTGCCATTGGACTGCTGCGCTCGGCTATGGGGCCCAGAAGTAAGGTGCAGTATATAGTTGGCCAGGAATGCTGCTACTCTCTCGGCCAACAAAAAGAGGGAGAATGTTGGCTTAGAAAAGAACAGAGAGACTGGGAGGGAGAGATAAAAGAATATTATTCTTTCTTTATATTTCTAAGGCATCGGACAACCAAAAAAGAACAGTTTTAATTTAAAAACCCAAAACAAACATCACACAAATGACTATGTAGAAGCATGAATGGTACACCATGTCCCTATGGCCTGTATTTTATTTTATTTTTAGTCTGTCATTATTGCAGACTCAAATGCATAGTTAAATCAAATTCAACATATTACTGAAAATGCAAAATTTAGTGTGTTTTTCGAGGTGGGGTACAGCAAAGTAGAATAAAAGGGTGTCATAGAGCTGGGTACTTGATTTTTTAACGGATATAAGGGGGGTATATCGTACTAATGTGCAGATAACCACCATATGAAGCATTGTCATTAACATACATGATACAAGCAGTGTAAGTGGAAGGTTCCCAAATCAAATAATAATATATCTTTGAGGCATGAAAACAATAACACGCATTATAACTAACACGATAGCATTCGCATATATTAAAGACAGTTTAATTGGATTTATTTAATTACTTACAAGAGCTCACACAGATAACCAACATTATCGTTAGGTATGTAAAAACTTACTCACAATAGCAATTATTGCAGGAGAACTCACATCGTGTTCCCATGATATTTCCTCCATACTATGGTCTGCTCTGCTTAGATGGGAGCGTATGGCTTTTGTAGAGTCTACTACACACATAGGTGAGCCCTAACCACCAGCGAGATATGGTGAATCTTTGTAGCTTGTTTTGCAAGGGCTTTTGTATTTGCTTTCATCTCATCTATCGAATTAGAAAGACTCATGCGTCCAACAAAATATTTGCTTGGTTCTCACACACCAATTGCCTTAGCCAGCCCAGTGTGGTTGCCAATCTTATAATCTAGCATAGTATCAAAATACTCTTTTAGTTCCTCAACTAAGCCAGAATGAACCATATCACCAATACAACGACATAGATACTCATTAAGAACCAACTCATGATCATGGACCCATAGTACACAACTTCTGAACCTTAAATTTGGCCTATACTTTGCTATCAAAAAAGGATTGGCAAGGGAGTGATCACGACAAGGGGAAGACCACAAGGGAGTAATGGGTAGGCCAACTTGGGCCAGTCAGGAACATGCAAGAAGTGGGTTTTGGGGGGCTCTTTGGGCCAAGAGCTAACCAAAAACCAAACCATATATTACTATGCAAAGTCGATGCTTAATACGTGTTAATCAAACCAAGATCAAACCTATTGGCTAGCTAGCTTAAACTGAAAGCCAAAGGCTTAATTTTGCTTGATAAAAAATAATTTTCAGCCTTACTTGATATAACCAAAAGCAATTGCTAACTTTCATTCGGCATTTTTATTGAGCCTGTTAGGCTACTAGAAATCGTCTTCATACTTAAACACATGTATTAACACATAAACAGGCGACTCATGAAATGATTTGGCAGGAGATTAAGTGTGTAAAACCGAGGGTGTTACAACCTACCCCCTTAAAAGAATCTCATCCCGAGGTTCAGAGTAGGTAAAGAGAAATGGAGAAAACGCAATTACATTACATAGATCTAAAATTACATGGAGATTACACGACCAAACCAACCCGACACTTCTAACCACTCAATCTAGCGGCCGAGCTAAATGGGAACAATGAAGGAACAACAAAGTAATGATAATCCGAACATGGATTCGGAAGCGAGCAAAAAGAAATGGAGGAAACGTGATTACATTACATAGATTTGAAATTACATGGCGATTATACGACCAAAGCAACTCAACACTTCTAACCGCTCAATCTAGCGGTAGAGCTAAACGGGGACAATGAAGGAGCAACAGGGATAATGATAATCCAGAACATGGCATATGTCCAACATATCCAGAAGCAATCGAGTGGAAAGGGAAACATTGTGAACTCTAAGGCTAAACTCAACCTCTAGGGATGGAAATCGGATCCTGCTGCCGTCCAACGCGTGCTTGGTGGCCTCTAACAACCTAAATCCACAGGCTAGGCTTGAACTCCTAGCACCGGCACGCAAATCTTTTCCCCTAGCTAGCTTCTCCCTAGATCTAGCGGCGCTTCATCATAGAAGAGAGATTTGCTCAAGCGATTTTTGTGTTTAGGATTTGGAGAGTTGGGGTGGCGAAGGAGAGGAACTTAGGGTTGCATTTATAGCTCGGCGGGGAAGGGGTGAGTGGTTGCGTGGTATGGTGCACCGAGGACAACGAGGCTGAGTGGGAGGGAAAATGATGGTGGGTCACGTGGTGGGGTGGCCAAAGGCCATGGTGCGCTTTGCACTCAAGCCTGCGCACAAAAAAGAAAAGGAGGGGACAGGGTTCGCACGACGTAGAGGCGCGTGGGTGATCGAGGAAAAAGATAGGGGGTCCGGTATGGACTTGAAGGCAAGAGCCGACAGAATCAATTTGTAAAGGAAAAGAGCATGGCAATGTTCATCTCACACAGGTCTAAAACTATGCGGAGAGGAACTTAGGGTTGCGTTTATAGCTCGGCGGGAAGGGGCGAGTGGTTGCGTGGTGCGGTGCACCGAGGATGGCGAGGCTAAGTGGGAGAGAAAATGATGGCGGGTCACGTGGTAGGGTGGCCAAAGGCCATGGTACACTCCGTACTCAAGCCTACACACGAAAAGGAAAGGGAGGAGATAGGGTTCCCGTGACGTGGTGGCGCATGGGCAATTGAGGAAAAAGATAGGGGGTCCAGTATGGACGTGAAGGTGAGAGCCAAGGGCATCAATTTGTAAAGGAAAAGAGGATGGCAACGGTCATCTCGCACAGGTCTAAAACTATACGAAAAAGTTATACTGCTTCCTAGAACTAAAGCGACAAACTAACCATCTAGACTAATTATGAGTAGCAAGATATTAAACACGCATTACAATAGTTATTGCAAGAAATGATATGCTTTTTTCGGAAGACCATACATAGCTTCATGAGGATACAAGACAAACACATTGCTTCAAAGTACAAATGTAGGGTACAACATTCGGAGAAAGGCAAGGACACGTGCTTCTGAGAACCAAGGTACATCTCCACAACAGCTAATCCACTTCGTCGAGGCGGATGGCTTCACGGCTGTTCTCTGAGGTTCTCCAATGGGGTTAGGGCAGGCGCGAGAAAGGGAGACTCCACCTCGGAGGCTTCCATGGGAGTGGGGCGGTGGAACGGTGGGTGTTGCCACATTCCTCTCTCACTCCAAGGCATAGATGGGTATCCCTTCCGGGATCGAGGGTTGCTGCACATCCGGGGTAGGCGTCCTCCGTTGGCCTCGGGTGAAGAGGTAGGCGTCTCTTAGGCTGCTTAGCGTAGTAGTCTCCCGCCTCTCGCATGGCTTCAGCGGTGGCAGATCTCACGGCTTTCAGCCGAGTGGCGGCTTGGGCGTGCGCCATGGCAAGGCTCACATGGAGCTTCCGGCTTGGCGCTCGGCCTCTTCGGCTCGAGGCGATGCTCTTCCTCAACTTCGGTGGCCAGTGGTCATGGTGCTCATCCGGGGCCGCCGGATACGTGGCTAGGGATACCACGGTGGGGTCGGCCGCTTGCGAGGGGCGTCCTCGCGCCGCATGCGGGTTCTCGAGCGGAGAGTCCCGGTCCGACGGGCGGAAAGAACCTCATGGGGGTGCGGGCGAGGGAATCGGCATAGATCTGGCATAGGATTCGCAGAGCTTTGCAAGCTACAGCTTGGTAGGTGTCGAAAAAGCGAAAGCCGATGGTGGTGGCACTCCAACCATCTACGCCGGGGGAGTTCTCACTCTTCCCAATGTAGACGGTGACTTCACACCGCTCCGTGCCATGCTCTACGAACTCCACGGCCCTCATACACAGGCGATCTCGGATTCCTAGCCACTGCGTGGTGGTATCTGAAAGCTTGGGAAATCCCTCTACGCCCGGCAGGTCTTCTTTGGTCCAAACTCCTTCCGCCTGCCTTATGGGTTGGATAGGAGGGTTGGTAAGTTGAAGGCAGGGGTATAGTGGCTCTTGTGAGGCCATGGGCTTTTGCTCGGGAAGGAAAAAGGTTAGAGGAATGGTTAGCAAGCGTGGGGTGTGGTGAAGATAACTGGGGTGGCTTCCTTTTGTAGAGGTCTGAGCAAGGCGTCTCCAAGAAGATTGATCAGTCTACAGTGGTCGGGACAGGTCGACAGGTTGGACTTGTGCTTAGTGTGCCGGCATCGGCGGCTTTGGAGGCATGGCCGCGGCATCACACTCGAGGGGGAACAACAGACTTCACTCGATGTGAGATGAGTGAATGACGGAGGCCACGCGGGGATGTCGAGCACGAACGCAGAGGTCAAAAAGGAGGACCGACATGAGCGCAAAAAGAGGGAGACAAGAAACATGGGTGAACGAAACCGAAGTGACCCCAAGGGGTGAATACAACACGGTGATCGTGAGCGGCATGATGGGGGCAGTGTCACAGGAACCAATAATTTTCAGCCTTTGAATCATCCTCTGCTTTTTTTTTTTGTCTTTCTTCTTTTCCTTGAATATACCTAGAATCCACCGCATTTGTCACAATATACTTGAAGGGTGTCATCGAGAACGAGGAACTCAATTACATATAAAACGTGATGGAAAATACATATTAGCTTTTTGTGAGATATTTTTTTAGTACAAGCAGTACATATGATTCCTAAGATTTAATATACCAAGAAGGTCATCTTCCACAATGTGGTAATACAAAACCAATTAGCTTCTATTGAGATAGTTTCGAGTACCACATATACATGGTCTCTAAAGTTTGATATATCAAGCAGATCACCCGCAGCGAAGCGCGAGCACAAGTTGACAGGTTGACAGGTGGGACTTTGGGCTCAGTGTGCCAGCATCGGTGTAACACCTGTGTTTTTGCAACCTTTTAAAAATCAACAAAAATTTGAAATTTTTAAATCTTTACAACAAATTAAAAACTTGATTAGTTTATTTCCCGCAAAACCATATTTAAAAATCTTTTTCAAAACTCTTGCATTAAAATTCACCCTATGCATCACGTGCTTCATCAAGCACCCCTAAATCACTGTTGCACAACAGTGATGGCATGCACTCCGGTTTCAAAACTCTTTCCTTTGGTTCATGTGTACCGGGTTTGTGAAGAAGAGAGGGGCGTGCAACAGTGACTTGGAGAGCCGCGAACGCCGTGCATGCCGTCACATTGCGCCGTCCTCTCCCCACAATATCGCACACCACAGCCGCTCGTGATGTCCCCTCACTGCACGACCGAGACCGCACGCCACCGCCCAACGACACCGCTCGTGCTATCCTTTCTGCATGACCGACATCACGCACCACTGACGCCGCTCGTGCTGTCACCTCGGTTCCCCACCCCGATGCCGCGATGCCCGCCGACGATCGCGCGCACCCAGCCACGCACTCACCTCCCCGGATCCCGCCATCGACTGCCTATAAGACCCCCTGATGCCCCTTCTTTCACCCAAAGCACCCCCAAAGCACCCCAACTATCAGCATAAATCACCCATAAAAGCTCCACTAATCAAACGCCGATCAAGTGGATTAATTCAAGAAGTCAAAAACAGAGTTTCACAGGCCAAAGATTGCTGAAGAAGACAACAAGAAGTTTGAAGTACACCGTCAGAAGCAAAAGTTGAAGCCTGCGAGATGGACCTAGATGAAGAAGTGTTCATTGTCACCCTTCTGGCTATCCTAATCCCTCCCCTCATTGGATTTACAATCTTGTATATCATTGTAATGCGTCCGCTACCTTATGAAAGACCTTAGGCTACCCGTTGAATTAAAGAAGTTGGAAAATATTATTCAAAAATTATGTTGGCACCAGAAATATTTCTGAAATTATCAAAGGAAAAAGAGGAAAAAGAAAAATGGCATGGTCAAAACCACTAAAGGAGAGTACAATGACTCCCCCTTTTCTCAGCATACACGACAAGAGTCACCCTCACCAGTACTCGTCGTATCCCATCACCTGGCCGCATCACCACAATAGTGCTACACTATGCAGTGGGACCCAATCCCCATTCCCCCTTCTTCAACACATCCAAGACCAGTCAAAGCCGGTCAATCTTCCCAAACAAGCCTCACCTCGACACATTATAAAAGACCAAGCCAGCCATCTTACTTCACCATTCCAAGTTTCTTGAACCACTTCATCACCACTCCACACCATCTGAATCGCCTCGCCATCAGCCTTCTCCCTTCCCATAGAAGCCAGCCACATTCACCACCACCCACAAAGATGACTGAAAGAGTCTGGATCTGTGGCAACTGCCTAAACACAGAAGGATTTCCCCAACTCCTATACGATACCATGCAAATACTTGGCATCCAAGAGCGCATAGTGTATGAGGGCTGCACGTATGAAAAGCATGGCAATGAGCATTGTGTGGTCACCATCTACATCACCAAGAGTAAAGACTTCCTCGACGTCACCAAAGCCTGGAGCACGACTGTCACCGGATTTCGCTTCACGGACGCCTACCGAGCTGCCGCCCGCCAAGCCCTACGACACCTATGCAAGACCTACAAGGATCACCCCATCATGGAGTTCATGACCATCTGCATGAAGACCCTCGATGAGTCAACTGAAGCCCAACGAAGTGCATCACCAAGCGGATGAAGGACCAAGGAGCCCTAAAGTAAAGCAACCCGGCTCGATGAAGTAAAATTAGTCATCCTAGGGAGATGTACTCGTAGCCTAGTTGCACTCTCTCTTCCCCTCCCGTTATTGTAATCCCCCCATTGTACTCGAAATAGTATGTCTTGCGGTCCCCATAATATTCAAGCACTTCCCAACAAAACGATATCACTACGCTCATACAATGTCAGCTAAATAATCAATGGTGGTATAAATCACAACACTATCAGCTTAGAAATATCTGGAAATAATAATAGAAGATTTAAGGCTACATCTTCTAAGTGGGGTAGATCCGGACCCCATAATTAGAAACACTAATCAGATGGGCGGAAACAAGTTAAGAATAAGCTACTTTAGAAGAAGATTTTTAGATGAGGAGTGGAATCCTAAGAAGGGAATAGTGCAAATTTCTTGATGAGAAATAAAACCCCAAGTTCACTATGATTGTTGCTCAAAAGAAGCAAAACAAGAACACTATCATCATAAGCCAGAAGAATTAGGAAGAATAAGGCACAGATAGCTCAGAAGCCAGAATAAAGGGCGAATCATAGAAGTACAAACCACATATGATGCACAGATATTAATCTTGTTTAATTGTGCGTGTCGGCTACTAATCCGAGGGGACCGACATATGATGCACAATGGACCCTAAAATTAAGGGCCGACAATCAGCGGCTTTGGCGGCATGGCTGCGGCATCACGCTCGAGGGGGAACAGCAGACTTCACTCGACGTCGAGTACGAACGCAGGGGGTGAAAAAGGAGGACCGACACGAGCGCAAAAAGAGGGAGACAAGAAACGTGGGTGAACGAGACCGAACGTCACCCAATGGGGTGAATACAACACAGTGATCATGAGCAGTGTGATGGGGACAGGTGTCATAGGATTCCTGGCTTGTTCTGTGCCAACTAATAATTTTCAGCCTTTGAATCATCCTCTGCTTTTTATTTTTCTCTTTCTTCCTTTTCTTGAATACACCTGAAATTCACCACACACTGTCACAATATATTGAAGGGTGTCATCAGGAACTCAATTACATAAAACTGTGATAGAAAATACATATTAATTTTTTGTGAGATATTTTTTAGTACAGCGTACGTATGATCCCTAAGATTTGATATACTAAGAAGGTTATCTTCCACAACATGGTAATACAAAAACCAATTAGCTTCCATTAAGATAGTTTTGAGTACCACATATACATGGTCTCTAAAGTTTGATATATCAAGCAGATCACCCGCAGCGAAGCGCGGGCACAAGTGGCTAGTATAACTATAAGACAGCGTAAGTGGATGGAAAAAATCTAGTTGTTAGAAAGCAGCCGTGCGACATGGTTATCGTGGAGAGCAGTTGGCAGTTGGAAAGCATGCAGCGATGGCGATTGAGCCTAGCTGCAGAGGGATTCAGAAGTGCGGTTACATTGGGGGAACAATGATGAGGCTTTTACGTGTGTATCAAAGAATGGTAATCTCGTTTAAACTATTAAAAAGTTTAATTTATTGTCAGTGTCTAAGTTTGGAGAACTTTTCTCTTTCAAGTTTGAAGAAAATTTTCTTTCTCAAGTTATGTTCACTTTTCTACTTAACGGTATCAAACTACATTAGAAAATTTCTAAATGCCATCTCAATCAGTGATAGCCAGATCCCACCATCTCCTTCTTTCTGTTAATAACGAGTAGACCCCATGTGTCGGTCATCCCCAACCTCCCGCCTTCCCTCTCCTCTGTCTTCCTCAGTTAGAGACGCGGGCGAGGTGGCGGCGACAACCAATAGGGAAGGCTGGACAATGAAGTGTCTGATGGGATCCTCATCAGCGTGGTCGCCGAGGAGCGGAAGAGGACGGCGACCTCGCCACTCGAGTTGCGGCTCACCGACCTCACCGCCAACAACGACGACGCTGCGACGCTCTTGGACGTGAACCAAGCGGTGCTGCTCGTGGCCGTCTCAACTCTGCTCAGGGCCGCGGAGGAGGAGCGCGCCGCACTGCCCACTAAGCTCCACTAGCTACCACATGCAGCGTTCGGTTCGAGGAGCAGCGTATGGGTCTGCGAACCGCCTCAATGCGGGCACCTTGAGTAGCCCGCATGCTTTGCACAGCTAGGGCCGGCCACCCTCCTCTCATCGCGCCACCCTTGCCACTTCTTGCCATAGCGCCACCCGTCTCCTCGCGCCGCCCGCGAAGCCGTGCCGCCATGAGTCACCGCCACGCTACGCCCGGTAGCCGCTACCACACGCTGCGCCCACTCGTGAGCACCTTGGCGCTCACCGCCGTGAGCTCTGCGCTATAATTTGTCTTGGCGTGCGGCTTGGCCCCATTGCGGCGCTACCCGCTACCCGCGTCTTTGCGCCCACCGCGAGCTTCTGCCGCCGTGCCGCCCCTTGGCTGCGAGCTCCGCAAAGGGCTGTAGGGCGAGAATGGAGCAGCGGTGTGGAAGTCACAGGGAAAAAGAGACGCTGTGGGAAGGGGATGGAGTGGCGGCGCTGGAGTCGTGGGGAAGGAAAGGAAGGCCTGGCAGCTTGGCCCTACTACACAAAGACAGAGAAAACTGTATTTAGGACATTTACACCGATCGAACCCATGTGTCGTATACCAAACGCCGGAAAACAAGCGGTACATGGACGGAATAGCTTGGGAGAGAAAAGTTTTCTAAACTTAGACACTAGTGATAGATTGAACTTTTTAATGGCTTAAGAGAAATTACCGTCTTTTTTAATGACACACATAAAAACCTCAAAAAATAATTCACCACCAGACTGCTCTAACTATAAAGTCCTACTATAGCACTACTACAGAACAGGGCTGTAGTCCCGGGCCTAAACGGCCTTTAGTCCCGGCTGCGGAGCCGGGACTAAGGTTTCGGGACTAAATGTCCCACCTTTAGTCCCGGTTGGTAACACCAACCCGGGACTAAAGGGTGTGCCCGGTGCACCACTGGCCGCCCCTTTTAGTCCCGGTTGGTGTTACCAACCGGGACTAAAGAGTTTTTTTTTTTCCTTTTCTTTTCTTTTGGTTTTCTATTTCTGATTTATAATTATATTATTATTATTATTATTATTTTTGAATGCGTATTGTTCGCTGCTTGTTTTACGTAGACGCCAAGACCTATAATTTATATAATTGACAACATTACATATAAATATACTATATAACACTATTTATATATTATACATGTCTATAGGTCTATAATATAATATTTACACATATCCATCACGGATAAAGTATTAACAACTTAATTGTTCTCCGCCACTCAAGCGTCGTACAAATGATCATCTTGGTTTGGTTCCATTGGCTCGTCGGGGTTGAAGTAGTACTCGCGGCGGGATTCGGGACTTGGTCGTTAAGAAACCTGCGATTGTCTCCTGAATTCCTTTTAGGCGGACTTCATCCAACACCTTTTGCCTCAACCACGTCTCCTTCGGTAGACATTAAAGAAAAAAAAAAGTTAGAGGTATGAATAAGATTTATTAAATAGCAACAAATAAATGAAATGAACTTATTATATATACATGTTACATACTTTTGCGTGCTCAAGATTTGTTCTTTTTTTTAGACCGTCGAGAAATTCGCGGAACATAGTAGCCACACAAATTTCTGCCCGGTGGGTGGCGCGAAATCCACTTGAAGTAGGATAGGCTTTGAAAGTGGCGCTTTCAAATCTGGACGGTGTTCTTTGCACGAAGCCAGCCCAAACCCTAGCAATAAAATGATCATTATTAATTATCTATTACCGAGTTAAAGAGCTGAAATTAATATTTAGAGATCGAAGTTACCCTTGGATAATATCTATCATTTCTTGGTAATCTTCCGGTGGTTTTCTCAACGAGTCATAGATTTGCAAATGACATTGCCGGAGATCAATCACAATTAGTATCCAATGATAGCTGCATTTGTGTGTAGGCAAAATAATTATATATCTTCATAATGATCTAATTAATTGGTTTAATAGAATGTACACACGATAACGATACTTACTTAAAGTTATAGGGAAAAGAGTATATATCTTTTATCCTTTTGATTGATCAAGTACCTCCGTAGATTTCTCTCCGTTTGAACTCTCCATAAGACATACGGAGTCTTGGGGTCTTTGAATACAATATAAGGATCTATAAATCCAATCTCCTTGTCATTTCTAGCTCTGAGGTCCCTCATCATGTTTACGCATATGTATAGATGGTTTACGTAATTAGTTATACATATACATGATAAGTTTCTGATGACATTATTAAAAGAAAGAATCACTTACGAGACGAAGCGGTGATTAGAGCTTTGTCCGGGCGTCCATGTGGCATAGCTGGTGTAGCTCATTAAATTGAACATAAATAATATCATCACCACGGAAGTAATGATGGTTTCTAATTCGGACGCAGATATAGTCATACGCTCTTACGCCCTGCGCCGCAAGGTACCACCGGTTTAGTTTAGCAAGTACATCTGCGTGCCAAGTTTCTTTGAGGGCCGCGGGTTGAATAGACTCTTGCCATATTCATATGTCTTACGGCGATGATCAATTTCTTTTGCACTTTCAATTGCTGCCCCAGGCTATCATTTGGGATAAGGTAAGACCGGTGTCCGCAAAAAAATTTTCAAGATCCTCATAGTGCAAATCTGGAGGTATCTGCTGGTCTAGCACGTCGATGTTTGAACCATATTCATTCCCAATGACTAGCGGGGGCACTGATTGCTTTGATTGTTCCCCGAGCTGTGCTACACCCTTGCGTGCTCTTTTCTCTTTCTTATTCCCTTCTTCTATTGATTTGCTTAGAGTGCGATCATAGTCGGATAAAGATGATGATTCTTTATGAGCTTGACGCCTCTTTTTTTGTTGAGCCTCAACCCTTTGCCGTAGAAGTTCGGCTTTAGTAAGAGGTATGGCTTCTTAGGGTTTCGCTTGGATTCTCTTTCATCCTTAAGTCTCTTGAAGAAACTGTCCACATCGACTTTTACCGAAGCCTCTATTTCTGCGGCCGTCTTCTCATAGGACAGCTTCTTAGGAATGATAGGTTGTTTCTTTTTTGAGGCTTTCTTCTTTGGCGGCGGGGCGGACACTTTGATTGTGTGGCCGGCCTCTTCTTCAATGGTGGGTCCACCGGTTTTGGCCACCCAGCCACGTGTGGGGCGATGGGGCGGCCGGTGGGGGGTTGGAGCCCGGCGTGGAGGCGAAACGGGCAGCCGGTGTCGGTGTTGGGCAGAGGAGGCGGCGTTTGAGCCTGAGGGAGGCGGCGTTGGAGCCCGAGGTGGCGGGGTTGGAGCCCGAGGTGGCGGCGTTGGAGCCCGAGGTGTCGGTGTTGGAGCCCGAGGTGGTGGCGTTGCAGCCAGGCGATGCGGCCGTGTCTTGCCTTTGCCTCGTCATCACCCCAGCAACACTATGACATGTTGGTGACCACTGTGAAACCAATGAGGTATATGAGTAATATAAACCGCTAACTAAGGGAATGCAAAATAAAGTTAGTGAATAAATGTATCGTCAAGTTTCATCCGCACCTAGGGTTAGGTTCATGACGAGGAGGTGGTGGTTGACTACTAAGTGATGCCCCAGGAATAATGATGTAGCGCTTGCGCCAACAAATGAAAGCCTTCTCCTTGTCCTAGAGTCTTCTCTCCATCACCTCCTTCTATCTCAAAGCTGCACATTTTCGAAGCCTTTGACAACTCTATCCACCGAGACACTAGCATATCCAATTTGGAACTATCGCCCCATGGATTCTTGGTGTCTTCGTAGGGTCGATATGAGTTACAACACCGGCAACAACCATGACTGTGGCAGCCCCCGTGGAATATGCAGCTCACATGTTGTCTTAGCTTCGGTGGCGTCATCCACCGGAAAGCGCAGCCCCACGTCGTCTTGAATACTTGGCACCTCCGTGGAAGCGCAAAATTGCTTTTCAAGCCCGGCCAGGGGGCTAATGTTGACTCCGGGCTCGATGCGGTTTGCCTTTGCATAGAACTTACTTGCTTCCTGCACTTGCCTTTTGATTTCCTCGTTCATTCTCTCTTCAAATGCTTTCTCTCATTTGTATCGCTTCACGAGCCGCTTCACGTGACTCCATCACCATTGCCTCCAACCTACGCAATCGCTCTGCCTCCTCTTCCTTCTTTCTTTGGCGGCTTCTATAAGTGGGTCTATCTTTAGGGAAGCCATGCTCCCACGATATCTCCCCATAGCCTCTTGTTAAGCCCACCGTGTTCAGCGGTCTCCGGGCGTATGTCGGCTCATCCTTCTCTCTTTTGGCTGCCGGGCGCCACTTTCAACTAATTCTCGGGCATAGGCCATTCTCGTCCCACTCTCTGCGCTTCTCGCCGTACACTACCTTTCCGGTCTCTAGGTCCAGGGGTTCCCCCATGACCGAAGAACCAATACTTGGCCTTTCGGGCCGGTCACGGTGATTCTGGTTCCATCCCTTATCAACAATCTTACTGTTTCCGACTTACGCCACTTGGGAATAGCACTCCGGTAGCCACACGAACCCAAGTGATGGTGGTATTGCTTGTGTCTAGCATTTTCCTGATTACGGATCATCCGTGCACGACCCTCATCGAGTTCTTAAACTGTGCGAACTCATCCCAAAAAAGGCCTCAACTTGGCGTAGGCCTTGTTGGTGAAATCCGGTGTCCTGATTATGTGCAACAAAAGTCTTGTGGAGTTTCTTCTTCCAAGCCTGAAATTGTTTGTCCATCTTACGCATAGCCCAATTTGAACCTTCTCCTTCAAAGCTTCATCCACGTGTATCGGCGTGAAATGTTGAAGGATATCTAGCCATAGCAATTCCTTGTCACGATCCGAGACATAACTAATAGTAGGGTCATCTTTCCGTTGCCTCCATTCTCGAGCACTGATCGGGAGCCTGTCCCTTACTAGGTATCCACAGTGCGCAACAAATTTCTTTGAATGTTCCCCAAGTACTTGGCCTGTACCCTCATCGAATTCCGACAGAATGTACCGACCCTCCAACGGCTTCTTCGGGCCTCGCACTTTTCTACTACTCTCGGTAGTTGTCGCTGATCCAGAGGGCTACACAAACAAGTATAAATATATTAATACAAAAGCCATTCATTTTAATTTTATGTATATACATATATACTAGATTGTAGATAGACCTCATCAGGATTGTCTCCCACAAGTTCTTCATAATCAGCGAAGTACTGACTCCCATCATCTATTTGTTCATTGTCTTCACCTTGGACTTGGGGATTTTGATTGCCACCGCTGTTGATTAGGTCCATCATTGCATCATCCATGTTATCATTCGGATCGGCCATTTACGCAAATATATGTGAAAGATGTTAGAATTCAATTTGTCATGTACCGCCATAAGAAAAAAGAAAAATAAAAACAATCTTTATACATGCATGTAAACCCTAACCCTATATATATACTATATTGCACATAAAGAAATATACACTAAGCAGTGGAAACATAAGTGAAATATACACTAAGCGTATCCATACACTAAGTGTATGTCTTTTCTTTTTAATAACCTATAATAAATTAGGGTTAGTGTATGAAATCAAATTAGGGTTTCGAATAAGATTAACGTGTATCGAATCAAATTAGGGTTTCGAATAGGATTTGCGTATCGGATCAAATTAGGGTTTCAAATTAGCGTATCAGATCAAAGTAGGGTTTTCAATTAAGGTTTCCAATTAGCGTATCAGATCAAATTAGGGTTTCAAATAGGATTAGCATATGGGATCAAATAAGGGATTCGAATTAGGGTTTCAAATTAGCATATCGGATCAAATTACGGTTTTCAATTAGGGTTTCGAATTAGCGTATCGGATCAAATTATGGTTTCAATTAGGGTTTCAAATTAGCGTATCGGATCAAATTAGGGTTTTCAATTAGGGTTTCGAATTAGGGTTTCGAATTAGCGTATCGGATCAAATTAGGGTATTCAAATAGGGTTTCGAATTAGCGTATCGGATACAATGCTATAGCGGTTTAACGTGCTTTGTCGCCAACGGCCCCTTCAGAGTTACTATCATCGCCGCGCTCGATGGCCGGCCATCTCTCACACACACACACACACACACATATATATATATACATACACCAAACCGGGATCTTGGCTCGATGGCCGATGATACAACACATGAAAAGGACGGCTACCGTCACGGCGTCACGGGGCGGGAGATGCGGCAAGGCGGCACGCACGGCGGCCTGAAGACGGCAAAGGCGCGGCCACGACACACGGCAAAGCAGCACATACGGCAAAGCAGCACGCTGGCCACATAGCACGGCACACAGCAGCACGGCACACAGCAGCCGCGCGCATGGAGGACGGCCGTAGCGGGGTCGCCGGCGCTCGGTCAGCCCGGCGCCCAGCCGCTGCGTGGAGAGGACGGCAGCGAAGGTCGCCCGGCGAACCCGGTGTCGGAGAGGCAGCGCTGCGTGGGGGTCGACGCGCTGACGGCGAGGAGGCGGTCGGCGTGGAGGAGAGGGGGCGGACGCTGGTGTCGGAGAGGGAGAGGGCCGGGCACGCGGGAGTCGAGGCGACGGCGAGGAGGCGGCCGCCACGCCGGCCGAGGGCGGCGTGGAGGGAGCGGTGGAGGATGGAGATGGCCGGGTCGATGCCGGTGTGGAGGAGGGGCGGCACGGCGGGCTCGAGGACGGCGAGGTCAACGGGGACGGCAGCGGCGGCGGCGGCTAGGGTTAGCGCCGGACAGCGGGGGCGGCGGCGACGTCCCCAGTGGCTAGAGGAAGAAGAAGGACGCCTCAGACTTTAAGTACCCGCCCGGGACTTTTAGTCTCGGTTGGTACCACCGGGACTAAAACACCTTTTAGTCCCTTGGTGGAGAGGCCGGGACTAAAAGGTGCCACCTTTGGTCCTGGTTGTCATCAACAACCGGGACTAAAGGTGTTTTTAGTCCCGGTGGTACCAACCGGGACTAAAAGGTTTTGCCCTACATCCCGAATGTCTTGGTAGTTACCTTTTTTTTTTCCTTTTTAATAACCTATAATAAATATGTTAAAACTTGTTTATTGTCTAGTAAATTAAATACTAGGTATAAATTTTTTTAAAAATAACAGTTGCATTTCATTTTGCTTAATTGCCTTTGTAGAAATTTGTTGAACATAAATTATTTTCTCACCTTATAATTTCAAACATAAATATAAAAAAACAATTAGTATTTTGTTAATGCAAAATTGTTTGACTTAATTAAAATACTTTAAAGTAGTTGTTTTCAATAGGAAATTTGTTTTTACATTATTTTAACGTAAATTTTGTTCATGTATCACTATTTATCTCTAAAATCATGATATACGTGATATTCACTATTTATCTCCAAAATCACTGTTTATATTAGATTATTTTTATTTATCTATGCTATTTCTAAATAGATTATTTTTGTTAATTGCATAGTAAATAAAAGAATGGGTATAAATTTTTTTAAAAGTTCCTATTTTATTTCTTTTTTGTCTAATTGCTTTTATAATAAATTTGGTAAAATAAAATCTTTCCATCCCTTATAATAGCAAACATAAATACATTATTTAAACGTAAATTTTGTTCATTTATCATCATTCTTTAAAGATTTAACCTATTTCTTATTTATTTATGCTTATAATAATTAGATTAATTTTGTTAATTGTATAGTAAATAAAAGAATAGGTACTAATTTGTTAAAAAATAACAGTTTCATTTCTTTTTGTCTAATTGCTTTCATAATAAATTTGGGAACATGAAATCTTTCCACAGTTATAATAGCAATGCCACGATCACCATTACATCTTACGTTACAATTGTCACATACACATACTCTAATACACTCTATTTATTAGGCGGGCACAGTAGTGATCTTTTTTTTTTGACGTATGTTCCTTGGTCATGATCTTGGCGTAACCATGGAGTGTCCTCAGCATTTATCATGATACTCGGATCTTTGGTCACATTGAAAGGCGTGATTCGGTCATCCCTTTCATAATCTTACGAAATATCGACTTGTCCTCAATTCCCACAATGTTTCTTTTCCCCGAGAGAACTATATGGCGTTTTGGCTCATTCGTTGATTTGTTGTCATTTTTCCCTCTCTTTTGTTTTGTAGACATGTCTTTCACATAGAACACCGATTCACATCGGCCAAGGGACGAATGGTTCACCTTTGTAACCAACATTGTTGAGGTCCACTTTTGTTATTCCATAGTCTTTGTCAACTGTTACCCGCCTCCGGTATTCTTGACCCATTGGCACCGGAACAAAGGGACTTTAAAATTAGGTGCGTAGTCTAGTTCCCAAATCTCCTCTATGCGGCCATAATATGTTTGTCTGTTTCCATTTGGGTCGGTGGCGTCTCACAACGAACCCCCTTTGTTTTGGTTCGTGCTTTTTTTATCTTGGCATAGGGGCGTAAAATATATTTCCATTTATCTCGTACCCTTTGACGTGAGGATGTGCCATGATGGTTGTCTAGCCAACAAATACAGTTGCTCATCAATCGGGTCATTACCACGACATTCTTTTTCGTAACCAATCACGAAAGTGTCTATGTCTTGACGCATAAGCCAAGCTTCATTCTTCTCTGGGAGGCTGGGATCGTAGAAAGTCCTTGTGTTTCTTGACATACGGCTCCACCACGGATGAGTTTTTGAAGAACTGTGTAGTGTGCGACATCAATATCATTGCCGGTTGCTTTGTGATTTTGGATTGAACCCCAGGCATCATAACAGACTTTTTAAACTTTATGCCCTCTTCATGGAGGAAGGTTGTAGATACACATAGTGTAACAGGCCAAGGAGTGCTACTTGATACGCTTACGCTCACCCAAAGGATTCATCCCGTCCGTACTAAAGCGAACCTCAAGTTTCTTTAGTCTTTTTGCAAACTACGGAAATTCCCTATCTATTGCTCTCCACTGGGACCATCAGCGAGGGTGTCTCAACATGTTGTTGTCTACCTTCACGGTCTTCTTTGTGCCACCCCGCGGCACAACTTTTGCATGGTCCTTGTTTTTAAAAAGGCGTTTCGGACGTGGTATTATAGGAGCATACCACACATAACCTTTGCGGGGATTTTCTTTCTAGGACAGTTCTTCCCCCCCTCAATCGTCGGGGGGTCATCTCGCTTTGATCTTACTCGTGATGCTTTACATACGGGGCATTCATCCCAAATTCGGTCCTTGATCACACGGTATAGGATCTGAGGACAGCCATGTATCTTCTGGATTTCTAATCCCAAAGGACAGAACGACCTGTTTTTGCTTCATTGCGTAGTGGTGGGCATTCATTAGGGTTCGGAAGCATCTTTTTTTGGATCTTACGATGGGTTCAAATGCCTTATGGGACCACCGTGCATTGCCTTCCATTTCAACAACTCGGTGTTGTACCCAATTTTTGCCCATCTTGGACGGATGGGTATAGTAATTTCTTGTGATCTTATGCGGTCAAACTTTGCCTTCTCTTTTCACTTTCACATTCTTTACATTGCATCACAATGGCATCACAAGAGCATCACCTTCACCGGGAGCACCTCCCTCTTCTTGACTTCTCCAGTATTTGTATCGCCAAGCCACCGAGTGTGAGCAATAAGGTCGTCGGGCTCTGGTTATTTTTTGTTCTTCTTCACATTCTTCTTTCATTATCCGGTTTCTCTATGTTTGGTCAACAAATATAGTTTGGCATAAAACTTGGAGCTTCAACAAATATGGTGAATATTTCTAGAGTTAGAATATTCCCTCAAATTCTGACACAAAACACATAAGGCAACGTATGAATCCATCCCGCTTGGTTTCCTCGGCCACTTTTAAGAAATAATACACACCATCAATAAATTCTTTGGAGCGGTGATCGGCATTGTATATCCAACCACGTGTCATTGTCTACATTGCAACATAAAAATTATGATAAGTTTCTAATTTTACTACAGAAATAAAAACAAATAACCTAAAATTCTCTATTTCTAATTTTTTTCTCAACAAACAAAATTAAAAAACACCAAAGTTCTCTATTTCTCTAAATAATCAAGAAATTTGGTAGGCATACTAGTTATAATTAACTAATTAACCCGGTACAAATTTGCAAATTAATGTATGTATGATAAGTTTCTAATTTTTTTATAAAAAATAAGTAATAAAATAACCTAAAATTCTCTAATTCTTAACCTAAAATTCTCATTAAAAAAACACCAAAGTTCTCTATTTCTCTAAACAAGCAAAATTTGGTAGGCATCAAGATAATTAACTAATTTCTCTAAAATAGCAAATTAAAGTATTATAACCTAAAATTCATACTAGTTATAATTAACTAATTAACCAGTCACAAATTACAAATTAAAGTATTATAGAACCCCGATCCTGGAATTGCAAAAATAAAATTATTCCTAAGTAACTAACTAACACATAACTAAATTCTCCATTCTTATTTTTCCTAAATAAATTTTATATTCATACTTAGTTATAATTAATAATCCTTCAAATGTATTATTTATACTTAGTTATAATTAACTAATTAACGAGATCACAAATTATAAACTAAAAGTATTATCAAATGTTATCTTTTAAAAACTAATTATAATACCACAAACGATGAAGTGATTGAGTTTAAAATAATGTAGAAATCAAAAATAAAAACCACATGTATAACACCACAAAATGAGATACGCGCCGCTTAAAAAGTTGAGAAGATGAAGTTAGTAACCTCTAAACAAGAAAATGATGGCGTAGAAGTGACGTAAAATGAATCAATGGCCGGAGATGTGAGCAAGAACCAAGCAAGAACACACTGAAGAACAAAGGAACAAGGTGAGCTCGGTTCGGCCATGAGGAGGAAGAAGGATTCAAATATGGGGAGGATTTAATCCCGCTTGGAACACCAACCGAACTAAAGGCCAATCTTTTGAGTCCCGGCTGGAGTCACCCATCGACAATACCTTTAGTCCCGGTTGGGGGACACCAACCGGGACTAAAGATTGACCTTTAGTCCCGTTGGTGCTACTCAACCGACTAAAAAGTCCCCATCACAAGCATGTCGACAACGTAGTCGTTTGGGAAGGGACTTTTAGTCCCGGTTTGTGTTCCTAACCGCTAAAGGTGTTTTTTTAGTCCCGGGCCGCAATGTTTGCGGGAGCTAATATTCATTTG